>JAPYKT020000023.1:1527500-2023436 GCA_028749325.2 Caryopteris x clandonensis | reverse complement strand
GCTAAATTAGGGCTTCGTTTATTCTAATTTCCTTTTCCATTTCCAAGTCGGAGTTTCTCTTTCTGCTCACACCGCCAAATCTGGGATTTGGGTGGAGGTGGAAGATCGCTCTCTCTCTCTCTCTCTCTCTCTCTCTCTCTCTCTCTTTTCATTTTACGATTTTTGTTTTGGACATAATTTTGATTTTACAACATGTGTGTTTTTTAGTTGAAATGGGGAATGTAAGTAGCAATGATGATGATGAAAAGGGGTATGTGTGTATGTATATATGCAGACAGTGTCAAAGAGGGTGGCGGAGAAGAAGGTGGCCAAGTTTGAGAAGAACATAAGTAGGAGAGGAGCGTCTTCGAACAAGGGTTTCGAACCAGCCCACGTTGTTCTTATTCTCTTCGCCGTCTTGGTTGTCGCCTCCTGTAAGCCCCCTTTTCTGTTCTCATGCATATATGAAATTAGGAAGATTTTTTTACATCGATCAAGTGTTTGTTACACCATCATCATACACTGTTAACAAAACTGCTCATCCAGCTAACCACTTTTCTTGCTTTCATTTTCTTTTACTTTAAATTCATGAATTGCAAACAATAGTAATTTGATGTTTCACCTTTATGTTGGTTTCAAAAAAAGGGTTTCAATGCACATTTCATTTCTCTTTTTAATTTAGTGATTTGAAATCCCAAAGGTGGTGGACTAAGTCAACTTGAAAATCTAGGTCAATGTCTGGAATCCAACGGTACTTGAGAGATTGAGGGAGACTAAGAATATTCTCTTCCTTTTGAAAAAGAGTCTTATCTCTATAACTAAAATTAGCTATAAGAATAAAACATTTTCTTCAAGGGAAGGAATGATACTTTTCGAAACAGTATAAACTATTTTACGATTAAACTCTTCAAAAGTAATACTGTTAAAAAGTTTCCCTCATCAATCCTCGACAAAAATTGTATTTGTATAACTAAAATGATTTTTTATTGAGACCTAGGAGTATTTCTTTTATTTTTTTTGTTGCATGATCCTATGATCATCTCATACAATTTTTTGCTTCTTTTTTATTGGATTGGTAAATACACGTATACTCTCACACACAAAGCAAAAAAAAAAAAAGGTAGTTAACATTGTCTTATGGTTTGGTTTTGCAGTCATATTCCAGGTGGTGAGGATGGCGATGAATGGTGGAATCCCTGAAGAAAATGGAGCTGACTCTTGAAACAAATATATGTTTCTGGGATGTATTATGAATGAAAAGTTATTTTGCATTAACTTACTGAACAAAAGATTAAAGAACTAAAATGATAGAAAATTATTGGTGAAAAAGGAGCCCATATTTGTTTTCAACTCTCTCTCTCTCTCTCCCTCCCTCCTACCCTTTGAACAATCTGTATGTTTTTTGCATGTGTTTATACTTGAAGAAATCACAGTAACATTCGTTTGCAGCTTTTCAACCTTACCGGTCATTCCTTGATTGGTGAAAGCTTGAGAAGTACCAGAAAATCCATTTCCACCTGACCCCTCGTGCAAGAAAATATTTCCTTGAGGTGTGTGCATGTGTGCGTGGTATTGAGAGAGAGAGAGAGAGAGAGAGAGAGAGAGAGATCTTAACTTTGGACAAACTTTGTTATGATTTAGGTCAGGATAACCGAATGGATAGTTGATTTCAGAGAAATCATAATATTCACAATTTGTTGTACAGAACTTGTTAAGGAAAACTTGGAAGAATGGGGAGGAGAAACACAGTATCCAATAAAATAAGACAGTGCTACAATATAAAAACCAAATAAAAACATTACAATAAGGCTCCAAAACTGCCTTTACAATCTCCTCTTTTATTCCTCAGGAACTATTCTTTTTTACTAGCTACTTAGCCAATTTGTTAATCCACCAATCACGTGTATTCTCCGATTTATTTATTTATTTATTATTATTATTATTATTATTATTATTGGGATCGTAGTTTCTTGGTTCCCATATCTGCCTTCACTTATCACGAGTAACATAATATTGTCAAGTGCCATTAAAAATTGATCAAGTCCGCATCTTATGGAGTGGCAGATTCCAACATCGACATCTATTATGAACAGTGTTGTTGTGCACTTGAAAAGAACTATGCCATTAAATTTCTAGCACTCAAGGAGCAAACTCGGCAGCCTAATCTACAGATACCGCCTTCATTTTTTTTTTCCCACAAATTAAAATAATGAATCTAACATAACTTGCAGAACTGAAAAATTGCAGCCAAAAGCGTTATGAATATGCACAACTGATACATAAAGCTAGACATTTTCTCTTTTCTAGTTGCAGTAACTTATGACATGCAAATAACTTAAATTTTCCGACACATTGAGGTTCCAAGAATTTGGAACAGTAGTTAATACAAGAGCAAAAAACAAAATGCCCCAGAAAAAAAAGTCTGCAGGACTTGAGAACTCAGAAAAGTTTATGATGCATTTGTTTTCCGAGTGTGCATTTGCTTTCACCGGACCTGGCAGCTTTGCGGATTAAACCATTCCGCGCCTTGGAAGATTGGCAACAGTCAGAACTTTTCGACAGCTTCACTGCAAGACTTTCAGGAGATGATTGCTTGATGTTTCTAGACAGCCCAGTATGGGTGGGGGAACCATACACATCAAACTCCTATAAGAAATGGCATATTGGCAACATGCCCATATTAACTTTGTTTTTCAATAGACGCTGCAAAGGGAAATGCCTCTGGGCAGTTATGAGGTTTACAGACACTTTACCTTGGACTTTGCCTTGGAATAAGGTGTTAGGCAGGGATTCAAATCATTCAGAAACATGTCATCTGGGCTATCTGGGGTCGTGTAGTCCCCCGAGCTGTATTCCTGATCGAACTGTTCAACAGATAAAATTAGAATAAAGAACCATCGGTCCTAGGTTTATGCAATACAACAAAAAATTCATAAAAGGTACCATGATAAATTTCTGATAATTTGAAAAATGGAGCAGCATAATGTGGCATGGTGTGGTGTGATGCATTTAGGTGTTTTACCTGTGTCTATTCATTATTTCAATTCAACTTTTAAACTTTATGCATGAGGCAATTATGAGATCAAAAATTCTTCGTTTTCTACTTTTACTCAATAACTTGTCTTCACAATTAAATGTTTTACCAGAAAATTATCAGCATCCTCTTGATCATATGATGGTGTCCTTGGAGAGCTGAAATGATTGTCAGAGAATCCCCGTCCAGAGTATTTGTCCGCCTTTACCTGCAACCAAGAAGATAGAGATGACCCATGATTGACGTACGCAAATACTGCATTCCAGTAGTGTTATTTTGTCATAACCATATCCAAAAATCAAAATCCATGGACGCTAATTTTGTACCGGCAGTCACATATGAAGGCCGGAGGGACCATGAACACAAAATATCTTTTCTTATAGCTCCCCATTTTCATCCATTGGTCAGGACACTTTTTCTTTAGTGACACATATGTGAATGTGTGCTTCCTTTGCTCAAATGATTAGGTGGTGGTGTTACTTATATAATATTCACATTTTCCTCCTTAAATATATGCTATACACTTGACATACCAGTTTACTGTTCATACGGATACATCACTTGAAATTATTTAACCTCGAGTCAGTAGAAAGAAGTCGACACACATGCTGGGATCAAGCAAATGCAATACAGAAGAATGACTTTCCGATCAAAATCTATATTTGCAGCTGTTTCCAAGAGGCAATCGATTCTTGTGGACACCAAAGATTAAAAAATGTTTAAACATTGTAGAATTGTTACCTCTGCAAGATCCTCAGCAAGACATTGTAGTTGTCCAGTAAGAGAAGTGACCTGCCTCTGAAGACTTGGAATGAGTTGTTTAGCCTGTTTTAGTTCTGATCCCTGCTTGTCCAACAGGTTCTCAAGTTGTGAGTTCATCACCTCTGGGAAGAGAACCGCGTTCTTTAGAGACTTTATCTCTTCTCTTTGCTTCAAGCACAAGTCTTTCAATTTTTCAACCTAAAATATGCATAATTATCAGTCACTAAAAGTGGCCTTCTCAGAGAGTATATATAATCTCAACTGACAAACACAACTTAACAAGGATTGATGCAGATGTCACAAATATTCTTTGCAAACTAGAAAGACCTAGTGGCTGCCTCTCCTCATAAAGTAAGAAAAATTGATTAGATTTTGAAAAAAGAATTGCAAATCTAATAGTAGGAAGAATTTACTATTTCAACACATTTTTTTGAAGCTTTCAGCTTGGCAAGAATCTCGTTATTGGTAGCTGCTGTTAAAACCAAATCCATAAAACTGTTTTTGGACGGATGGATTATTATCCATCAGAATATCAGTGAAGTTGTTAAAGCTTAAGTAGAGGGTTGGCCCACAGAGAAGAACCTAAACCTATGATGAACCCGCACTTGGAATAGACATCATAAAAGACACCTTTAATATCTTAAACCTTTGAACTGCTAAGATTTTCAACCTTCTCATTATGCAATCGACAAAAGTTCTTAAGAGACCATATATTTGTCTTTTCAATACCAAAAATTTTCATCCAAGTAAGGCCTCAATTTCTTGATTGTACAATCTTCATGCAATCAATGATACCAAACTTCATCAACATCAATTGGCTCATAGTCAGCAGGCTTATTCAGAAGTTTAAGTTTTCAGTAACATTCTTCACTAAGGAAAAGCAGAAACATGTTCATATTCATTTCAATGTCCATTTTATCAAATGCCAATCGTTTTCATTAATTTTGTCCAATCACCCATAACTGAAAACAATCAAACAGCGCATTCTAACACATCCATTTTCCCTGATATCCATAAAACAGATAAATTCACTAAAATATCAATTAAAAAAAAATAAAACACGTTGAAAATGCTTGCACAATTTTACCTCTCTGTTTTTGTCCTCGAGCAAAATCTTGAGCTCAGCAATCTGCTCCTCCTGTTCTTTATTCAAACTCAACAGCTCCCTCTCGCTTCTCAAAACCATAGCCAGAGTCCTCGTATTAGTTTTGACCTCCGTCAGCGCCTTCTTCGAACTCTCATCCGCCCGTTTTGCCCCTGCCGACGATCCTGACGACCCCTTAAACAGCTTCTTGTGGAGCCCACTCAATCCAGCGCTTTTCTTTGCATTCTTCTTCAAATCCTCCGCCAGAAAATCGGCGGCGACGACGAATTTCGGCCCCTTCTCGAAATTCTTGGCCTTCTTATTCTCTACCAATTTCTTGACCATGGAACTGAAATTCATCTGGGGGGCGGCATCGTTTTTCTTCGTGAGAGCACGTGATTTGTCACGTGAGGACGAGAATTCAGCGGATGAAGAGGGGTCGGATTTTGTTGAGCTGTTTAGGCTGCTGGTGTAGCGAGTTGCAGACCTGATTGACGCCATTAATGCTTCTAGAGATTTTTTCTTTTTGATTTGTTTTCGGGAGCTGGGAGCGATTAAGGTTTGAGTTCAGAAATTTAGGATAGAATGAGGATTTTGTAGGGTTGTTTTGCCAATTGAAAGAGAGAAAGAGAAAGTATCTGCGTGTTGGATTTTGTCTGAAGATGATTGAAGGAGCTGTCTGAATTCAAATTTTTTCGCCTGAGAGGCAATTAGATGTCAAAATCTTTGGGGTACTGTTAGGACGAAAATGACCTGCGCGAGGGCGGGATTTTGATTTTTGATTAATCAGACGACGGCGGCGTTTCATAATACTGTGGCTGGGGTTAGAAATGTCAATTAGACCCCCTTTATTTTCGGGTTTTAATTAAAACTAGCAAATTTTCATTTAGGAAAATCTCACCAAAACGAGAAGATGATCTGAGAATTTGTTCCAAATTCCAATGCAAATATTTAAACGACTTTGAATTGATTCAACTCATTTCTTTAATTAGCCATTTAATTGGTCCGTTCGATTTAATTTTGAAAATAAGAACTAAGTCTCGTTTGCTTTCTTAATAAGATTTTATGTAAAATAATAGCTTAAAATTTAAAACGCACTATGTCGTAACATAAATTTGGAAATGGTAGTAATTTTCACATTTATGGGCCTCATTTCAATTGTGAGTGAAAGGGCCAGTTCTAAAAGAACCCAATGTGATATAGGCTATTGCAACAAACTCAGACATGAAAAATAGTTTCCAACCCACAATTCAAGGGTAAAATGTACATAACAGAATTTCCAAGAACCTGAAATATAACACAAATAAATTTCAGGAATGAGCCAACAATAGCACTCCTTCATCCTTTTCTTGGCTCACCTCAATCCAACTAGTCTCGCCGGATTCCCCACCGCCGTCCCCCCCGCCGGAATTTCCTTCAACACCACGGATCCCGCCCCGATCTTTGCGCCTTCTCCAACCCTAATATTTCCCAGAACCTTAGCCCCTGCACCAATCATAACTCCATCTCCGATCTTGGGATGCCTGTCTCTCTCACCCTTCCCCGTCCCCCCTAACGTCACATCATGCAAAATCGTCACATCGTTTCCGACAACCGCCGTCTCTCCGATCACAATCCCAGTTGCATGATCCAACACTATCCCACTCCCAATTCTCGCCCCCGGATGAATATCCACCGCGAAAACTTCTGAAACCCGATTTTGAATCACCATCGCCAGCTGAATTCTGCCCTGTTGCCACAACTTATGTGCTACTCTATGGGCCTGGCATGCTAAAAACCCCTTGAAATTCAGAAAACAATGGAGGTAGCTTAAACAGGCCGGATCACGGGCCCTCACGGCTTTTAAATCGTCTCTAACATTGCGTCGTATTACGCCATCTTCAACCAAGGTATTGAAGAACACTGCGTAAAGGGCGTCGTTCGATAGGGTCGTGTTGGACAGCTTTATAGCCAAGTGGTTTGACAATGCGGTTTCCAGTGAAGTATGAGAGAGAATCGTGGAAAGATAGAATTTTGATAAGATGGGCTCTTGGATTGTACCACACTCTGCCTCCTGTCTTATTTTCAGCCATATCTGATCACTGCAATCTTGAGGACTCACTTTACAAGAATTCTTGAAACTTTTGCAGAGTCTGAGTAAGCTGATGAGAGAATTAGAATTCTTGCAGCAGGAAGAGTTGGCTGTGATGTGTATATTGTGCGTCGTTGAATTATCGAGACAAGCTGCCATTGATTTTGAAATGAAAAGCAGAACAAAAGACAAGCAAAATTGCTAAAAGGATTTAACTTTTAGGTGAGGATTCACAGTCATTGCTTCGGTTATATATAGAGAAGTGAAGATGGGAAATAAGGCTTTCTGTGTGAGTCCAAAATATAACGTTTCTTGCAAGGCCCACCCAAAGTCCATGGCAGTTGTTTCTTGGTAAATGTTGATCAATTTACTGATAATATAAAATTTTCTGATTGGTGTTGAAAGGGGGTGTAATGTATTTATATTGACTTGCATCAGGACTCATAACACTAAACTTTCATGAAGGTAATAGGAATTTTTTTTTTCTCAAAATAATAAAAATTTTATACTAAAAAAATATGTGCAACTTGTAGCCAACGACTAAAATGGTGAATTTGAATTATCAAAATTATCAAAATAATTCAAAATGTGATTGAGAATCTCTATACACAAATTTAGGAAAAAATTTCAGGCGTTTGACACACTAGAGAAAGCAACAAATTGAGGTGGACTCTTATGTGACAAAATTTTACAAGGAAAATATAAAGATAAAATTATATTATTAAAAATAAATTTTAACAAATCGAATAGACTGTTGACTGGGCCAGTTAATTTACCATTGACTTCTTTTTGTGAAATTGTATGGTAAATCTCAGTTTTATTAATTGAATGGACAAGGTTAAAGAACACCAATAATTAAGTGACGTATGGTGTGACGATTTTATTTTGGCATCAAGGGAAAATCAAGTCAAAGCAAAATTGTTTCATCATTGCTGACAAAAAAATCTGAGGATGTTTCTTGAGCATTACTCACACCTTGGCTGTTCTTGCTACCACCAACCCATGACACTAAATTAAGTGGAAATTTATTCCAAATTAATATTAATTTAGTGTTATGCACGATTTATAATATAATAATTTTAAAAATAAAATATATAATTATATAAAATATATTTTAATAAAAAAAATTCAATAATATAAAAATATGTGAAATATTAAAATATACCATAATTAATATATAAAAGTAGTATTTTATATTTAAAATTTAAAATTTTATTATTATATATGCAATATGAATATCAAAATGGTAGATCATCAAATAATGAATAATTTGATATATTTTTCACAAAAAGTTATAAGTTTTTAAAAATTAGAGTAAAAAAAATAAAAAAAATCTGATTGGTTATCACTATTTTTAAAAATTGAAAGCTGATTTTAAGACGAAAAAATGATATTTTTATTAATTAGTCTAACTATCCAACTTTTATATAGTTATAGATTTTACGTAAAAACTCATATGAAACAGTTGCACATATGACACGATTTAAGATATTATTTGTTTAACTATAAAGTATAACTTGTTTAACTATAAAATATAATTATTTTTTAAATGTATTACTGTTGATTAGTTACATTAAAACGTATCACACATGCAATCATTTCACAGGGGAACCACTCTAGATGTAATTGTTTATACAGTTTTCCTAAATAATAAATAAATAAATTGTAAGTGTAGGATAAACCATCTCCGACCCTTTTGCACTAAAATTTTTGGCAAATGAATAATCATCAATTTAATCTTTAATAAGTTGTACTAAAACAAAAAAATAATAGATTACGGTGATAGGAGATGAAAAATTAAATAAAATAGACATCCCAATCCCAAAATATTTGCTTTTCTCCAACATTTTTTAAAAAGAAAGCAAGCTCGGCAGATGAAATATTTGAGTACATATTTTGGATAAATTTTATTTGCACAATGGACCAAGTCCAAAGTCCCTGATTCAAGAGGCCCAAAAGTTTGAGCCCAATTTCAATCTCACTAAAATTAATCATGTTAACATAACATGGGCCCAATAACTTAAGCCCACATACTGGCATTCAGTCCGTCACTCTCGTTCAAAACCGTATTTTCCGCCTCCAATATATAAGCCGTTTCCCTCTGCAAATTTTTTCTTCACCTCCTCCTTCTCACACATCACTCACTGAGGTAGCCGGAAAACACCCCAAAATGCCGGCTGGTCACGGTTTGAGGTCGCGCACCCGGGATTCCTTCTCACGCCCGTTCAGGAAGAAAGGTCCGACCCATTTGTCCACCTACCTTCGGATCTTCAAAATAGGCGACTACGTCGATGTTAAAGTTAACGGTTCTATCCACAAAGGAATGCCCCACAAGTTCTACCATGGACGGACGGGTCGCGTCTGGAACGTTACCAAGCGCGCTGTCGGCGTTGAAGTTAACAAGCAGGTATAGCGCATTTTCACAGTTTTCCCCTTTCTCTGTTAATTGTATTCTTACCAATTACTGTAGTTTGGATATTGGATGTGTTTGAGCATGATATCTTAATATAATTGAGATTAAGTTTATTTGTTAGTCGATGATTATGTTGTTGCTAGTGTTTTGATGTCTTTAATTGAAATGAAATGCATGATTCATCTTCTTAGTATAATATTTGCTATATTTCTAGGTTTTATTATTTTGTAGAAGTTCTTATGAATCTGCCGAACTGGATAGTGCTAGCTGCATAAATTACTAAGGGGAATGATATTTTGTATGAATGGTAGGTCTATGGGCTTCTTAGATTATCAATTTTCATGTTGATAGTGACATAAAAACAATCACCATGGCTTTACTGAGAAACTCGCAATGTACAGACTTTAGATTCAGCTTGGTAGCCTTTTGAGTGTGTGCGTGTGTGTTTGATGTTTTCTTCCATTGTTCTGCAGTATTCGGTCACTAGATAATTTTAACTGAATTCTTCTCAACTGTGATAAACTATCATATTTTTTAGATGTATGATGAAACAAGACCAATGTGCCTTGTTTCTTTATCTCAACTTGATGAACATTGTCTTATCTTTCCTGTCCATTCTTGAATTTGTCATCGAAACACTGTTAAAAGCCACACGTTTCTTTGTGTTTGTGAATGAAGGTTCGTAACAAGATCTTGCGGAAGAGGATACATGTCCGAGTAGAGCATGTTCAGCCCTCAAGGTGCCACGAGGATTTCCTTCAGAGGGTGAAGAAGAATGACAAATTGATGGCTGAGGCCAGGGCACAAGGCAAAATCATTAGCACCAAGAGGCAGCCCGAGGGACCCAAACCCGGTTTCATGGTCGAAGGAGCCACCCTTGAAACCGTCACTCCCATTCCATATGATGTGGTCAATGATCTCAAGGGAGGATACTAAACCTAAGCAGTTTTTTCCTAAAATATTTTATCTCGAAAAAAAAATTTAGTCTTGTTTTATTAGTTGAAGTAAAAGAACTATTTTTATTTGTCGAATATATGTCAATCTAGTCCATAACACTGATTAAATTGGGATAATGAGTCCAACTTAACTTTATTTTGAAGCCATTTTTTATTTTTGTCGCACTTAAATTGACACATTTAATAAAAAAGATTGTGTTTACGTTTTTCCTCTTTTTAAAAAAGATCATCTAATACAAAGTTAATGCAGATAAAATATAGTTAATTTCTTTGTACAACGTTATCTTGCAAGTTCAATAACTTATGATGCATCTCAATATCAAACAATAATTTCAGATGCCGAGGACGAAGAGCTACACTTTAACAGTAAATTTTCATTAAGTTAAGGTTACAATGCCAACAATATTCAACTCATACAACTCAGCTAGCCGGCTGGTTGCCAGAGTTTTCCTGCAAAGATGTTCGCTTTAAGCAGTTGCTTTAAATGTACATCTTCCTCAACTTTCGTGCTAGCTGAGGATGATGAACTTGCAACTGCTTTTCAACATCTTGGCAAGAATTTGCAACTCAGTCACCATCAGAAATGGAGTCGTCACCAAGAATTGGAAGTGGCATCTTTAGCGCGGGATTTCGCCATGATGTAATGACAGAGAGAATATCGGGCTATGTCATGACATCAACCCATTTGTTGTCAATCCAGTCTTTTGATAGTCTTACATTTTTCCTCACCACTGTCATAAACTTGTTATCACCTGCCAATGAATTATAGATGCCTCACTTAGAGAATTATTAGCAAGCGTAAACTCAAGAAAAGATCATGAGAATAAGCTAAAAGCTCGTGAACTTGAGTTGAAAGATCGTGAGATAACGATGAACAATGAATAACGCAACTTTAAGAATGAATTTAGACATTGTTGCTGATTCTGCACTACGTGAATACTTGAGGTTGGAGCAACAAAAAATTCTGCAGAGGAGGACACAAGCCGAGCCAGCAAATCCACTTCCGAATACATCCAGATCGTCTTTCTGATTATTAGAAATTAGTTTATTAATTTAGTATCATGTGTATTTTCTATTTAGTAATTGTATTTTTTATATTATTGTGTAATTTTATATTTTGTTTGTAACTTTATAATTTTTAGTTGTAATTATATGTTTTGTGTATTTGTATTTTTAGCTATTTTTTATTTGTGTGTAGTATTTAAAATTTTATTGAATTATTTTTATTTATAATTAAAATTACACCTTTTTATTATTTTTATCATATTAATTAAAATAATCACATAATTAATTAAACTAAATTAATTATAAAAAAATAATGTATTATTAAACATGAATATTAACAAATATATAAATACAATATTTAAAAAATAAATATTAAGAATATATATATATATATATATATATATATATATATATATAACATGAAAAAAAAAACACTATTGGCACAGACTTGGTCTGCGCCACTATTACAGCAAAAAAACAAAAAATGTTAGCTTCATAGTAACGCAGCTCCAGCACATTGTTGGAGCCTGCAATCCAACACAAAATGTCACTCCAGCGCACACAAAATACCACTCTAACGCACTGTTGGAGTTGGCCTTAAGCAGAAGCCAGACGCCATTTACTCTTATGAAATTTACTCTTATGAAAGTAAGACGGAACTCAAGTTTTTATTTTTTTATTATTTTTTGGTCTCTTATTTTTACTTGGGTATTTAGTTTAATTTTTTAGATATTTATCTTTTCCTCCTGCTATATTTGGTTTTTGGGTCCGATTGATTATGTTTTCACTTTTTATTTTTACTGTGGTGTGAAAATTAATGTGATATTTTATTATAAAAAATACTAGTGAGAAATAAAAGTGTGATTCGATATAAAAAAATATAATGATTATAATATATTATAATAAAGAATAACGTAAACCGAATTCTGTCTCAATAATAAATAATAAGACAGAATTGGCAGTGAACCCATCGATTACATAAATGGATAATTTACATTATGAACTCTAAATTATAATAATACTTTGTTATATTCGTAATTTATTTAAATCCATCAACTTACACCATCTATTTGCAGATTTTGTTTCTGTTTCATTGATTGTCATAAAATTATATTGTTCAAATTAAAATTTAATTCAAACAAGCAAATTAGTATATTATTAAATAATAAGAGTTTAGACTCGAAGAACCAAAGATGGAAATTTTTATTTAAAATTATGATACCGACCTTTTTTTTAGACGACTGATATTTGCATCATTCAATAAAAAAAAGGATCTTTCTCGTTGAAACTTGACTGAGAAAATAAAATTATCATATTTATACACAACAATGATTAAATGAAACATAAAAAATAAAACACGAAGCAATTGTATAAAAGTAAAGAGAGAAAATAACGTCACCATATTTTTACAGATCAAATGTTTAACAAGAGAATAGTAGAGGTAGAGAAGGGAAGAGTTTCAGATGAAATGGTCATTGTATGAAAAACACAAAATCAGATATTAAAAAACTACAAAATATCTTACTTAAAAATATATAGAAGTACTATGAAATAATTCATACATCCCACATTAAATTCAAATGAAAAACATAAAAATTAATAATAGAAATCAATCAAGTATTCTGTGATCAACACTAGGAAATAGGAAGTACTGTCTAAAGAGGGGGAAAAGTCGGTATTGGGAATTGTATTTCAATAACAAAGCTACATTTAAAATGGGGGATGGGTTACAAAGCCAGCAATATATTGTATTTTACTGCTTCCAGAGTTTCCCTGAGAAAATGTTTGGGCTGTCCCACCTTCCTTAACACTGCAACCTCAACGAGTCCTATCCTCATTATCTTCCACAGCCGTCTTGCTCGCTGAGGAAGACGAACTTGTCAACTGCTTGTCAGTAGCTCGAGTATTGGAAGAACTGGGGGGAACAGGAAGTGACACCTTCGGCTTGGGATTGAGACTTGATGTCATCACAGAGAGAATATCAGGCTTGGGCATTATGTCCACCCATTTGTCTTCTATCCAATCTTTTGAAACTCTGATATTTTCCCCCTCCACTGTCAGAAACCTGTTCTCACCTGCCATTCGGCAAAAGCTTGATCAAATTCTTGGTAATAGACTATTAGGGCAAGTGAAACGCCAAGGCAATGTATTTAGGACTCCAAATGGTTCTATCAGCTGCTCTTTTCAGTTGGAATCATGAAAGCAATATCTCAAAACTTACGCGACCCCTGTGTTTTAGTCTATAAGACCTAATGGATGAACGAGAACATGCGATTACAAACACTACTACGTACCAGGGAAGAAAACTTGAAAGTTATGTTTGGCAGATGTGTCACATCCAATTACTACACCTTCCCACCAGCCGTCGCACCACCATGCATCAACTGCTGCTCCTACCTCTAACCTTGCATTTGAAGAATCCCAGTCAGGCCAAGGTCTGACAGTAAGGCGGCCAGCACATCTCAGACCCAATTTATCAGCAGCTGCTACTCTGGCTGGTGGCACCCATTCCTGCAGAAATCACATAATTTAATCGAGATTTTTATACATGCAACTTTTTTTTACAAAACCAAAACATAAATCATACCCCCCACTTTAGAGTTCATGATGTATCTTGTACTTGGAACTGAACTTGAAATAAGATAACAAAAGAGGAATACATTTCTACATTTATATACCTCCAATTTTCCCGGTCCATCAACATCTTGGACATCGTAGTATTGGACCTTAAGACGTTTTTGTGATGAATGTAAAATCCTACACCTATACCAGCAGCCTCGCATACCACTGTCCTGACAAAGTAGCTCGATCTTGTCAGTGACCTTGGCCAATACTTGACTCTCTGGCTCAACCACAAGCTTATTTTCAACAGACTCCTTGCTTGAATTAGCAAGGATTGGGCCACCTTTTGAGGTTATGGACGTGAGGAACTCGACTACATGTATTTTTGATCTCCACCTTGTTTCATCATGGATCGTGGTGGTGGGCCCAAAGACACGTAAGTAGTCCGCCGTCACTGTGTAGCTCATATGCCTTATACTCTTCCCTGTCCCCACCACAGCATGGAGAGAATTCCCAGTGGAGTCCTTTAATATATAGTGAACAATGCGGCTACGTTTTTTCTGAGAAATTACACACTCTTCCCATGATCTCAGCACTGGATTCTCAGACATCCTGATCAAGCATAACAAAATGAAGGAATAAAGATTGATTGTACACAAAACATGCATTTCATAGGGGGTGTTTGTGAGTACTTTCCCTTTCCAAGAAGTGATTAGAGTTGAGAGATTGTGGTAAGATAACTTACAATGAAGAGTAGGTGGTTTTTGAAAATGGATATGATTATGGCCAAATTCAAACGTTGGAATGTTTGGCATTCAAGCAGCATCTAGCTTAAATGTAAGAAGTAAAATTCAATTTATTTACCAAAAGACCAAGAAGCTGCCCCTGCTCCCAGCTTTTCCGTTGAATATGCTTCTATATTTTCAGTTGAAGTTGCACTTTGAAAACACTCAAAACTATTTTTTCTTAAATCAAAATCCACTACTCAGTAATCACTCCAAATAATAAATGACAAACACCCTCATAAACTAAGCAGTTCAAATAATGATTTTCCAAAGATAAACTAAAATATCCAGATTAAACAGACTATAATGAAGGAGCGAGTCCTACAAACAAGACACAGCATTTCACCCTTTTTGTGAAATTAAATAGCAAATCAAGTAATGATCATCAAAATTGTAACATACCTGTCGATTTAAACTAAAAACACTTTCCCACAAAATCTGAGAAATTCCTAGAATAAAATCAACAGCAAACAAAACAAAAAGAAGTTAATGGTGTATAGAAAAAGATTTAGAAAATAGAAACAAGGGCTAAAGGCAGAAAGAACAAACTTCAGATTCCTAAATTGAACAAAAAGACTGAATTTATTCACAATATAAAAAATAGATTTCAATAGTTTTGACAAATTCATTCAAAAACTTTCACATACAATGGCTATACAAGCCAATATTAACATCCAAGAAGCCGCTAATCAAACAAACGCAGATTTAGACAAACCTTGCAGGGTATGATGCAAAACCTCCTGGATGAAGAACCAAAATAAAAGTGAAGATAAAACACATGAATGAGTAATTCTAAACTGACCTCAAAAAGGCAGGTGGGATTAAACTCAGTGCAGAGAAAGCGCCAAAAAGTGAGTAGGACGTTTGGTGGCATCTTTTGGCTGATATGGATTGAATGACAGTAGAGAAATAGTAACGGAAGAGAGTGCGTAAGTATACACGCGCGATTCTCTTTTACAAACAATATTTAATCTTCTACTCCCAAAATACCATGACTTATCGCACGTATTAAATGACGTCATATTATACACGTGCCTTGTATGAAAGCAAGAATACAAGATGAGACAATATATGCAGCAGAGAAATTCGACAAATAAATATGAGAAGGAAATAAGAGAGGGTGGTATTGGTGTACATAAGCACAGGTAGATGCTGATGACATAGAAATTTTTCTTTATTTCCACAGCATCAAAGATTGCCAAATAATCATTTCTTTAAATTAATGAACCCCATTACATGATTTTATGGAATTTAGGATTCCTAATTATCATAATAATTTTATTAACATTTTGATTAATCTAAATCCATTTATAGTTCAATATTTTCAAATGAAACTTAAAATATCAAACTCTTTACTTAATGACCAAACATTGTTTTAGTTTCTAAAAAATTATATGCATATCCAATATTATATTATTGAAAATAATTCGAAATCAATCCAAAATATTATGGGATTAACTCTCTATAAAAAAATTGTTATTATTCAATGTCATAACTAAGGGCGCAAGTGAGACTCTGGAAACGTTTCATTGTGTTAGCAGCAATGCCAAATCCAATACATGAAATGAAGAGAAGAGAGAAACATATTATTGGAATTGTGTAGTGGGCTCAAATATTTTTCAATGAGCACATAAGAAACAACACTTGGGCTGCTGAGTTGCAACCCTGTGGAAAATCACACATGAAAATTATCAAAAAGAAAATTCAACATCACATTGTTGTACATGTGCAACAATGTTAAGCTTGATATCCAGAGTGGATTAGAAAAAAGTAGTCTAAATATGAAGAACAATATAATCTAATTGCATTTTATAATAATCTGAACAAAAGCTAAAGCAGGATAGGATAATATCAAAAGAAAAAACAAGGAGTTGGAGGCATATACAATAAGATTAGTAGCTTTTCTTGAGCCTTGATTCAAGAGAAATTTAGCCATCACCACGTTCAACTATGAACCTAATTCCTTGTTCTTACTCAAAACTGAGTGTTGAAGGAAGAAGCCATTGTTAGACTCCTATAAGATGAAGTTCAAACATAATGATACAGATTAGTTGGATTCAAAGAAAATGATTAATTCCAACTTCAAAAAAATAAAAAAATAAAATAAAACCAAAAGCAATTAAATATTGCTATGAGCAAAATAAATAAATAAATAAAGATAATGTGCAATATAAATATTGAAAGTAAAAAAGAGTAGGGCAGGAGATATCCACACAAACTTGAAAATGAAGAGAGGTGATGTACTAACAAAGTTAGAAACCACTTAACCAAATGTTCTACCTAAATAATAAACATAACTCCGGATCATCATAACCATGCCTTCTCTTGACCTCGAATGGGAGGATTATTCACATTAAACCCTGATGATCTCATAGATATCCAACTTAATATTTTCACTAAGATTATTGCAAGGACATATGTATGTTTTTTCAAGAACACGTCAATTATAGGAAAACTAAATAATTTAAATATATGGGTAGGTTATATCCAAAAGAAACAATGAAATACTGATTCAAGTTGATAACTTATTTTGAAGTGAAGGAATATAATGCAGTCTAAGTCAAATATGAGTAGATCGCCTCGAATCATTTAATCTTGACTGGGAATACAGAAACAAAACACCATGTTATAATCCTCATCGTAAATATTTATAAGAGTTTTTTGGCCGTTCACTAGAGAAGTTCCATGACAAGTCATCATCTATGAACTAGTATTGTAATGTTAGTTAAGTTAATATGAAAGCACCGAATATTGGTGAAGGTAATTTCTTTAGACTAGAAAAAGACAAACGCAAGGAGTACAAGAATTATGGAATCCAAATATCCAAGGACAAAGTCTAAAATTTGAGAATGAAGCCCTGAAAACTAGAAATTGTTGACAACAAGAATAGATTGCTATAATAGTTTACTTTAACATCTGTAGATAAACAAACTTAAAAGGATAACAGAGATTTGCATCACTAAAATAGTTTAAAATAATATGCGTCAAAATCATGATATCGTTCCTGTGTCTAATGAGTGAAATTTGCACCACTCGGAGAAACTCTCTCTTGCAAGATTGAGAGAGAAAATAACATCAATGGAAAATATCAAAGGTAGAGCAGGAAGCAATTCCAGTTAAAAATATTTGAGGAATGACACGTGAAAGAAAAAATTAAATCTGGAACAAAATTTGAGTTGAGAATTTAGTGCAGAACCTGGTAATTGGAGTTGAAAATTTAGTGCAGAACCTGGTAACTTGAACTTCCTGCTAGTTATCTCCAATAATATCTTTGCCCCATGAATTGAATTTACTTCCTTTAGATACAAATACCACAATGCCATTTGAAAAACATCACGCGGGCTTCCACTGCGAGTCCCTGCCCGAGAATCCCTACGGCAGTATTCTACGGAAACATTCTCTCTCACAGGTTGAAACAACCCCAAAACGGGATCGTGAATTTTTTGATCAAACTGCGGCAGATATTTCCTAATCTCAGTCATAAATGATATATTGAAACAATTATATAACTGAAGATGATATATCTACTGTATGGACTTTAATTGAAGGCGGAAAGAACTTTGATGTTGCTACTGCAAAAGATTTGAAAGAAATTTGATCTCCTCAAAGGGTCACAGGTAAGTGATGATTCGAATATAAAATACCTGGACACCAAAAAGAGGCAAGAATCCGACCACTGACTAGGACTCGTTCCAAGTCCTCGATAATCATTAACTGAATCTAATGTTCAATGTATGTTATGCACTTGCCTTGTTAGTTTGGACGTGATTATATTAAATTTATTTTTATTGGATAAATTAAATTTAAAAAATAAAGAATTATTTTTTCCTCTCTCACTTTTTTGTCTAATCATCCTGTATATTTCAATAGCTATTTTGTTATAATTAATCAATCATCTAATTTCTACAAAATTAATTTTAGCACTTAATTATAGTTTTGTCATAATTTATTATATATTTTACAAGTTATACTCAATTAACTCTCAAAATAAATATAATATTTACACTATTCTTAACACGACATAAGATTTTCACAGAAAAATTTGACATACAATTCTCCAACCAAGTACAAACACACCTTATAATATCTTACTCGTATTTCATGAAAAAATCAAAGTCAATTGTTGAAAATGTAAATTCATGAAATCAAATATGTGTTAGTCTCTAAAATCTTAACTACACCCCAAACAATGAACCTAATTCACTTATTCATAAAAAGTAATAAAATTAAATTTGTTTAAGATCTTAACTAGATCCTAAACATGAAAAATGAAATTGAATTCATTCATCCATAAAGAGTGGACATATTATCTTGACAAATATAACGACTCTGAAAAAAAAACTTTACAATCTCTTAAGTATTTTTCACTATTTTTGAGTTACTTGCACATATAATGCACAGACATATGGACAAATTTATATATACATATATCACGTAAATGTAGACTCAATAATTATGAAATCATGCAAAAACAAAATCGATCAACGTTAGAATGTGCATCCTTATATATCAATAAAATAAAATTACACATCAAAAATAAAATTAAGCATCAAGATAATATTTATCTCAAAAAGAAAACTACACTGGTAAGCATTTTCCACTATATCTTAAGAGACATTACTCTGAATTCTCTACTAGCAATAGTTGGGATAGAAAGTTGTAGAGGACATGTAACTTATCCTTTATATTTTGCTCTATTAGGATGTTTACAGTAGTCTTGAATATTATTAGGGATGATAATTTTTCCGCGGGTAAGTATTCTCATTGGGTGTTGAAATGATGGATCGAAAAATCCTGAATAATTTGAGAAAGTGGGAGAGAATGGAGATTTTCTATGTAAACAATAATAAATAGTATTGGACAGTATTAATGCCCCCACACCAACTCCATCCCTGTATACATCTCTATTCCAGGGTTTAATGCTTCATTTTTTATTTTCCTCGACACATTGTAAAGTTTCACAATGATTTTATGATACATTTATATATATATATATATATTGACTTCAATATCTATTGTGATTTTTTTATTTAATTTTTCTTACAAGATAATTAAAAAGTTAATGTAATTTGACGGTCCACATAGTAGAGATTAGAATTCACACCAGAAATTGTTTTTCGAATGGAGAATCTCTATCCCCATACAAAAATATCATAGCGAATGTCAATAAAAATAATATTTGATGTGGCGTTTAATATTATTTTCAAAATCAAACAAAATGATTCCTATTAAATATTATAAACTTATTACCTAGAGATTAGCAATTTGCATGTTCATCTTCAACCGTTGCCTGCAAGAAAGTTGTGAAGTAACTTCTTAAAATCAAAGAAATGGATTACACCTCCGAGTGAAAAAATGGTGGCTTCATAAAATCAAAGAAATTAACTTTAACTAACAAAAATTAAAATTATAAAAGAAAAAGTAAGAAGAAAGAAGAAAAAAAGAAAAAAAGAAAAATCCCTTTTTCGTTGCTAAGTGTTATTTGAAATGCAACTTCCAGAATTAATTCTAAAAATACTCAATTAAAATAGAAGACACTTAATTGACCACATCGTTTTGTGAAATTGTTTGTTGTTTGGATTTTTAACTATGTTTTCTTATTAATATGTGGTCTATTAGTGCAGAGATGAGCTAATTAACAACGGATACACTACAAATTTTCATACCGTTGTTTATTAGTGAATTTTTGTACTAATAGATCACAATTGCATCAATGATTTTTTTTAATTCATAGTTTTACAACCATTAATCATGATTTTTTTAATAGGCAACGATATTTACCAATGTTCGATTAACGAAATCTAGTAATGCAACCTCATATAACATTTGTTCTGTTTTACAATTTATATTTCATAAAATATTCAGTATATTTGATCTACTATTTTGAATTTCACTTCCCAAAATTTCTTTTGTTGGAATTTTATTCATATGAATGTATGATTATAAAATAGATTACAGGTTATATGGTATTATTATAATTTTTGTTTTGGAGGACAACACATACTTTTACAATTAGGAAATCATAATTTCTACATTCGATTTATCCTATGTTTATATGTATAATCCTTAAATACAATTTATTATAATATTTATAATATTAAAAATGTCATTTGTATCTGGATATATCTCATTAGATCTTGTAATTTGAATTTTCACATTCTGAAAATGAATTTATTCAAACATTTGACCATATAAAATTTTGAGGACAACAAAGTATTATTACAATTAAGAAATCTTAAACGCCACAATCAGTGAAGTGGATTTCACAATTTTTTTTGTTTTATTTTTTGTATGAATTTCAATATTTTTAAATTATTCAAACCCGTAATCATATCGAACTTCTGCAATGAATAGCCAATTCATAAAACAAAACAAAAAAATAATTATATTTTTTCTATAGAATTAATTTAAATATAAACTAAAATTAAATTACCTCTAATCTTCAATGGTACTTTACTGAATGAGTAAATACTAAATTATATAATTAGTTTAAATTCAAATATGAATTAAGTAAATTGTTTTATAATATTCTAATATGACTATTTATTTTTGCAGTCACTGAGATAATTTAGCTTTGTAGAACAATTTACTAGATGTTATTAAGGATGATCGTTATCCTTATTTTGTCTTTAGCTAAATTTATTTTCTTCTTTGATGTTAAAATGTATCATTGTAGTAGATGATAGTTACTAAAGATTATTCCTTGTTTAAATACATTTATTTAAACTTGATATATTATGTTGTTTCCAATCATAAAATATCAAACTTTCATTATATATAATTTTTTTAGTTTAAAGAAAAAACATTCCACATCTTCAAATATTATATTTTAAGACGATTCTCTCAGTTAGCATAGAATATCTATATAGAATCGTACGATAACTTCGATACAATATGATACTGAATATTTAATTTTTAGTATATTACAAATATTTAATTTAAAAATAGCCGAAGCTTTGATGTAATAACCAATATTTTCAAATAACACCGGACTGTGGACAACTCTACGGTAAAATGTGAACAACATACAATATTAGTCCCAAAAAGAAAAAAAAGAGATATAATACAGTAGCTAGTAAACGGCACCTAGCTTCTGCCCGCCAACACCATTTTCTCTTCTCAATCCTCTCTCATATTCATTTCACTATTCCGTTACTTCTTCCCTACTGTCCATTAAACCTTTAACCGCTAAAATATTCCACCAACCATCCTACTCATTTTTTGTCTTTGTCATTCTTGGAGTTCTTGCATCATAGCATACAAGGTTTTGTGAGATTTTTCTTTTTACCAGTTTCACCGGACATGTTTGCTTTATTTCTTGAAGATCATTACTTGGATTGCTAATTTCATGTACATATATATGTTTTTTGCACAACCTGGTCCATTAAGTTATGTTGTGCTTTACAAGATGTCGAACAATCAGGTGCAGAGAGTATGGGAACAGTGTGTGATTTCTGAGGAAAAGGGAAGCCGCATTGTTCACTATCTCATAAGAGACACCACTCCCAGTTCTCTACTAGCAGTGGTAGGAATAGAGAGGAGCAGGAGACATATAACCTATACGCTGTAAGGATCCAAAATTCATAACATATAATTAAATAGTAAATTACAGCTATAAACAAGTAGACACATAATATATGTTTTGGTAAAATTAATATTTCTAAAATCAAGCCGTTAAAAGAGAACTTGATTTCTCATGCCCATTAACCCAACAAACAATTTAATCCATACGGATAAATAAATAAAATAGTATTCATTCTAAAATGAGTTCGTAATTAAAATCAATCTAGTTATGCCACTAATTAAATAATTTCTAGTACAATTAAAAATCTACTAAGCAGGGGAATAAATAAGTACAATTCCTAAAACGATTCATAAATAATTAAATCAATAACTAATCCATACGGATAAATAAATAAAATAGTATTCACTCTAAAATGAGTTCGTAATTAAAATCAATCTAGTCATGCCACTAATTAAAAAATTTCCAGTACAATTAAAAATCTACTAAGCAGCGGAATAAATAAACATAATTCCTAAAACGATTCATAAATAATTAAATCATTAACTAATCCATACGGATAAATAAATAAAATAGTATTCACTCTAAAATAAGTTCGTAATTAAAATCAACCTAGTCATACCACTAATTAAATAATTTTCACCACAATTAAAAATCTACTAAGCAGCGGAAGAAATAAACATAATTCCTAAAACGATTCATAAATAATTAAATCAATAACTAATCCATACGGATAAATAAATAAAATAGTATTCACTCTAAAATAAGTTCGTAATTAAAATCAACCTAGTCATGCCACTAATTAAATAATTTTCAGCACAATTAAAAATCTACTAAGGAGCGGAAGAAATAAGCATAGTTCCTAAAACAATTCATAAATAATTAAATCAATAACTAATCCATACAGATAAATAAATAAAATAGTATTCACTCTAAATTAAGCTCGTAATTAAAATCAACATAGTCATGCCACTAATTAAATAATTTTCAGCACAATTAAAAATCTACTAAGCAGCGGAATAAATAAGCATAATTCCTAAAACGATTCATAAATAATTAAATCGATAACTAATCCATACGAATAAATAAGTAAATCAATAACATAATGGTTCAAGAGACAATATTGAATTACGAGCACTTATTAATCCCTTACTAGACTACTAATCTTTATCATAAAATGAATAATTAATTCAACTAGTGCGTTAATAATAAATAACTTAACGAAAATCATATTCAAGTATGTATCTACTCCTGTTCAATTTAATGGTTTCATTATATGAAATTATTGTTTTACAGTGACAAACTGGGTGTTCTGTTTAAGATTAAAACACTAAGTCAAGCCCTTTGGTTCTATTATCTTGTCTAATGCTGGCCAATCAGCTCTTGTGTCGTCTCTCTAGTCTGCTTAGTATTGGCAGGAACATGGTCGATTGGTAAACTGATCTTGAATGTATTGATTGTTTAGGGAAATGATATATGTTGGGCTTGTATTACATATCCTTTTCATGGTAATTCATTGATTGAATTGTTAAATATTGTGCTGTGCATGGATATGTGGTTACCTCATTGGCTTAACTGGCCTTTTGAGGCGGCATTTTTGTGGTGATGTGACATTTGGTCTTCAGCGATGACATGTCACCGCAAAAAGTTTAATTATAATGACTCTTTGGTCTTCAGCGACGACATGTTGTGTAAAGAAGGTTGGCTGCAGAAGAAATTATTCTAGTAATATATCTTTTATAGTAACAGGCTTGATATAGAATGAGGAAATGAGCCCACAAATCATTCTACCATTACTAGTCATTAATTAGCCTCTGATTTTTCCTACACAGCCTTCTCTTGTCTACTCTATGCATTTATGTTTACTATTTCCCTACGGTCATTTAACCCTTGCTGAAAGAGCTGCCACCAAACATCATACTCACCTTTTGTCTCTTCCTTTGTGCTGAGCTCAATCCTAGCTGGTTTTTTTAGGAGAGGATATCTTGAGACGAATCAAATTTGTGCACGTGTAAGACATAATGCCAGCATTTGGTAGACGAATTTAATAATCTGTGACAATAAATAGGGGCTCTTCGCTTCCATTCTTTGCAGAAATCCCTCTTCTTTGAAGCAGTATCAAGGTCAAGGTAAAAATGTAGATGCCTTTAGCTTCTTCCAGTCATAGTATTTTAATTCTTCTACAGGTTCTGCCTATTCTGTAATTTCTTCTAATGTTCTAACATTTATATTGTAATTTCTTCTAGTGTTGATTTCAAGTGGACTGCCCTCTTCTAATTTTCAATGAACTATCATTCATTCAATTGCTATAGTGGCTCTTTGAATCATCCGTTCGAAGATTGGCATTGTATCAGCTATTTTCATTTGAAATTTTATTTTTTTGTCCCCCAATTTTGAGTGGAAGTCGTTTATACACTTCCAGATCCACTCTAGTTAAAGATTATTGTGCAGCCGTTGGTCTTTGGAATCACCTTTATTGCTGAAACTGATTCTAGATCTAGTTGATCAGATCATTTGTTCGTCCTGCTCTTTGATGTTGCCTATAATTTCAAATATTAATGGTTGGGGCTTCATTTTCCTACTTTTAATCTACTTTTCAGTCACAATTTCTTCAGGCATATTAAACTTCTTTTGTTCTTTGCCTCTGAATCATCTATGTGTTGCTAGTTTCTAATCCAGCTTGTGATTAACTGTGTACAAATAATTGTGTAATCAGGATGTAATTAAACTTTCCTTTCTGGCAGATCAGCAGCAGATGGAAGCTACACCACATCAGAAAAATAAGACTGTTAGTGAGGCACAGTATCGAACAGTGGGGAAGGTCAATAAAAAAATCGAGCTTCTTTCTCAGGACAGTGGTATGCGAGGCTGCTGGTTTAAGTGTAGAATTTTACACTCATCAACAAAGCTTCTAAAGGTTCAGTACTACGATGTCCAAGACGTTGATGGACCGGGAAAACTTGAGGTATATAAACATAGCAACATGATTTTCCAATTAAAAGAACCATCAAGCCTCCAAATAGCGGATACAACTTGTGAATTAATACTTTTACAAATTATATGCATAAAACTCTATTAATTCGTGTGAGGGTTGTAGGAATGGGTTCCAGCAGTCAGAGAAGCAGCTGCTGATAAATTGGGCATGAGATGTGGAGGCCGCCTTACAGTGAGACCGTGGCCCGACTGGGATTCTTCTGATGAAAGGTTTGAGGTAGGCGCTGCAGTGGATGCATGGTGGTGCGATGGCTGGTGGGAAGGCATTGTAGTTGGATGCGACGCATCAGCAAATAGTAGCCTTCATGTATATTTCCCTGGTACGTCTCAACATATGCAAATACTGATTCCCCTATGTTAGTTTGGACTGTCCTAAATGTTTTGATATGTAAGTCATTGCTCACCAATTAATGGCAGGTGAGAAAAAGTACATAACTATGGAGAGGAGAAACATCAGAGCTTCAAAAGACTGGGTTGACAACAAATGGGTGGACATAGTCCCAAAGACGGATGTTGTTTCGTTGTTGACACTTAGGTTCAATCCGATGCCAAAGGCGTCTCTTCCGATACCAAGCAGCCAAGTTCTGGGTACTTGCCGAACCGGGGGAACTCCAGCTGTTGATCGGCAGTTGCCAGTGTCCTCAACTATCACGAAAGCTGTGGAGGACTTGCAAATAAAGCAACTGCTCAAAATCAAAGAAAACGAAGACTGGACTCATAAAGGTTCGGGCAAAAAGAAAAAAGATAGCCGGAATGCGCGAACAACTTCACAGAGATGTTCGAGCAGCAGTCGGCCAACTGGGGAGCAGTAGAATGGCGTACCAGATGGTGTTGTTGTTGTTGTTGTTTTTTTTTAAATATGTATTTTAGTTTAGTAGAAATTACATTTCTCTACAGTATTATAACAAAGAAGAAAGATTAACTACAGTGTATTTGCTATGTTATTTACATACTCAAATTATCTTAAATAATGTACAACCCAAACTCGTTAGTTACTGCTCGAATTTGAAAAATGTTTAAGGGGACCAAATATTAAAATTTAATTTAAAAAAATGTCCAAAATATTAATATTGATAAAATTATTAAAAAAACAAATATTAAATCCAGGCCTCCATTTGCAACCAAATATTAAAGTATAGTTGCTAATACCAATCAGAATATTAAATAATGTTAGGAGATTTATATATTTTTAAATGATTTACTTAAATATTAATTAAGAATTAGAATACAAAAATTTAATTCGATCTTAAGAATGATTTTGTGTATTTCACACTACCATAAAATCATATTATTATTATTTGTTCAATTAATGAGCATGTATTATTCTTTGGTTTCCAATTTATGAACCAAATATTAGTATTCGGTGAATAAATTATTAATTAAATTTAAAATTTAATAGTTGATATCTACACCAATTATTAGTAAAATTATTATTGTATATTTATTTAAGGTTATTTTTGTTAAATTTGGGTAACAAAAATAAATTAAGGAAAGGTAACGCATTATTGTATCGACCGTTTGAAACCGACTTTGGTTGGCCTATATATATCAGCGGAATTCAAAATCCAATTCCTATCTTTCTAGGGTTTCCGTTACTATGTTTGCAATTGAAATTGGGTTCTTCTTGTTCAAAATTTCTTTATTTTCTTGATTTGCATCTATTCTTTTAAATTTTACTTATTCTTCAGGCGTGGATCTTTCTCCTCCTTTTGTCGTTTTAATATTTCAAGAATTCTTACCGCTATTGAGGTAACTTTGAGTTCATCGTCGATAAAGTGGTCGCTGCGACGAGATCATTTCTTGATTATTATTTCTTATAATTTTCAATTATTTCTTTATAACTGACGTGTTCTAGATTATCTTACGCAGTCTGAGCATAAAATTCACAATTCTGGCATGGAATCTGTGAATATTTTGGGAGTTTGTAGGTGTTGTTCATAATTCATGGATCAAATATGTTTTTGGTATTATTAGAGTTCAGTTTGGAATTACTCATTTTGTTCTTCGTTGCAATTTTCTTTTGGTTTCCTTTGTTTCCTCATTCCTGGAGGTTTTGTATCAGACTGCATAGCTCATCTAAATCTGTGTTCGATTGATTGGTGGATTCTTGGTTGTGAATGTTGTTTTATTCAGCCATTTATGTGGATGTTTCTTTGAGTTTGTGAAATGCTTTTGTTGAGTTTAGTATTATGAAGGTTTTACTTTTTAATTTTAATGATTATTCTTCACAATCAGTTTGAACCTTCTGAGTTTTATCTTTTTATTTTTATTTCTTCCTGTTGCTGATATTATGTTGAGAATTTTCACAATTTAATGGAACTAGTTTTTTATTTGATGTGTTTGTAATATTTTTGGATGATTATTAACTAGAATTACTTATTTCATGAAAGGGGTAATTTGAAATGCATAATATCCTGTTTTCAGGACTTGCTCTCCTCTGTATTGGATCAAGATGCTCTACTTTATCTTTGGAAGATCTTATTTCGGACTGCTTATTTTATGAAAGTGTTCATTGATGAAATGCATGTTTTGTTTTCAATATTTATTCCTTTATTCCCTTATTCTTGACCACAATGACATGGCCTGAGAGTGTGATTTCTGAGTAAAAATGAAAACCACTTAGTTAACTATATCCTCGTTGTGATTTCTCTCCTAGTTTTGGTTGGAATAGGCAGGAGCAGTGGACATAATCTACTAGGTGATGTGGACTACTTACACATCTTTGGGTCCACAAGGACAACCTTGAAGGAATGTTACAGAGTTCCTAAAATCAGCAATCAGGAGAGGCAGGGTAATCTTAGCCGGGGTCTTTTGAAAATTAACTTGTGATTAACAACAGAAAGTATTGGCAAATGTCTATGACAATATCGATCTTCTTTCTCAAGATAGTAGTATATGTGGCTGCTGTTTTAGGTTAAAGACTTTGAATTCATTGCTGATCGTTCTTAAAGTTCAGTAATACAATGTTGTTGATGTTCATATATATGGGAAACATGAGGTATATAGGAAAAGAATGCTATCCTGTTTCTTCTCATTTTGAGCCAATGCTCAATTATAAAACCCTCCAAGATGGACATATGATTTATCTCTTGGTATTTACATGAATACATTGCAATTATAAGATTCTCAGTTAATTAGTTTGAGTTTTAGGAAATGTGCTTGAATCTGGAGGAGCTACTGATTTAACTTCAACCTTACTTCTCTCGTCATATTAACACGTGCAAGCTCGTAATCATCTTTCATCCATTAGTTCTTACAGAGAAAATGTGTTCCAAAGTTGATTCTAACTTGAAACTAAATGAGCAGGAATACCTTGATGATTGCGTGCCTCCAATTTCCCATGTCCATCAATATCTGTGATGTTGAAGTGTTGAAAGCTTTCCTGAAAAATGCAAAATGTTGCATCTAAACTAGCAGTGTCGCATACCACTGTCCTGTGAAAGAAGCTCGATATTGTTGTTGACCTTGGTCTATACTTAACCTTGTGGCTAAATGTTCACAAGCTTATTTTCAATAGGTCCTTGCTTGACAGTTCAGTATCTAATGAGGTGGTTCACATTTTGCATCTTGAATTGTCCTTTACCTCAATTGTTTGGTCAATATTTTTACTTCTCTTGGTACTTGGGTCGCCAGATCGAAAGGACGGTCTCCAGATGGTATTGCATAGAGGAGAGCATGTAAGGTGTGTCCTCCGAATTTAAGTTGGGGTTTACTTATGCGATTGCATTTTTTGTTGATGTTACATCTTTATTGAACTTCAACTTACTTCCTTATTGTGGTTGATCCTAGTAGTGCTGCCTCATGCTCATTTCATGAACCTGATTATCTTGAACTTTGCACTTCTTGCCTACCATTTGCCGAGATGAATTTTTTTATAATTGTTTTGTAGTTATAAATGTCATTGTTATTTAAATCTTTGATTAGCACTTAGTTAATGGTCCATGATTTAGTGGCTAGATGAGAGCATGCTGTGAAAATCACAAGAATTTATCTTGTTCGGTTTTATAATTGTTTGTATATGACCTTCTTAAATATCTGTTGCTGATGGAGCAAAAATTTTACAATTCCAGCAGGAACTGTGAATTGTTTTTCATGGTTTTTTACCAGGACAGTAATATGATGGTATTTTGATCAAATACTACTCCACGGATTTTGTTGCTGGGATTGGTGGCAATGCCCAAAAGCAAGCTGTATAAGTCCCACATAATGTTTCCCAGGTATCTAAAGAAATTCAATAATGTTCATGAGATGAAGATGTTCGGCTGAACAGGTTATATATTAAGTGAACTAAAGTCTCATCAGTTACCATTGAAACGAAATCTAGTTGCCAGAATGATGAATTGGAGTTTCCCTTAATAAATAAGAGTAATACAAATATTGTGTATCTAAACAGAGTGATGATACGATGATTTTTTAAAAAAAATTCCTCCTTTGATGCTTGAAATTTACTTGCAATGATGATATCAGATCCTAAAGTTTTAAAGTGATACAATGCGATAAAGTTATTATACCATCTCCTATTTTTATTTTTCTTGTAAAGTGCAAGTCCAACTTTTTTGAAACAAAATATGTGATGAAGATAAAAATATGCATTTGTTTATAATTAAATGACATTTTATATAATAATAAATAAAAAAAATTAGATTTTACATATATTGACTAATTAACACCTAACCAAATTATTTGTTATTACTTATTCATTAATTTATTTGTTATTTCTTATTCATTTATTAATATTATTACAATTATTATTTCATTATGTTTTGGGTACTGAGAGGATACCCTAAACCCTAAACCCCCTAATACCCTTAATCCTAAACCCCAAAACTCCTAAAACCCTAAACCCTAAACCCTAAATCTTAAAAACCCAACACTAAACCCTAAAAATCGTAAACTCGAAAAACCTTAAACCTTAAACCCTAAACCCTAAAAACCCTAAACCATATAAACCCGAAACTCTATAAACCCTAAACCCCAAACCCTAAACCCTAAATTTTAAACCCTAAACCCTAAACCAAAAACCCTAAACCCTAAACCCTAAACCTTATAAACCCTAACCCTAAACCCTAACCCTAAACCCTAGCCCTAGCCCTAAACCCTAAACCCTAAACCATAACTCTAAACCCTAAACCCTAAACCCTAAACCCTACAAACCCTAAACCCTAAACCCAAAAAAACCCTAAACCCTAAAAATCCTACACCTGTAAAACCCTAAAAATTCTAAACCCTAAACCCTAAACCCTACAAACCCTAAACCCTAAACCCAAAAAAACCCTAAACCCTAAACCCCTAAAACCCTAAAAATTCTAAACCCTAAACCCTACAAACCCTAAACCCTAAACCCTAAACCCTAAAACTGAAATGCTAAAAACCCTAAACCCTAAACCCTCAAAACCCTAAACCCTAAACCCTAAACCTACACTCTAAACCCTAAAAACCCTAAACCCTAAACCATAAAAACAATAAACCCTAAACCCTAAACCCTAAACCCCCAAAACCCTAAACCCCTAAACCCTCGAAACCCTAAACCCTAAACCCTAAAAAACCCTAAACCCTAAACCCTAAACCCTATAAACCCTAAACCCTAAACCCTAAAAACAATAAACCCTAAACCCTAAACCCCTAAAACCCTAAACCCTAAACACTAAGCCCGAAACCCTAAACCCTAACCCTAAAAATCGTAAACCCTACACCTTAAACCCTAACCCTAAATCCTAAATCCTAAAAACCCTAAACCCTAAACCTTAAAAACCCTAAAACCTAAACCCCTAAAATCCTAAACCCTAAACCCTAAAAACCTTAAACCTTGAACCCCTAAAATCCTCAAACCCTAAACCCTAAACCTTAAAAACCCTAAACGCTAAAACCCTAAGCCCTAAACCCTAAACCTTATAAACCCTAACCCTAAACCCTAAGAACCCTAAACCCTAAACCCTAAACCCTAAAAAGCCTAAACTCTAAACTTAAACCCTAACCCTAACCCTAGCCCTAAACCCTAAACCCTAAACCCTAAACCCTAAACCCTACAAACCCTAAACCCTAAATCCTACAAACCCAAAAAAACCCTAAACCCAAAAAAACCCAAAACCCAAAACCCTAAACCCCTAAAACCCTAAAAATTCTAAACCCTAAACCCTACAAACCCTAAACCCTAAATCCTAAACCCTAAACCCTAACCCTAAACCCTAAACCCTGAACCCTAAAAACCCTAAAACTGAAATGCTAAAAACCCTAAACCCTAAACCCTAAAAACCCTAAACCCTAACCCTAAACCCTAAACCCTAACCCTAAACCCTAACCCCTAACCCCTAACCCTAAACCCTAAACCCTAAAAACCCTAAACATTAAACCCCTAAAACCCTAAAAATTCTAAACCCTAAATCCTAACCCTACACTCTAAACCCTAAAAACCCTAAACCCTAAACCATAAAAACAATAAACCCTAAACCCTAAAAACCCTAAACCCTAAACCCTAAACCCTAAACCCCCGAAACCCTAAACCCTAAACCCCTAAACCCTCGAAACCCTAAACCCTAAACCCTAAAAAACCTAAATCCTAAACCCTATAAACCCTAAACCCTAAACCCTAAAAACAATAAACCCTAAACCCTAAACCCTAAACCCCTAAAACCCTAAACCCTAAACACTAGGCCCAAAACCCTAAACCCTAACCCTAAAAATCGTAAACCCTAAACCTTAAACCCTAACCCTAAATCCTAAAAACCCTAAACCCTAAACCTTAAAAACCCTAAACCCTAAACCCCTAAAATCCTAAACCCTAAACCCTAAAACCTTAAACCTTAAACCCCTAAAATCCTAAAACCCTAAACCCTAAACCTTAAAAACCCTAAACGCTAAAACCCTAAACCCTAAAAGCTCTAAACCCTAAAAACCCTGAACCCTAAACCCTAAACCCTAAAAACCCTAAACCCTAAACCCTAAAAACCATAAACCCTAAAACCCTAAACACTAAACCCGAAAACCCTAAACCCTAAACCCTAAAAAACCTAAACCCTAAAACCCTAAACCTAAAAACCCTAAATCCTAAACCCTAACCCTAAACCCTAAAAACCCTAAAATCTTAAACCCTAAAAATCCTAAGCCCTTAACCCTAAACTCTAAACCCTAAAACCTAAACCCTAAATCATAAAACCCTAAATCCTAAAAACCCTAATACCCTAAACCCTAAAAACCCTAAACCCTAAAATCATAAACCCTACAAGTATTACAAGCTAGGAATGCATCAGCCTACCTCCTCATGCTGATAAGGTCGGATCAACTAGGATACCCAACCTTTCGGATAAAATAAAAAAAAAAAGAGAAAAAAGGGGGGGGGGGAAGAAAAGATGAAAAAAAGGGGAAAAAGAGAGAGAGTGTGAAAAAAGGGGGAGGGGAGAAGAAGAGAGTTTGAGGGAGACGGCCAAAAAAAATGGCCAAAAAAGAAAAACGATAAAAGAGAGACGAAAAAAAAAGAGAGAGAGAAGTTGGCCCAAAAAAAGTGTGTGTCGGGGTGGTCGCACCGTCACCTAACGTTTGGGGGCAGATTGGTGTTGATTAAGAGTACGTTGGTGGCTATTCCCATGCATATCTTTCAATTTATGAGCCCGCCTGAGAATGTGCTATGCATGATGGAACGGATCATTGCTCGGTTTTTTTGGGGGTCGCAAGAGAAGGAGAGAAAGAAGCACTGGGTAAAGTGGGAGAAGATGTGCTTGCCATTTAGTGAGGGTGGAGTGGGGTTGCGTTGGTTTGCAGATGTGGTGGAGGCGTGTGGGCTTAGGAGGTGGTGGAGGTTTCGTGAATGGGCATCTCTATGGGCGCGGTACATGTATGCAAAGTACTGTGTTAATGGGTTTATGGTTACGACTCGGGTGGAGGTGGGTGTGCACGATAGTGTGGGATGGAAGGATATGGTTCAACATGGCATGCAGGCTCAGCATCATATCTTTTGGGGGATTGGGCATGGTGAGGTAAGCTTCTGAGATAATGTTTGGGTGGGCCAACAGGCGCTGGTGGAGATGGTGGGGGAGGAGTTGGTAGGGAAGCCGTTCAATGTGCATGATAGGGTGGCAGATTTTGAGAAGGACGGGTGCTGGTTGGAGACAAAACTTAGGAGGATGTGGAGTGAAGAGTTGGACTTGCCCGAGTGGGTGTTGGAGGAGATCTTGCATGTGCAATTGGAGATGGGGAAGCAGGATAGGATATGGTGGATGTTGGCATCAGATGGAAATTTCTCGATGAAATTTGTCTGGGATTTGGTGCGTTAGAGGGGTAATGGTAACCGGTTGGATGAAATTTGGAGCGTCGGGTTGCTGCCGAATGTATCAGGTTTTTTGTGGAGATTGGTGAAGGGAAAGCTACCTGTCGAGGAGTACTTAATGAGGCACGGGATGTCGATGGCTGTGAAATGTTTTTGTTGTGAGGAGTCAGGATGCACGAGTTAGAGTCGATCGGGCACCTATTTTTTCAGAGTCAGGTGGCGAGGATGGTTTGGGAGTATTTTGCGGGGTGGTTCGGTGTGAGGGTGCCGGAGGGGGTGGATCTGGTGATGTTCTTGTCGTACTGGAGAAATCTTCATCCTGCAAGGGAGAAACACGTGGCGTTTGTGGTTCTTTGTTTAGTTTTATGGTTTATATGGACAGAGCGGAATGGTGCTAAGCATCGTGGAAGTTCGTTTCTAATGTCTCATATTGTTGTGTAGGTTGAGAAGCACTTAGCATTGTTGGTTGCGGGGGGCAGTCTGGGGCCATGGGCGTGGAAAGGATGCACCCCATAGCGGCGGTTTGTCGTGTGATGTGAGTCTGTGGTGGTGCTGCGACGGGTTCGAATGGTGAGGTGGGCTGCTCCGAGGGCAGGATGGGTGAAGCTCAACACAGATGGTGTCTTTGCTCGCGGTTTGGGAATGCAGGAGGTAGATGGCTGATTTGGGATACGGCTGGAGAGCTTCTAGTGACGTTCCATTTGGCTGCAAGATCCAGTTTTGAGGCAGAAGTAAAGGTGTTGGAGGGTGGTGTGAAATGCCTGGGGAATGAGCACATGTGTGTGTGGATCGAGTTGGAGGCGACGTATGTGGTGCGACTGGCTCGATCGGGAAGTGATGGGGCATGGGGTGTGTAGCATGCGTTGGTGCGTATTCGAGGTATGCTAAACGGAGGACGGTGTGTGTGTCGCACATCCTTCGAGAGGGGAACCGACATGCAGATTACTTGGCGGAGCTCGGGCTGAGTGCTCGGGGATTCCATGTGTGCAATAATAGATCGATGTCAGCATATTTGCACGCATTGATTCGCATGGACCAACTCGGCTACCCGAACTTTCGAGTTGGATAGTTGCAGTTGGTAAAGTATCGAGGTTGTTTTGGGTGGTTACGGAAGGTGAACCACCCAACAAACTAACCTCCCCAGCTATCTAACTACCTAACTAACTAATCACCCTAACCACCCCAACCATATAACCACCTCAACCACCTAACCAATTAACTCCCGTTAACCACATTGAGGTGGTTAGGTGGTTAGGGGAGTTAGGAAGTTAAAGATGGTTTGGTAGTTAGGAGAGTTAGGGGAGTTGGGTTTGTTAGATAGTTAGAGGAGGTAAAAAGGTTAGAGTGTTCGATTTTATGTATGATATTTTGTCAAGCTCTTTGAGACGATTTTGTATTGTCGCTGTTGTAGAATTGAGGTATTTTTGTCCTCTTTGTCAGAACTTTCTATATTTGAGGTGATATATACAGGTTGGGGGTCATGCCTCAACCCTCCGCCTATCGGGCGACCATTTGACAAAAAAAAAAAAAAAAAATCCAAAACCCAAAACCAAACCAAACCAAACCCTAAACCAAAAACCACCACCTAGGAATTTTTCTCTCTTCTCTGAGACACTAGCACACACTTTTTTCACACACTTAGGCATGGCGTCCTGGTTCCGGCTGGAAATCACCCGAGGTCAGTCTCCGAAGCTTCCTCATTCTGCGGCGGGTGTTGACGGAGGGTGCGGGGGCGTGGTGACTGATTTGTTGGAATTTTGCGCGGCGGTTAGAGGCTGTTTCTCAAACCCGGCGGGTGGTTATGGGCGCGCGTAAGGATAAATTGGCAGGTGTAGGATGGAGCGAGCGCTCTCACAGGGGGGAAGGCAATGGATGAGTCGGTAAATGCGGCAGGCGCGGTCTCAACGGGCGGGCGGCGGCAGTGACTGGCAGCGACGTGTGATATCCACAGCAGGGCGGCGATTGACGGAATTTGGGGGCAAAGCGGTCCCTGGAGTTGAGCGGCAACTGGAGAATGTGCGCGGCTGCTTTGCGGAGCCTGAACTTAAAACGACGACCGGCGATTGGCAACGATGCGGTCCTAATTAGTAGCGACGTGGCCGCTATAACAGGGCGGAGGTCGGCGGATATGGTTGGAAGCGAAGTGAGTTCCGCGGGCGAGCGGCAATCGACGGATTCGCGCAGCGGCGTCGCGGTTCCTTCACTTGAGTGACGACTGGCGATCCTGAATGGTAACGATGCGGATTTGATTTGTAGCGATGTGGCTAATACAGCTGGGCGGAGGTCGGCGGTAATGGTTAGAAGCGAGGCGCGTTCCACGGGCGAGCGGCACTTGACGGATTCGAGCAGCGGCGTTGCGGTTTCTACATTTGAGCGACGACCGGCGAGTCTGAATGGCAGCGCCGAGGATTTTGTTAGTAGCAACGTGGCTGCTATAGCTGGACGGAGGTCGGCGGGAATAGTTGGAAGTGAAGCGAACTCTGCGAAGGAGCGACAAATTACGGATCTGTGCAGCGGTGTCGCGGTTTCCACAATTGAGAGGCGACCGACAAAATTGGGCGGTAGCGACGCGGTTACTGCAGCGGGGTGGTCGGAGGGAGTAATTCGTAACAACTGTACGCTGTGCAATACTAATCAGCCGCCGCTGATGGTCCTTCTGCATCCGGAATCAAGGCTTGGGCCACCGGTGACAGCAGGGGCCGCAGCTGTGGTGATGGGCGAGGGAGCTGGAGGAGGTGTGCACAATCGGGAGGTGTGGAAGGAGAACCCAGGGGGCGGGGGGTGGGGGGGAATAGGCCAGTCAGGACCCCCGCCGTGTTTTCCATCAAGTCAGGGGAACGATCCGATAATCCCTGGGGTGCGGGTGGAGAGGAAGGAACGGTTGGAGGGGGAACAGAGCAGGCAGGAATTGACTCCGGAGACGACGAATCGGTACGCTGTCAAAGGCCACCATGTATAAATTAGTCAAAAACTATCACAATTCGGTCTTCGGATGCTATACTGCTTATATTACATACATTCTTGACACAGATTGTAGCCTGTAATGCTCCAATTCGGTCGTTATTGGCCACCATTAGTTGAGTAACTGAAGCTTCCTACAGAAAAAATAATAATAACCAAAAGAAAAATGTACTGAAGCAGACTGCAATAATATACAAGTATTACACTTGTAGGAAGCAGCGGGTTAAAAGCATATGCAGGGTTTTTCCATGTCTGCAAACCCAAGAAGGGGGATAGAGTTTTTGTTTCTGCAGCTGCTGGATCCGTTGGAATTTTAGTCGGACAATATGCCAAGTTGATCGGTTGCTATGTCGTTGGCTGTGCAAGAACCAAGGATAAGGTACTAAATCTGTAGGTGTTGTTGATGTGTGAGTAATTGGTTCGTATGCAGGTGGAGTTACTAAAAGAGTTTGGGTTTGATGATGCATTCAATTATAAGGAAGAACCTAATTTAAACTCTGCTCTTCAAAGGTCATAATAATTTCTTCTTATTTATTGTTTGTTTGTAAGGCTAAACGTAAAAGTTCATGGAATTAGTCCAGGTGCTTTCCGACATATACTTCGACAATGTGGGAGGAGAAATGCTGGAAGCAGCAATCGAGAATATGAATGTTTTTGGTAGAGTGGCCGTTTGCGGTGTGATTTCTGTATACACAGATAGCACACAGAGAGGGAAGCCAGATATGCTGGGGGTGGTGTACAAGAGAATCAGAATTGAGGGATTTCTGATTGTGGACTTTCTTCATATAAAAATTTTAATATACTCAAATCATCTAAAATAATGTACCACCCAAACTCGTTAGTTATTGCTCAAATTTGGCAAATCTTATAATATTATAAAATTAATAATATAATATTTTTATTTATATAAAGAATTATTTATATTTTTATCTCAAATTCATATAAAAATTCTATTTATTTAAATTTAACACATATGAATAAAAACATATAATTTAATCTATCGTAAAATTATATTTCAAACTTTAAATATAATTTTTTATTATTTCTTTTAAGAAATGCATACTGATGTTAAAATAAAAATTATAAAAAAATAAGTAATTATATGAATCTTACGTCAAAAATAAATTTTAAATAAAAAATTTATTTAAAATTTTTAATTTTAGTAAAAAAAAACAGAGAAGAGAGTGAAAAAAATATGTCTATGGACACATATTCAACGAAAAGAGATATCAATTGAAAATTATATTTAAACAAAAAATATAAAAAACCGAAAAAAAAAACTCATAATAACACATCTTATTCTCCTAAAAATTAGAAGTCTATGTGGGCCTCTTGGTTTCGGAGGAATGAAATAAAATATAAGCCCAATTCTTTTTTGTACAGAGACGCTAATGGGCTTGATTAAGAGCCCACGTGTATATTGTTTCCAGGACCATAATTCAATCTAAAGGCCCATTTTGTATTTAGATAAGGTAACAAAAATAAAATAAAATCCAACCACCTCCGCCACCCATCTGCTTTCACCAAAGAAAAAACACCCAAAAAATCATGTTCTGATCTCAAACGCAGGACAAAGATGTACGCACTCAGACTCCAACTGCACTTCACTCCCTCAAAACCCAGCAATCCAGCCTTAGTTTCCCCTCCAATCTTCCCAATTAAAGCCAAATCCAAATCATCCCATGTTGTTAACTCACGAACTACAAGAAAAACAAGCCATCTAGACAGAACCGTCGTGTTAAAATCCAAGATATATTCATCTTCAGAACTGCCTGTAATAAGCTCGAAGAAGCATTCAAGAATGGTGATATTCGGGGCTGTGTCGGTGGGAGTTGCACTTTATCTAATGGGCTTTGACGATCATCACAAGGCGTTGGCTTTGGGCCCAGAAGGCCCATTGGTGGAGGAGTTTTGGGACAATATGAGAAGATATGCGCTGTATGCGCTGACGGTGAGCACAGGTGCTATTTACGCTCTTTTAGAGCCAATTGTGGAGTTGTTGAAGAATCCCATCTCTGCTGTTCTTATTCTGGTGATTTTGGGAGGGGGGTTTTTCATTGTTTCCCAAGTGGTTACTGCTATGGTTGGCTTGTCTGATTTTTCGTATGATTATAACTACTAGACATTGTAATAATTTCGGGTTTCTGTATTGTAAACCATAGTATTTCATCTTATATTTCACACACTTTTTAAGACAAGTTACAATCTGCATTCTTGACTTTAGCTCGTAGTATGTGATGGTAATGCGACATGAAACACAGCTGCTCAAAATAGATGGTTGAGATTTGGCTTCAAACAATCTATGGTACTTTGAGCTGTTATGAAGTTGATAGAAAAGGGGAAAATATATGAGAATTGTTGTCCGATTAATCAAATTTGGTTTACCAGTTGAAATCAATGGCTTCTTGGGAGGGGCTACATTGTCTCCGCTGATCAAAACTGGTTTTTCAGTTTGTTCTACAGTGAAGAAGCTAAAAGTTAGTCAACGTGTCTTTAAAATTTTAACATGGACACAAGATCTTCTATTGCAAAAGGCGTACTTGATAAGAGTATGAATTGTACCAAATAGAGGAATCACTACAAAAACAAAAACCCAAAAATTTCCAATAATTTGGAAACATGTTATTGAGAAGAAAGCTAGTGTCTAGCTAGTCTAAATAAACATGAAAGCAAATAAGTGAAATTGTCTAAGTCTGGTAATTTGTGGTATTGTGATTGATGTACCTTCAATTTTATTCTATAATTTTAATTATTTTATAATAAAATATATTACATATCATGTATTGCATGACAAGACATTATAATAATTATTAAATTTATATTTGTACCTTTCGATCATATCACAAGCTTTATCATTGTTCACAAACCATCTCATATCCAGAGTTCGGTAGACAAAAATGCTTCAAGAAGTATTGTTGGAACATAGTGATTGCCTAGGGTATATTGTCTTTTTCAGGCGACATGACAATTTCTATTTTCAATGCATGTAATAAGGGTTGCCCAAAATTTAGAAACAACTCATGCATTTGAAGCAAGCTTTGTGTGAAAAACATTTAATCTTCTCAAGTATCAAGCCCAAACACGTCAATCATAGATTGACGGAGTTTAACCAGGAATTTATCTTACCCATATGTATATACTCATGAAGAGCAGATGCATAATCCCCTTGCACTTTCAAAATAATGATAAACCTTTTCTTTCAATTACATCTCGCCTCGACTAGTAATACTTAGAATGATTTTCTTGAGCATCAACTATCTAAAGGAATAACTCTCTTCGTATTCAAAAATATTGTTGGAACATATTGAAATTAAATGACAAATCATGATTTGAGAAGTAATTCCGGAATGCTCATCTTCACAATTTCAATCTACATACCTTCTTTGATTAGTTCTTCACAATTTCAATCCCCGCATATTTAATTTTATTTTGTAATACTTATATTTTATAAAAGTACAATTTTTATTTTTAGTCAATTTAATAAATGTATAACTCCCCAATAATTATAAATTTGCATGAATATGATTTTTTTTATTTATCTGACCTATTCAATAATATAATTTCTTTGTGAAACAATATTTTTTTTAGTTTTTTAATCTTTAACTAATAAAAATAGACTGTAACATTTGAAACATGACTTCTTTTTGGAACAAAATATGTTTTAAACAAGATGAGGACATAGACTATTTGTTATAAGGAGTATCTATTGCCACTACAAATATTACTTTGCACACCATTTTTACTATACATACAACGTAAATTATATTTAAAAACTCAATTTTACTAAATCCACCACCCAAAATACCTATTCTACCCAATAAAAAGAACAAAAAAAAACCTCCCCCCAATTTGTGAACTCTGCCTCACGTCACTCCCTTCCGATCTCTCTCAACCCAAAAATCTTTGGCCCTCAGACATCCTTCTCCTCCTCTTCTTCAACAAGTAATGGATGTAGAAGGTGACAATACTTGAGTTCTACAAGTAATAATTTCATTTTTTATGCGTCAAAAAAAAACCGAAGAGCGAGAACGTTCGGCACTGGTTCGCCGAACGCTTCACCAAGCGTTCGGCTAGGGCTGGCCGAACACCCTGCGAAGCATTCGGCGCATCAGTGCCGAACGCCCTGCAAAGCATTCGACTAAGGCTGGTCGAACGTCCTGCGATGCATTCGGCCTGGCGTGGCCGAACACCTTGAGATGCGTTCTGTTCGGCATATGCAGACCGGACATTTCTCTTTGTATACAGTTTATCTAGATCGAACACTTTCGAAAACACAGTTTGCGTTTTATGATTCTGCTATTTTTTTTCGAATGCATAATTGTTATGAAACTTCTAATAAAATATATGAAAAATGTATTGAGTTTACAGATGAATGTCGATTGTTCATTGTTATAATCTGTCATCTATTTTATTTATTCAAATCAGGATTTTTTAATTCTTCAAAGGAGGATTCAAGAAAAGATGTTTTTGTCTCTTCAAAGAGTATGTTTCTTTCATGTTATATGTTGAATTTTTTTGTATTTTTTAAATTAATTTTTTAATTTAAAATAAGGGTATATATATCATTTACATCATGTCTAATTTTATCCAAAATATTAATGTGGTGTGCAAAGTAATATTTGTGATATTAATAGAAACACCCTTGTTATATTAGTCATAGTATATTTCTATTTATAACCCTTTTTGTTTTAAATTCATTTATCACTAATTTTTGGCATGTTTGTCAATGTTTTCAAAATATGTTTCACTTTTCTACTATTTTTTTATTCGAAAATAAAAGTTGTATTTTAAAATTTTATTTTAATATAAGAATTCAAATTCAAAAATTAATAATTTTAGTAGTTAAAATAAAAATCTAAATATCTAATCTAATGAATAAGTTATATGTCATTAAATAATTAAATTTAACAAAAATAAAGTTATAGAAAATTTGTTTACAATATTTAAATGTTGTATCTTCATTTAATTTTCTACTTTTGCACCAATATATGTATCGCCTAAAATATCTGCATTCACTCATATTACTAAGAGTCACCTCAAAAAAGATACTTTTCAAAATTTGAAGTCTCATTTTATTAGACGGTATTACTAAGTGATTAAATATAAGATGAAACAACAAATATATGAAATTACCCAACTACATAAATATAAACACTCTAGACTTATAATAATACCGAATTATTAATTACAAGCTTCTTATTAATAATTAGTACAAAGAAGAGGACTCCATTAGCATATTTTTACATATCATACAGAAAGTCAGAAACACACACCCACAAACATATGTTAGTTAATACATACATAAAACCTGCGGATTTAGGATGAACACCTAATCATCCGACACATACTTAGCAGGAAACCGAAGAAACTGAAAGTGGGTACTTGAAGGTATTGGCATACTGGAAAGAAAGCGAATCTCCAGGGTTGAGCGGCTTTCCATCGTTGACGAGGCAGTCGTCGTAATCAAGACGACGGAAAACACTGGGATTTATCAATCTGGCGGAGCTGAACCAGCCGCAGCTGAGGTGGATGCCGGAAATGCTGCAGCCCTCCGACAGACAGACATTCTGGATTTCTACGGTGTACGTCGGGATCCCGTTCGGGAGCGGCGATGTTGGGCCTTGGAATACCAGGATGGTGTCCTTCGAACACGGGGCTCCGGAACCCATGCCGATCCGGTTTGGCGACCCGTCTCCGTCACTGCCGCCATCACCTTCATCGCCATCGTAGTCTTCTGTTCCAGAAATTCAAAAGAAAAAATGTATCTTCATAGGAATTAAGATTTGGATTCAATGGGTAAATTAAAGAAGTGTTTGGGTACCGGTGGTAGTAGCATTAGAAGTCAATAGCAGCTTCCTGGCAGTGGGTGCATAATGTCCCTCGGAAAAGACTAGCTCTTCACTGCCAGTTTCTTTAACTGGTTTCGATGCAACATAAATACCCACTCCCACTGCAACATCAAATTATTCACTAATCTTAGATATTATCTCTAACAAAATACATATTTCTTATCAAAATTAATAATTATAACATGCAGGAGGGCTATTACATGTCTAAAAGTTCACAAATTTTCATCACGATTATTCGTAAGATTACTTGAAATCTTTAGAAAAGCTATAACTGCAGGTATTTCTTGCATGCATGTGGTATGTGAAACAATTAAAGCTGTAAATGAATTGAATTAAAATATGAAGAAATATGGAGAATTATGTTAATTCAGAATCCTTCCAGGAAAGATGGAGTAGAATTAATACCGAGCATCACCATGAAAACAAAAGCCAAACAGCAAACCATGTATTCCTTCCATTCTTCTTCCTCGCCTAATTTACTTCTCATTGTGGGATTCTTCCTTGTGATCTGCGATCTGCATAAAGAGAGGAAATTGCAAGATTCTCATTAGTTTTCAAGAAATTAAAGAAATTAAAAGATAAAAAAGGATAGAAAATATGTAGAGAAAAGAGATAAAGATTATATAATCCAATATAGAGTGGGATATCATATCCATATATATATTTTCAGAGACAAACAATTAAACCCTAGACACAGATATTCAGGAGAAATGGGGAATGTATGAAATGTCTGGGAATTATGAATATGAGCACAAACCTGGAAACGAATCTAATAGATGATATATGAAGGCCTAATTTGTCCAATTTATAGCAACAGAAGCATGCATGCAATCTTAAATAACATTATTAGTTAGTGCCGTTTTTGTGACTAGTGACACTCTACGTGTCCTCCCTCCTCTGACACTTCAACACCTTGTATACATACTCCAATGGATTATTTTCTTTTGATTGATTACTTATTTCGACTAATTCTATCCTATCCACCTACATAAAAATCCATCGTACATTTGATATATTGATAAAAGATCAAAAAAAAAAAAAAAAAAAAAAAAAAAAAGAAAACAAGCCTTGTGGGTAAATATACTTGTGAATATATGAATGTGTAGTTGCATTTATAGATGAATAATGGACATTACATTAAACATAGTTCATCAAGTTTAGCATTTACAAGTTGATAAGTCTGTATACAGATGCTAGACAGAATTTAGGTCGATCGTCTCAAGGTATCCAGAGCCTTGTTGTGAACACCCATTGTTGTTTTAGGGAAAAAGATAAAAGGAAAATTTGGTGTTGGTAAATATTTATTTTTATCGAAGTTGGTGCAAAGGGGGAAGAAAATTGTGGCACTGCATTTACTCATGCATGCATTCACGCATCCTTTTCCCTGCGGATTATCTATAGCTTATTCAATTATCAAGACTTGAAATATTATGACTTCCCACAACTTCCGCTTTATACATTATCATCACTCTCACATTTAATTGCATCTACTTTATTAGACTACGAATTATATTGTTGGTGATTCAGATTTGATGTACACCTATGATAGTTTAGCTACCGATTATGTCCATTTTTCTCGTCTGAATATTTTGTTCCATTTAGAAAAATTGAACAAAATTGATTTTTGTTCCGCTCCCATCAAATAATTCTGACAGTTCCGTTTCAAATGTTAAAGAAAAATCAATAAGAGACGGGAAAATTTTGTCTCTGGTGATGCATTTGAAATGGAATGATTCGTCAATAAAATATTGGTTGCTAAACTATAAAAAATAAATTTTAACGTTTTTTTAATTTAGTAATTCAATTTTCATTTTTAATACATATAAAATTAAAGACCAAATTACGTACCAAAATATTACATTGCAATGCAGATTCAAAACAATGATCTTAGAAGGTTACAAAATTATGAATTATAGGTGGAAAATATTATGAGATGATTATTTTTTTTTTTTTTGCGTGAATATTCCATCTGCATTTATGAATTTAAGTGAGCGATAGAGTATAGATTGGTAGGGCACATCGGATGATGAACCATATGTATGTGTGTGTGTGTATATATATATATAGATATAGATATATATGCATTGCATGCCGCAATTAAAACATTCCCGGCGCCACTCAATAAATATGAGTAGTTGGCATTTACTATTTATCCAATTTCCCATTCATTTCAAAGCATTCAAGAATCCCTCTCACTTACACTTTATCCAAATCTATGATAGGAGTTAGGACACCACGATATCTTGTGTGTGTTGTTTTTAAAACGCTGTCATTTTAGTTTTTTTCAAACCGACTGAAAATTAAAATAATGTGATTTTGAGAACACTGCAGAACATTCATTTCTGGGCCACCACATATAGAAAAAATTTGTTTTAACTACTGACAGATCTACATACAGACAAATTGTGCGCTGTGCACACATTGTCGTGCCTGAGGTGATGGAATTCAATGCAGAAATTGGGAGGGAAAATTAAAAAAAATTAACCTCGGAAGGGGTGCATTCACTGGGATATATATCACAGGTGGTGTTGGACCAGCTATTGACTCAAACTTTGAACTGCGTGGCCTACAACACTATTTAATTTTATGGGCTACCAAGAAATGATAAATAAATAAGCAAGAGTTAAAGCAATTCGTGCAATAGCAAGAATAGAACACATTCTTGTTTGTAAGTGTGATTCTATGTAATGTATGCTCAGAAAATAATATTATTTAAATGAATTATACAATTACATGTAGGTAGTTAAATAGAATATTCAAAAACATATTCAAGATGAAAGAATGAAAAACTCCAGGTGATGGATTCCTCCTTGCCTTTGTTCTTCAAACTGGGATTTCTCTCAATTTTCCAATTCATTTCTGAAGATTCAAGTTATCAAACCTCTGATTTTTACCACTTCTTTCCTTTAATTCTCAAAAATAAAATTATAATAAAATTGTCCTGTAACATGATTTTTTTAACCTACTGTAGTAAGTTACTCAGCCTGCTGGTGTTGATGTAACATCATTTATTTAACATGGCAATTGGATTAGGCCCCAACAATGTAAACAAATTGTCAATAAATCATAAAATCACAAAAAAAATATAACTCTAAAAATCAAATAAAATATAATAAAAAATTAGCAATTAAAAATATTAAAATAAAATAAACCAATAAAAAATAAAAATAACTATAATTTAATCCAATTTTTTCCATTAATATGAAAGTGCTCAAAGAAAATTGGAATAAAATTTTAAAAATCAAAGAAAAAACACAAATAGAATCTTGACATTATATATAAAGAAGGCTGATTTTTTTGGAAATTCTATATAGAATATAAATTATTAAAATAAAATTAATTTCAACATGTATAAATAAGTAATAGATTAATCAAAGTTGATCAATAAATATGAAGATATTCAAGGAAAATCTGATTTTTGTTTTAAATCTAAAAACTATTTCATAATTTTGAGACCAAAAATAAATCTAAAATTGTCTTATATCTAAATTACAAAAAAAAAAAGTAGATAATAATTATATATATATATATATATAATTTAATCCAGCATTTTGTCCAATCAATATGAAAATTTTACAAGCAATTAGGAACGCTCAGAGTTTATAAAATTCAACCCGACAAGCTATTCCTTAGAAGAGTTCAAATATTTTTGGCTTGTGCTCTACATTATCTCATTAATGCATATTACATATATATAATATATATGTGTGTATATATATATATTATATGTAGTGTCATATAGTATACATTATATCCAAAAAATATATATATATATATAAATATTTGAACACAATAAAAATGTTAAAAACTCTCGTACCAGAATGACGGCCAAATAAGAGCAGATGACAACCCTCCTATCGAATGCCGAATCCTGTTTATGGACCGACTAAAAATCAAATGGAGCATTCAGGGTATCGGGCCAAAGAGTTGTAACCTAATTTGATGGATGAGCCCGACCCATTTCAAATCGGATCATAAAGTTGGGCTTCAGAAATACAACGAAGAGTCATCTTAATATATTTTAAAATTATGAAGCATATAATGAGATATAATCTGAAATCATGTCTATCCACTAATAATGTGTCAATTTGTATAATTACAAGTTAATTATTTAAGTTTAAATTTACAAAAATAATTTTTAAAAATAAAGCACATTAACACTTGTACCGATGAATAAGTAATAGTTACCATACATATGATTAGTTTAATCATTTTTATGTCATAACTATTTATTTATTTGAAATAAATATATACACACATACATATAAAATAAAATTTATAAATTGATACTCAATATTTTGATAATTTCTTCGACATAATAATGTTATTTGATTCCAACTTGAGGCTAGAGGATCAATGACAAAAACAATAAGATAATATGCGTATGTGTTTATGTTATTGGGAACAAATATGCGTACTTAATTATTAAAACATTCAAAAAGAAGAATTTCCTACCAAACCCTTCTCCTAAAAACTCTACGACGCAAGATTAACCTATATCGCCATAACTACTTCCAATTTAATATTCATTGACACGTGTTATCACTCTCTCTCTCTCCCCCTCTCTCTCTCTCTATATATATATATGTATATGTGCCAGCGTAGGGACCTGTGTGTATTCATTTCCTATAAACTTATTTATTTTTTTTAAAAAGAAATTTAGAAATTTCAAGAGAGAGGGAGAAAATTGACATGTGTAGTATCAAATATGTTGTATCCAAATTGACATGATTTATTTAAAATTGTTTTATTTTAATCAATAGTCAAAACAAATCATTTAGATGAAGCCAAAATAGAACACATTTAATCCACAAATAAAAAAATTCGAACGCGCAACACAACAAGATCCATTTTAGTCACTAACAATTAAAAGCTAAGGAAACAATCTCTGAAAATACTTTTAAAAAAGGAAATCTAGAATTTAGAGCGTTGATCTCTCTTGAAGAATATTTTCTTACCACAATGACAGAAACCAAACTGATTAATCCAAATATGCCTTAGATCCAAAGTCGTGTTGGATAAACCCAAGATTCCCGCGTCAGAAAAAAGTTAACAGTGTACAGTATAATATAATATCACAGTATATCCATAACCTTGCCGTCTGTAGGACGCAGAAGACCAGCAGCTACTAGAAACTTCACCCCCCCCCCCCCCCCCTTTTAAAGTTCACCGTTACTGCACCACTACCACCATCACTTTCCGACTCTTTTTTCTTCTAATGGAAACACCGACCCGAGTCTCCGAACCGAACTGTCCGCATGTCCCTACTTTCTATATTTAGTCATGCAATATTCAATTCCCAATTGACTCTCGCCAACACACATAACTGAACTTTCTTCAACCAAAATATTTCTACGATCATCATATATTCTTGGAAATTCTTTTTAATCTTTTCCAAGATTTCCAAAAAAGATATGGATCGACAGGGTGATGATTGCCTAGTTGAGACAGGTGGTCTAGCTCAGAAGAGTTACCGTCTCGTGAAGAAGACACTGGAGTATCTAGTTCTAGTTTCTTTCTCTTTCTTCTTGTATTCTTACTTTCCAGGTTTCCCCTTCTTCTTCTCCTATAATATTCAATTTTCCACTTTGATCTACTCGTTGTTTGCTCACGCTCTGGATAGGAAGTATATGTTCCTCATTTGTAATGGGATTCTCGCATTCCTTGCCAAGAGTTTGAATTTCAGTTCCTCCAGTTTGAACCACAGTGGAATCATGAAGGGTGAGGAAGATGGTATGAAGCAAACCACCGAATTGCCTGCAGATTTGGACAACGAAACAGTTAAAGGAGAAGAAGAAGAAGAAAAAGAAGAATTAATGGAGACGGAGCAGCAGAAACAAGAACATGCTTATGAATACATTGACAAGGGTCCTAAAGAAACAAAGACGGAAGGAGCTATTTCAAAGAGATTAGGATGGGAAGAAGAGGAAGAAGAAGAAGAAGATGATGATTATGAAGTCGAGAATAAAGCTGTAGAGGGTAATGCATCATCGTCAGTAGAGGAGGTAAACGATTCCCGTGTAAGCACAGAGGAGTTGAACCAGAAGTTTGAAGAATTTATCAGAAAAATGAAGGAGGAGATTAGGATCGAAGCTCAGCAACAAGTCATTACAGTGTAAAATCTTCCCCTCATTAGTTGATAAAAATCTCTTTCTGAACAATAAAGATCCCTTTCTTTAGACAATGTAGCTGCTTCTAGTATATTATCTATTTCACCTTGTATATAATTAATTATCACCTTCTGTTTTAACTATCCTTATTTTCCTCAGAGATAGGTTTCTTGTCCAAAGAAATGGCTCAATAAATAATACAGATCTCGGGTTTTTACTGACAATTCTTATCATAATTGGCCTGAAAATGTCGAAAGTAGAGTATCCGACCTCGGATTGATATCATGATTTGCAAACTAGTTTCCTCATATGGTCTTTGAAAGGCCTGTAACAGAATTCCAAGTTCTCTAAATCAAAGATTTCGTCAAAGAAAAAATAACTGTTGAATCGAAAAGACACCAACACCAAGTTTCGCCTGACAGGACTTTTGATAGATATCAGTGATTTTTTGGAAATGTGAACAATCAAGAAAATGATCCAGAAGAAAAACGATTCTATATCTATATTCTAACTACTGTCCATTTGGGAATATATATCTACTATTGCAACATTATTATAAAACAATGCATGTTCATGTTTTCACAGCCTAAAGTAGAAAAATTTAAAGTACCTTAATTGACCCTAATCGCCACTTGGTCCCATTTCTGCCATTGAAATCAACCATAAATGTAATTAAACATTGCTGGTAGGGCCAGAAGCAGATATGCATTAAAGAGTGAAACTTCTGGTAGTCCCACAAGAAAAGCATATGGGTCCTCCCACATAAAATGATAAGAAAAATGAGGCAACCATAACATTTTCTGCAAAAATAAATCACAATAAAGATTTATTAGAAGAACAAACAATGGTGTATATAAGATTCAGCGTTGATATTTCAAAGACAGTAACATATCATTAGTTTATTGTCTTGTCCTCAATAAAAGAACTGCACAGTACTTTAGATAATAAAATGACTAAGAAGTCCCCAAATTTTAAGGTCCAAAATGACCTCTACTTTAGTTAATTATGCAGTCTTCTAGTTTATACAGTGAGTAGCACCAGAAGGAATCAGATCTCTATCTCTACCTCTCTTCTTTCTTTTTTTTTTCTTTTTGGGTGGTGTGTGTGTGGGGGGGGGGGGGGGGGAGGGGTTCATTTGCAAGAAATTTATTTATTTATTTTTAATTGCAAGATTTTGATTGAAAATGGTCCTTCCAAAATGCTTACCTTGAAAACTTGAGGACCGATCTAGAAGCCACACAGCCTGCACAGCAACCCAGAAATGTGCATCTGCATATGGACAAAAACAGCAAAAGATGGAAGCAATAATTTCAATCAATTATTTGATATTTGTACAGCGAAAAAAAAAAATCAATTACTGTACATGTGATATTTCGACACTCAGCAGCATCTAGCCACCCATCAAACATCCAAAATGCAAGCAGATTGCGTACACATAGATCAAGATCATCCAAAACTTGAAACCCTTAAACTTGCAGAGCTGCAATAATTATGAACAAGAAATCATTTAATCGATAAAAAAAATAGCAGCTGCTTCTCACGATAAAATGAATAACTAACTTTGAAGCTCTCCAACTAATGGATGACGCCCCATTAAGTGATAGAGAAGCAGAGCCACCGATCACTTGCTGCAAACCAGAATCTAATTTACTCAATGCACGAACAGTTTGTCTCCAAGGTTCTACCACCAGATAAAGAATTACCTGATACCAACGAGCCAAAAAAAAAACAGTTTTTCTTACCTTCACTTGGACTGAAAAGCAATAGCATTAGGTGAATTAAGGTAAAAAAATCAAGACTGTTGAAAGCACAATCAAAATTGAGAGTCCACTGCAGAATTGTACAGTTTACATAAGTTATCACATATCGATAAACCACATATCTGTCAATATAGTAGCACAAACAATCAAAGGTCACACTCCTTCCGCGAGGTCTTCAAATGGAAATTTCAAACAAGAATAACTAGTTTCATTAAATTTTATGTTTCTACATTACTCTCCTTACCAAAAAATCGACCAATAATAATAACAACCCCTTCTGTGTCATTCAATTCAAGGTGTTATCGTCAGTGCAATATATTAGTGAATAATAAAATAATGTGGTAGAATGAAAATTGTCAAAAATGCTGTTTATCATGTTGAATTGCTTCTGAGTGTTTATTAAACTTCACTGGAATCTTTGGCACAATTCCAACATAGGAATGGGCTGGTCATTAACAAGTACATTCTTAATCAGATGATTAGCATTCCTATGGGCTCATGTATTCCCAAAAGCATGGGATTAGACATTCCTTCCAGTTTTAGTATTCTCAATCAATAAGGAACAAATCTATATCCATAGTTATTAAAGGTGCAAGGTGCATCAAAGTACTAAGGGTTCCTGGGGCCGAGGTCAAGGCACAAGGCCTAGATGCACCCTTTTGGTGTGAGGATAAAAACCTTAGAAAAAGATATGCACATATAGTAAATTAATAAGTCTCATAACAAAAAGCAAGCATAAAATCATACTCTAGGTATCAATATTTTTTTTTTGGTATAACCGAGAACTCACTGTGGCAGGTCCTTCGGGCCTACCCACAGCAGTCAAACTCGGGGGGTAACTACACATGCCCCAGAGCCTGGGCCCGGGAGACATCAAGAGTAGTCTGCAGCTGGTACAATTTGAACTCGGGAACTTGATGCCCCAAAATATTATTTACAATATATGATAAAATGCAACCAGAAATGACTTAACATATACTCTTTATATTTCTTGATGCATATAAGAAAAAAGACCTAAAAACAAAAGGTGTATTAAGAAGGCATAAAGCCAAAGGTGCATACGTATTTGTGCTATTAAATAAATTATGATCCCTTATCCCTTTGTAATCTTTCTATATTTCATTTCTACAATTCTTTGTTTCTCATCAAGCATGGAAAAAAAATTCCTAAAGCATGTTCCATTAGGTAAATGCACCATCATTAAGCTCAACAATGTCATCCTCATCCTTTTTTTCATCAAGTTTCTCAAATCTCCTCATGCTCACATTAATATACTCTTCATCAACTTCATCAAAACCACTCTCGTAAACCTACTTTCACTCTATTTAAATTTCGTTTCCAGTTATGGAATTAACTAAAGATTATAAATGACTTTTTTCATTAATTTTTTCATTCCTTACACATACCACACATAGGCATTACTACGTTTACATCATTCCTTTCCCATTACCAGTCAATTCCCTAAAAAAAATACCATTCATGCATACACACAGCCTCCTTGCTATGTTACATCATCCTCATGAACACATAGCTTATGATTTTTCTTTTATTGGAATCTAGATCAAGCAGAGCACGATGCACAACAAGCAATTAGAAAGATATGATATTTCCACTCCAAAATCCAGAGTTAACAAACTCAAGCTATATGAGTCAAATCTAGTATGCATCTACCTAGAAACAACAGTGAAGTGCATGTTGGAAAACACATATGGGGTGGCAGGAGGAGGTTTAGAGTTGATGAAAATGCTCAATGGTTTTACAAAGAAACATAGATACCACAACAGCCATATATCCAATCTTAATTTCATTTTCTTTTGGAGGGGAAAGGAAGGGCAGGAATTTGAACCACTGAAAACACACAAAATATGAGGCCAAGTTCATGACAGCCCAAGGGGTGGTAGTTCTTAATATCAAACAAGAAGCAGACAGACAAATTACAAGCATAGAGAAACACTGACGGCAATAATCTGATAATTGGAAACCAACATTTAAACAAGCAAAGTAGTTGAATGAAGGTAATAAAATTTAGTTCTCATCTATGTAAACTAACCTTAAATTATCCACAAGATGACACTTCATCAACAGTTCTTTTCGTCTTCACTGCTTATCAATGCAACCAAGAATTGTGGGTGGGGAACCAATCCTCAGTCTTTATGATAATATGTTAAACAGTCATTTCCCGGTTGTCGCAAAACTGCAGTCCTCACGGAAGATACCTTCCTCCAGTCATAGAAGACTTACTGCTGCTTATATAATAGCTAAAAAAACAGGAGTTCTCACAATGCATTTGTGGGTGAAAGAGGAACATCAGCAACAACTTCATCAACAGTTGGCATATCTCTCACTTGACTAATGAGTCTTGTAAGACCTTTTGTAAGTTCACTATGAACAAATTCAGATCTCTGATTTGTCAGCATTGCTTCAGAGAACAAAGTCCCAGTGAGAGAATTGAACTCCTGATACCATTCATCCTTCATTTTTATGTTACTTTGTCCACTGTAAGAAAAAAGTGAGCTTTCTAGGCGCCATCGATCCAAAAGATATTTGCTTGGAAGTTGAAAATAGTTCTTAAATAGCAGCACACGAAGTGCATGCCTGCATAAAATACCAGTGGATTCAAATTCCTTGCAAGAGCAATGAATTTGTTCATCTTCCGGTATCCATATTACAAGACGCTCTCCATCAACCTTCTTGAAATGGTGTACAAGATATGAACCATTAGCCATTTCAGATGCAGCATATTGCATGGCTAAGACCATTTCTTGTTGTACTCGATCAAAAGCGAATGGGGTAAGCACACCACGTGCATGCTCTTCCATAGGCAAGCATGTTTTGAGGTGCACATACTGTGTCTCATCATTTGACTGTGTCTTATAATTTGCCAGTAATCCAGTCTGCAGAGTCAAGAGAGGAAATCAAGTAAACAAATACAACAAAAGGCAGAACAGAAAGATGGTTAAAACTGCTCAAAATGAAGATGATAAATTATTTTGTCTGACACTAACATAATACCTGTTCCAGGAAGCCACGCAAACAGGTTTGAGTTTTGATTATTCCTTTCAGAAACACATCTAGAAGTTTCCAGTACGATGGACAATCCATTCGTGCGAGAAAGCAACCTCTAGTATAAGGTAAAGCCCAACACATGCGGAGAGAGAATAGTAAACTAATGTGCTTATCCAAATTAATCCCAAAGTGGGAGGCCATCTGATTCCACCGAAATTCAAATTCATCAGTATTTTCTAGGTGGCACAACCCCTCAAACTCATATTTAAATTCAGGGAACCTGAGGCCAAGTGGAAGAGAGAACCAGCTGGATGTCCTTGGCAGAACATTGTATAAGGAAATAACATGCTTTGTGTTCGGCATTTCACTTCTTATGGCTTCTCTGAGACCGGGGTCAATATCAGTAATAATTGTTTGTGGATATCGTCCTTTCATAAACCGTAAAAAAGCCTAAAACATCATCAAACAAAATAAGCAAACAAATCATTTGCATATACAATAAGAAGGAAAAGCCAAAGAATTTCAGTGGAAACCTGCAAACTCCAAGCAAATGACTGGGGGGTCTCATCATGCAATAAAGCACAGCCAAAGAAGAGAAGCTTTCCATGATTGTTAATGCCAAGCCATGCTCCAAAAAGCATACCGTAAGCCATTGAACGATATGTTGAGTCAAAGAAAACAACATCGCCAAACATGTCATAGGCATGAACAGAATCCCCGAAAGACCAAGCAACATTCTCAACTTTATCATTTTCATCAACAGTAACATCATAGACGAAGTATGGATCAACCTCTTTATTTGCCCTGCAGGCCTCCAGAAGCTCCACAGTATCATTCTCTCTTTTCTCAGTTAATAAAGCATCATTCTCTTGTACCACTTTCTTTCGGTTTTGGATGAAATTTCTTACATCTCTTTCCAAAAATGAGAGCTGTCCACCTTGAATCCCCTTTTCCAGCTCAAGAACCTTGACTATACGGTGTATAGGAAAACCAGCTTTGGAAAGAAGAAGAATCCGCTCTTGATCTGCCTCATGAATTTTACGATAAGCTGGCAACAAGCGAACTTGGTCATCCTCTAAAAGCTCGTGATTATGCACGTTACTGAATTGCACAACATACCACTGAGAAATCCCATCTACAACCTCTTTTGACAAGTACATCTTTGCATCACATCCACATCTCACAGATTTCCTGTCCCTTTGATGCTCTCTCGTTTGTTTTTTCCTCGCTGGCGCAAACCCTGACCTATAGCAAACAAAATCCCTCTTATAAACACCCAATTGAGGACTCAACCGAGATCTCTCTTTCCTGATAGAAAAGCCATTTTTTCTTGCGAAATTCCCATAATACTCAAATGCTTCATCATCGCTCTTGAACACCATTCCAACATAAGGGGAAACCATTGTTTCTACAGATCCTGTATCATTCTTGATCGATTGGGATCCTATGTTACCCTCATCCAAGTCTCTGTCATACGATATGAAGCACTTCCAATCGCCACATGGGCATTGCTGCCTTTTCATCCAAACAGTCTTTGACTGTACAGATGCCATATTTGATTAAGCGCAATGGACAAATTCTTGCATAAGAGTGCCTAATTCAATTCATTCTCGAAACTCCCAGATGAAACTGACTCTAGCACCCTCACAAACCCTGAAACCATAATTAACTTAATAAATCACCAAAGCAGCCTATAAAAATACGATCATTTAGCAGCATATCGCATCAATATTCAAATAATTACTGAAAACCCTCTATAATAACATAATCTCCAAGGAAAATATCCAAGACTAATAATTTCGTGCCGAGTAATCTTGCCGATATTTTAACGACGGTGTAGGAATACATACATAGAACAACAATTCAAGAATTTGTTGAACAACCCCGAAATTAGCACTGCGCAAACCTTAAGATATGAACAGGTAATTCAACTGAGCTCAGTCATATAATCTATTGAATGGTTTATCAGCATTCATCAATTAGAACGAAATAAATTCCACTGAGGCCATACAATAAATAAATATACATATAAAATAGTACAAACATAAAAACAGATAGGCGAAACTGGCCGAGGAATGACACTGGCTGACCATAGAAGAAATCTTCAATCGTTTATTCCTTTTTCTTCCTCAGTCAAGAGTCCCTTGTTCAAGAATCAAAAGCGTGACTGCCACTGAAATTCTTCGTGCCACTATGAACAGGCAACAGCAGTTTATGCTTGTTCTCGGGAAAAAAGCAGCCAGTTTATTTAGTTGGGCCTTCCTTGGGCTGGGCTTTGTTCTATTGAGATCCACTAAGAGAGAACTAAGATGAATCATCATATACATATACATATATATATATATCTATACTTATATCATAATAAAATAATTTAAATATACTTCTCCACCAATTTTCAAATTCTAAAATATAAATATTTAAAACAATAATGTGTCAGCTTTTTATTAGTTGTAATTCTTATTTTTTAGATATTTTTTTCATTTTTTAAAATACAAACAACTTTTTCATTTCTACTACAATTTTTATGTATAATTTATTAAATTATTCATTTTTTCACAATTTAATTTTACACTCATATCACATATATTAAAATAAATATTAGATATAAAAATATAATTATTTTTTGTTGATTATTTGAGTTAGGTTCTAGTATTTATTGTGTATGTTGAATTTGAACTGAAATAAATATTAAATACTATTCTTTTATAAAACTTATTAAATGATCTAAATTTTATATAATTGATAAATTTATTTTAGAAACAAGTCTCTTACTTTCAGGCTTAGAGAATATATATTTTACTATAAACTATATTATTTACATGATTTTATAAGTAAAGTAATAAAATATTTTAAATATTATAAAATATCTATTATTAAACATTAATTAACTCAAAATTATATTATAAATATATTTTATTTTGTTTTTAAAAATTACAAATTGTACACAGAGAGCAATAGTAGTAATAATAATAAATTTAAAAAATATATTTAAAATAGTGACAATTGTAATTGGCAGTGTCAAAATATTAATAATTGGAAGGATAGTTTAGAACTAAATATTGTTTTCAATTTTTTGTTTATGACTAAATACATTGGAGATTTGTTGGATTAATTAAAGACGCTAGGCGTTTAAATTATGGTTCTCCAATTCTAATGGGCCTCCAGTTCTAATGGGCTTTAATAAATTTAAGAGAGCCCGGATTTTGGGTCCCCTTTTTCAAGTTAAATTATCAGAGGATTGGAGTCGCCCAGATCTTGAACCACTTCAATTTCATTTCAAGTTGCGTGAAATAAAAAATAAACGAAATGGGAGAATAACAAGGCGATCATCTACTACATTATGGATTAAATCGTATTTGATTCCCTAGAAATTTCACATGGGATTGGAAATCGGCATTATTCCATTCATTTCCTTGATCCAACGGGCAAGTTCTCTACTTCAATTATGCTCAAGATTCATATTAATGTTCCTTTTTCTTTTCTTTTTTTCTTAAATTTTTTGGTTATTGTTTTACTTCTTTTTGCTCTCTCTGGTGCCTAAATTCCTATTTTTAGCTCATCATAGCCATATATTTCGAGATTTCTGTTCAAAAGCAGAAATCCCAAAGCAATTTAATGTTCGAACTGCAGATCCTTCAGGTATGGCGATTCTTCACCATGCTAATTCCATATTTTGTCTCTCTTATCTGTCATGTCTTTCTCTGGATGTTATAGAATGCGATTGCACTTCACCTGATATATATGTATATATATATATATGTATGTATATGGCTGATGCTTATTTCCGATTTGTTATTCGGTTTATTGGCATTTAGGAGCGAAGCCAAATTTTGGAATTGCAGAAAATTCATGTACTTGTATTGCTGCTTTATCTGAATATGAAATAGAACCAGACATTACTCTGTGTCCATGGATAGCTAGATTGAGTGAATGCTTTCTTCAAGTTAAATTATATGCCCAAGAAACATAATTAGGAATCAGAACTAGGAATACAGATTTTCATTCTTTGTTTACATCTTTGTTATGAACATCAATCTAGCACCTGGTTCTAGAACCAAGTGTAGAACTTCCGATTATTCGCTTTCCATATGATGTTCGTTAGCCATTTTTTCTTGTGGCCAACATGCATCTTTAAAGGAGTGATTCCTCTACTTTTTGGAATAGATTATGTGCTCCTCATTCTCGTAACTTTTTCAGGGCATTTGATTCCCTCATTGGACTAATTAAACAAGTTAAGCAGCCAAAATATTCATCCTGTGTAATTGATTCTTTTATATGTAAGGTTTAAAATTCAAGAGCACGGTCTAGTGATTTCATTTTAGTTGAATATTGCTCCAACTTATAGAAGCGCACAATGGCCAAGAGTGATGCTGAAGACCCATTACTCGAACAACCTTTGGATTCCTCAAATCATTCTACTCGGAACAACGCCTTGACAAAAAGAAGACACCATCGCCAATGCAAAGCTGTTCCCGAGCAAATCTGTTATCCTGATCAGAATTGCACTGCCACGCTTCAGCCCAGCCTGGAGTCAAATTTTGATAACAAGCTTGATTTCAAGTTAGTACTCCTGCTCTTGTTGGCATATATCAGTGCAGGTGCCCTTTGCTTCTTTCTGGTCAGGTATCAAATCAAGGGCAGCAAGACAAATGCGATTGCTGATGCTATTTATCTATGTATTGTTACAATGACAACCGTTGGATACGGAGACCTCGTTCCTGATAGCAGAATGGCAAAAGTGTTTGCTTGTGTTTTCGTGTTCACAGGGATGGCTCTTGTTGGGCTTCTCTTAAGTAAAGCAGCTGACAGCATAGTCGAAAATCAGGAAATTCTGTTGGTTAAGGTTATACACATGCGCGAAAAATGTAGTCCTGTTGAGATACTAAAGGAAGTTGAAACCAATAAGGTTAAATACAAGTTTTTCACAGTCCTGGTTTCGCTTATGGTGTTTATAATTTCTGGGACAGTTTTCTTGAATCAGAAAGAGGGATTAGATCTTTTTGATGCTTTCTATTGTGTGTGTGCTACTATCACTACTCTTGGTTATGGGGACAAGAGCTTTTCGACTTCTGGGGGCCGTTTATTTGCTGCTTTCTGGATACTTATGAGCACTGTCTGTTTGGCTCAGTTCTTCTATTCACTGGCTGAATTGTATACTGAGAGGCGAAGGAAATCGCTGGTGAAATGGGTTCTATCGAGGAAGTTTACTTATTCGGATCTTGAGGCTGCAGATTTGGACAATGATAACATTGTGAGGCAAGTCAGATCACTTGAAACATGTAGTTTCTTATTGTATATTTGTTTATCCTGCAAAAGAAACTCATATGGTGGTTTTGATATAATGCAGTGCAGCAGAATTTGTGGTTTATAAGCTAAAAGAGATTGGGAAGATTAGCGAGGAAGATGTTACAATGGTGATGGAGTGGTTCAAGATTCTGGATGTTGATCATTCAGGAACATTGACAAAAGTTGACCTGGGGAATTCCTAATCATCCAGTATTTATCAACTCATAGTTACAATTCTGTCAAGATTTTAGGAAGTTTAGAGTATAGATAGATGGTTGAGGTAACTGAACAGGCTTATGCAATCAGAGTTAATTGTTCTTAGACTTGTATAGTTATTACAAGAAAGCTCATACATAATTGTTTGTACACTAGATTCATCTTCTAGTTTCATTAGATTCCCTTCTTGGATCGATCCTACCCAGTACAATCGGAGCAGCTTTGCTGTCGACACTCAGTTGGTAACTAGCTATTGCACTCAATGAGCAAGTGGATTTGGAAGAGAGTGTGGAAATCAGGGCAGGTTCTGGGCCCAAAGCAGCTCAAGCGAAGAGATTAGGCCACCAAATAACACTCAGTAGGTAACTAGCTATTGCACTCAATGAGCAAGTGGATTTGGAAGAGTGTGGAAATCAGGGCAGGTTCTGGGCCAAAGCAGCTCAAGCGAAGAGATTAGGCCACCAAAAAATAGGGTACATATTTTAAATGAATTTTATATATGTGTTGATTCAAAATATATGTATATATACATACATATATATAATATTATATACCCTAAATATGTTTTGAGCTTAGTAAAAAAAAAAAAAGATTAAAAATTGTTTATATTTATATGAACACCATTTATGCTAAAGATAGTAAAAACCCCAATAAAAAATTATTTTAGCACGGCCTTGTGAAAACAGAAAGATGCAATATCTAAAAAAAAAAATAGAACAAACATACTGTCTTGTTTTTGCCTTTATCATCTTTCAATTGTGTGTTTTCAATCCATAAAATTATTTTTTAATGAGTGACAGCATGTTAAATAAAATTAAGAACAGACTTATATGTAGATAATGGCATAAAAAATTAGAATAAGATGCCACATTTTTTAAGATCCCATCAAGCCTCCTAATTCTTAAGGCCGGCCCGGTTGGAAATATAGGGAAAAAAATAAAGTCTGTATAGTTTAAAAATAGTTATACAACCATAATGACCGTGCTGTCGGGGCACGTCAAAATTAATTAAATTATTTTACCTCGCTTTCCTCTACTATTTTGTAGTAGTGGGAAGTAAGGGTCGATCCCACAGAGAACGGTTGAATTATTTGTATATCTTTTTATGCTAATTTACGAATGCAAATAAAAAGGGGGGGATGTTGATGAATTTTGTTTACTAAACTAATAAAATAAAATCTACTCTAATAAATAAAAATCAAGTAATTAAACAAAAGGCAGACAGTAATAGGAATCAATTACGATTTATGGTTCAGTTTTCCCCCTATTCCAAATCATATGATTATACAACACATTATTAATTTAATTGTGAAATTCCTACCCCTAAACCAACAACAAGCTCTGTTGATTCGTTTTATCCCTTAAGTGTAATTAATTAGAATAAGCTCTCTAATTAACCTATTTAATCGAACAGTCCAAAATACGCTCTTTGGATTTAATTCGTTAAATGCATTATCAATTAGGATAATAGGGTAGGCAGGTTATTGAATTCATACGATCGATTCAATTAATCCTGAATTATGTTGATTCTAATAATATAAATTATTAGTTGCTACAGACGGGTTCAAGATCACAACAATTACGGATTGTAATTTAAACCCTAGCCCTAAACATATAAACTATCAATTGGGGTGATCAGTCACAATTAACGATATATATATTATAAATCAATTCAACCCATCAACATAATAAATTCGCACAAATTAAATCAATATGGTGTCACGAAAATATAAATCACATAATATTGAAATAGGGTTCAAACATTCCCTAAACCGGAATATAAAATTTAGTTACACATCACGTGTCTACAAATTAAAATCATCCAAATGAAAGACATTAAAACAAAGATAAGAAGGGAGGAATAAACCCAAATTCACAAAAGACTCTGTGAATCTGTCCCCTTGCTCTCTCTCCCTGTCTCCTGGAGTCTCTCCCTTTGTTTCGTTGTTGGCACCCTCAATTCCCGAATCCATCTCCTGCTTGCCTTCAATCTTCCTTTTATACTTGTCATTTTGCCCTAATTCCATTTATGGGCTTCAATTAAGTTTTGGGCTTAATTAATTAATTAAGTCCAAAACTATTTCAGCCCATAAACTTCTTGGGCTTATGTGGATTATTGTATAAAATTATCCAGAAGTGCTGCAAATATCCACAAAAACAAAAAGGAAGTAGTTCTTGTCGAAACATTAAATAAGTATGAAATAGAGAGTGCACACGAATTAATTGCATTAAAAATACAATTTTATCAATTAAAATTATGCACAATTTCCTACTTATCACATAACTTCTTTTAGAACCGCGGGAGTAATAAATATGCGAAAATAAATGAAACGTTAGACGACATTTTTATTCAAGACCAAGAAGGATGCATGCAATCGAACCGCTTCAGAAAAACTAAAATAGAATCATCTTCATCAGTCTTCTCTGTTAAGAAATAATTCGTCCTCAAATCAACATTAATCACAAAGTAATATTTTCAATTAGAGACGTGATTATGAATTCAAATTATCCTCCAACCGCCCACCTAAAACAATTCTATTAATATGTTAAAGAATATCACACACTCACAATTCATATAAATATTCTAACTTTGGATAAGCTAATTATACTAATATATTATATACACACACGTATGTATGTATGCATTAACTCAACCACTTTTTTATTTGTATATACACCTGCTTACCTACTAAACCCGCGTAACTAATGGAAACAGCTATTTATCGGCTTGTCCCCAATTCAAGTCCTTTTCCAGAACCTAGTTAGTGGAAATTCCATTAAGGCCATAATAATAATTACGGAGGAAAATTAAAAAAGAATTCTTTTTAGATAATCAATATTTGGTTTGAACATAGAATTAATTCTACTCCACTATCTTTGTCCACTTCTCTATTTATTGCAAGGGATTATTCTACACTGGTGTTGGTAGAGATGAAGTCTTCCCTTTGTCGCCTCACCAAAACTCCCTGTTTTTCCTTAAAAATTGCCATATGTCAAGTGTCGATATGAACATCTCATTTTTATCATTTTTGTCCGAAAATGCTTCCAAGCAAAGATCATTTTTTGGGGCTTAAATCTTGATTTATATTATTATATTTTATTTGAACTTGAGTTTTGCTAATACTTTTAAGCCACTTCACTCGATTTTTCAAACCCTTTTGAATTTGAGGGGTTTTGATGCATGATATGTATCATGTTCCGAGTGCTGATTCGAATGCACATTTGAATTATTGAGCACTTAACCAACAGTTTAGGAGGGTTTGACGCTTAAGCAATTGATTTAGTCTTAAACAAGTGCGTTCCATCAACATTAGCAGATTATGACCACATTAATTAATCTTCTCTGTTCTTATCCTTTACGATCGTGTCTATTGGGGACTTTTTTTTTTTTTTTCGTTTTGGAGATTATTTCTTTGTTTACTTTGGCCAAAAAAAACAAAAAAAAAAACAAAAGCTTACATTATAGATGGGAGTATTTGTTTGGTTTACTATTTCTATATTATATTTTCATGGAATTATCAAAATTTAATCTTGCCATAGAGGGTAATCTGTTTTAGGCCCGGCCCAAAAGATAAAATATGCAAGATTTCAGCTTGTTCTTCAAGTTCTTGAAAATTAGAATTTTTTTTAAAATGTATATTTACTTTGTGTGTGTTTATGTGTGAGTGTTTGTTAAATATGTAGTAAGGTAACGGGTTGATGAATCGCCGGCTGGGCCGGCTTGGGATTGTTGCTATCGGCCCTTGGGATTGTTGCTATCGAGAGCTTGCTTCAAAATAAGGGAAAACCCCTCTCTTCGCGGTCAATTCCTTACAAGATTGGACTCTCTAATTCAGGAGTTTGGAGAATGATTGTTTTGTTTTTTGTCTCTATCCTTAAACGTACTAAACCCTTAACTACTCCCCCTTGCATCACTCCATAAAACCCCCTTTCACTTGGTGGTGTTATTCAGCCATTTGTTGCAATAACAGAGAGACAGAAGTACAAGAAACATGCCTGAATTCGGTGGAGAAGATGTTTCTCTCCTTTCTCATCCAGACCCTGTTGTGTTAGAGCTCAACAGACTGCAGAATCAACTCAAAGGTTCTTCATTTTGCATGTTTTTCCTGCTTTACATATGTCTGTTTTTTCTATAATAAAGAATTCCAAGTTTTGTCATAAAGAATCCATGTTTAGACTTTAGAGGACTTTGGCGTGGATGATCACAATATGACAGGGACATAACAAGCTCAATTTTCTGTCATTACAGTGAAGGAGGGGGAACTGGGGAAAGCTCAAAGTGAAATTCGGGCTCTGAGAGCAACTGAAGCACTGAAGGATAAGGCTCTGGAGGAGGTTCTCTTAATTAGTCTCCTATTTCCTGATTAAATTTGCAGTTATTCATTCTGAAAAAACCATTTTTAATGCAAAAGAAGCATTAAATTTTATCTGGAATGCAGCATCAGTTGCTTAACAATCATATACCAGCATTTTATCTGGTTTTATAGTAGCATAAAGTACAACCGATGAGCCCTTGTCCTAGTGTTAAGGAGGAGGTACCGAGACTTTGGTCCCTGTTTTGAGTCCCACTTAACTTGTTGGTGTTTGCTTGGTTCATGGTTTGTACATTGATTGATTTATTGTGATTTGAATCCCAGAGTAACTTAATCGCTCACCTGGTCGGATATAGCAGGAAAATTTTACTTATATCAGTCGTACACTTTCTGACCTTTGCTATTCTTTTTCCAGCTTGGAAGTGAAGTTGAAAGGTTGGAAGCAAAGGTGACATCCTGTGGAAACCATCTTGAACAGAAGGTGTGAATAGAATTATAGCTGCGCCGTGTGGATTTTTTTATAATTTTTGGCCTTTGCTTTTACAATAAACTTAGAGATGGTCAAGTTTTTGGGTTCTGATGATGCAGAATCTTGACATCAAGAAGCTGACAGATGAGAAGAAGGAAGCTTTGGCCGCACAATATGCTGCTGAAGCGACTCTTAGACGGGTGTATGCCAATCAAAAAGATGACGATTCTATTCCCATTGAGTTGGTCATTGCTCCTTTGGAGGCAGAACTTAAGATGCATAAGAACGAGGTAGTTAGATGATGTTGCACTATGAAACACCAGAATATTGATATATGGAGACTTGAAATTACTTCGCATTTTTAATTCATTGTCTTGGAGCATTCCAGGTTGCAGCACTGCAAGAAGATAAGAGGGCGCTAGAACGTCTTACAAAATCCAAAGAAGCAGCATTACTTGAAGCCGAGAGAATATTGAGAAGTGCCCTAGAAAGAGCCCTAATAGTAGAGGAGGTTCAAAATCAAAACTTTGAGCTCAGGAGGCAAATTGAGATTTGCCAGGTATGGTTGATTAACATCCACTGAGGCCTATATATATATATATATATATATATATATATATCCAAGACACTAACTAGCAGGCATATCTATATGTTCACAGGAGGAAAATAAAATACTTGAAAAGACAAATAGGCAGAAGATTTTAGAGGTTGAAAAGCTTAGCCAAACCATCGAGGAGCTTGAGGAGGCCATACTGGCTGGTGGGGCTGCAGCCAACACTATTCGTGATTATAAACGGCGAATCTCAGAACTTAATGTGAGTAACGACTTACGCTGATGTCATCCTCTTTGAATATCAACCAACTGTATTTTCCTGTGAATTTGTAGGAGGAGAAGAGGACACTGGAAAGGGAACTAGCAAGGGCTAAGGTTTCAGCAAACCGAATAGCAACTGTAGTGGCTAATGAGTGGAAAGATGACAACGACAAAGTTATGCCCGTCAAGCAATGGCTAGAAGAAAGACGGCTACTGCAGGTATGCCCATAAAACAAAATACAAGTTACAAGATATCTAAATCTTACTAGGTTAGATAAATTTATTGAATGCTTTGGTTTTCGTCTTGACTGTGAGGCCTCTGTGTTGTAGGCAGAGATGCAGAAGTTAAAAGATAAACTAGTAATCTCAGAGAGAGCTGCCAAGGCAGAAGCTCAAGTCAAGGTGGCACTTTAAACCTCGTTTTAAATACAACGTTTTGGCTATTAAGATTGTTTCGACTCTTTTCTTGGTGACTGGTGAGTTAAAGATGCTAAAACATTATGATACAGGAGAAGTTGAAGTTGAGGCTGAAGACACTCGAAGAAGGCTTAAAGCATTCGCCTACTTTCTCTGTTAATGCTAACGGATCCCCCAAGAATGACAAGTCAATCAACTTCTTTGGAATACTATCAAGTAATACCAGAAGTAAAAAGAGATCTACATCACAGCCTAGGGCATCCACCATCACTAAAAGCTCGATGCATATGACAGATGAAAAACAGACTTCTTTTCTGAGTACAGATATGAAGCCAATTGGTTTGAAGAAGAAAAATCCTTCTGGAGAAAGTTTGTCAAAAAAGAGTTTGTGGGCTTCTCGGAATAAGGTCACTGATAATAATGAAAAGGAAAATGCAGAAATGAACAAAAATGGCACAGTCGATGACAAAATGTGCGAAATTGATTATCCTACTGAAATGGGAAACACCAAAGGTACAACTGATAGAGACAAGACGAAAGGTCTGGAGGTAGCTGATATCGACTGTGAAGACATGGTATCAGGAGTTTTGTATGACAGGCTTCAGAAAGAAGTCATAAATCTGAGGAAGTCCTCTGACTTGAAAGAAACTACTTTGCATTCTAAAGATGAAGAAATCAAGGTTGGTTTCTGGCAACTCTATTGCTCTCTCTGTTTGTGTGTGTGTGTGTGCATGCGCGTGTTGAGATAATGTTGAGTCATCACACTTGTCTCTCCAGATGCTTATGAAAAAGATTGAGACACTGACTAAAGCCTTAGAAGTGGAGTCCAAGAAAGTGAAAAGAGAAGCAGCAATAAGAGAGAAGGATTCAGCATTAACAAAGGTGGACGAGAAGATACGAAACACAAACTCAGCCAAAAGGTAACATTCTCCACTTCACTATCTTCAGTCTTCCTCATAATCTATAGTTCTGAAGAATTTCTCATACCATCAAGAACCAGTCATTCCGTAGAATTGGAGGTCTATGCAAATTCTCTTGATTCATAGTAATGTCTATTGGTTTCCATTGATTAGGTCCGTGAATGCTTCTTGAAGATACGTTGCTGCGAATAAGGAAGTCTGTAAGGCAATAGACTGGGTCTCTCAAGATTCCTACGATATAAATAGCCAGCCCATTTCGATGATGCTAGATAGCAGAAATAATGTTAGAATTGTGAAATTGTGAGTGCCTAGCTTTAGTTGTAGGGTGTGATTCTTGTCATAATTTACTTGATTTACATGTATATCTGTACAAAAAACATTCTATTGAGCAAATTATTTAATGAAATATTTGTTTATTTCTTTGGTAAATACCTATGTCTCAAAATATCCGATCTCGTCATCAAGAAATGAAACAAAATCAAATCCCAGAAAATGATAGATTCTTCATGTATGAATACATTGAAATCTCTAACAGATGTCAGCAAATTCCTACATCCTACGTTATCTGATCAGCAAACCTTTTCTGAACAACTGCCCTTCCAATAGAAACAGATTTTCTGCTGATGCTCTTTTGGTGTTAAAGAGAAGACACTTAAAGAACAATACAACAGAACCGACAACACCTCTCAATTTCCATGTTTCTACCCTTTACATCTACCCTTCTACGGAAAATTGGGGTTGCTAAGCCGTGCTAGCCAAGTAAAACAACAACTAGAGAGAGACAGAGAGAGAGAGGACTCTCTGCAGTTCAGTCTACAGTTCTGGGATTGTAGCTAAAGATGGCCTCCATTTCCGACCCCTTTTTCCTACCGACTGAATCACAATATGTCTTGATTTCAGCTCTTCCACACTTCTCATCAGCAGCTGCAGCTGCTTCTTAGTCACCACTATCTTCACCCTTTGGCCATTGCAATTATCAGCCACTTGAAGGCTCTTGCTAAGCTTGGAAATGGAAGCTGTTTCCCAGCCATTACAGGGGCTGGAATTGATCTTACCGGCCACCATTGCCGAAGCCTTCAACTCTTGATCTTCTTTGTTACGGCTTACTTTCTTGTCATCGTGAGATAATGCAAATGCTAAACCAATGCAATTACCCATTTTGACTTGTGAACAACTGGAATAAGTAAGCACATATATATATGGGTGTGTGTGTGTGTGTGTACACGGCTGCATAGACCGACCTCACGTCTCAGCATGTTAACAGAACGTGCAGCCCACCTTACGGTTTCTGTACTTCAGTTATGAATCTTAATTAATTTCGGAAGAGTGAAGGTTGTTTGTAGGCGTTTCGAAAACGAATAATAAAATGCAATTTTTCATAAAATACTCTGCAATAATTTGTTAATCAATGTAGCTTGTGAATTCTTTATTTCTCATTAGCCAAATTATTGTCTGTAACTGGACATTATTGGAGGGGCTCTGCACCGTTGAGGTTGACTCTTGAACTATTTATTTAGTACCAATCTTCAACAAAGTCAAACTCTTGCTTCAAGCTCGACCAAAGTGCACATGAAAAGTTTGAACTCAAAAAGTCAACTCCTTCAAACTAACATGTGCAACAACATGAAAGACTATCTTTAAAGCTTAATAAGATCATAGAAAACACCCACATTTTCAATAATTAAGAAGTTTTCAGCAATACATCAATATTAATGTGTTACTGCCGCTACACACACGTATATATAGGCTATAGCAAGTCAAAATATAACTTTTGGTAGGGCAATTATTAGTCCTGAAATTGAATAATGTATGTATGAAGGAAATGAGTTGTCAGTCCAATAGATCTGATCGGTTGAATCACCAACAATATTAGTTTACTTTTAGTTTTTACCATCGACAAAACATTTTTTTTTATAATCACTTCATACATGATAATCCACCCTCCATAATTTATTATAGAATGATAATAGTACCCATAAATTATAATTCATAAGTCTCAAATTTTAGTTTTAATTTTACAAAAAATAGAAAAATTAATTTGATCGATTTTGACTGTCTTGTGATCAGCTCGACACAAAAAATAGTTTAAAGGAATTCTTTGGATGGGTCCAAACATTTTCTTGGCTTAATATGTTTTGACTTTTATGTGAGAGATTATGGAGGATGATTTATTCTTTCTTTCTTCTTCTTAATTTTTTTAAAAATATTTTAAATGATTATGATTAAAATAAATTTAAATATTTCATTTATATGCTAGAAAAAAGAAATAAAAAATCTTTTTTATTTATAAAATATGTACATATAATTAATTATAAATCAAAATATATTAAATCACTTAATATACAATTTATCTGATACACTAGAGACTCACGACATTTGTCGAAAAATATGGATCCATTCGTGAAAGAATGTTGGCGTATTGAAGGGAGGCACTAAAATCCATTGAGAAAAGGAGAAAGATAACAAGAGCCAAAAAAAGGCATCAATTATTCGATTACTTTTACCAACACAAATCGCCACATCGTCCCAACATTATATTTACACCACCAATTATACTCTGTATACCACTTATAAAATGGCAAAACAAAGACACCCATCGTATGTCAAATGGATTTAACATGGCATGATGATGATCATCATCATCACATCATTCACATGATGGAGCAAGCGTGAGGGTTCTCTTCACTTAAATAGTAATCACATCTGCTGACGTGGCATGGCCTATCGTACCCCCCATGACCGTACCCATAATACCCATCATAGCATGGCTGTGGCGGCGGCGGAACTCCATACCCATGGTAACATGGGCCCCCACCACGACCTTCGGAGCATGGCCCACAGCATGTCCTCACCGGGACCTTGCAGGGTTCGGGCGGAGGCGGTCCTTTTCGAGGCGGCGGACCTCCATACCCATGGTAACATGGGCCCCCACCATGACCTTCGGAGCATGGCCCACAGCATGTCCTCACCGGGACATGGCAGGGTTCGGGCGGAGCCGGATTCGGGGGCGGAGCCGGAGGCGGAGGCGGAGACGGATTCGGGGGCGGAGCCGGTCCTTTTGGCGGCGGTTTGGGACATTCCTTCGGCTTTTCGGATTCCTTGGGCTTATCCGGTTGCTTTTCGGGATCCTTGGGTTTTTCTTGTTCTTTGGGTTTTTGGGACGGCGGTTTGGGCTTTGGGGGCTCTACGATTTCAATGCTTTTGATGACCTTGCAACCTTTGCAGCACAATTTGTCTCGAAGCTTCTCAGGATCGCAGCAGACCACAGTGATTGTGACAGTATTTGCCTTCTCATTGTACATCTGGTCTCTAATTTCTCTTGTCCCAAATTTTTTCAACATCACAAAATAACTCAGCTTTTATACAAAGAAAATAATTATATATGTGCATTACTTTTTATGGTCGATGATGATGATGCATCATCTTGCAATGCGTAAAGAAAAAACAACCATCCATTAATTAATTACGGCCACCGTAAGAAAAATGATGACATAAACCGTACGCGTCTATACATACAAATATTATACAAATATTATACGTGTGCAAATACTTGATCGGTCGGTTGTCATGAAATGTACATACATATAGATACACACACACACACGTATACGTACAATTAAAATGTGGAAAGAAGAAGGATGTATGGGAGACTCACGGGGGAATTTGCAGAGGATTTTCTTGACTTTCTTGTAGCAGCAAGGGCACTGGAGATCGACCTTGAGTACCATAACAGTCACCTGTTTCATCAGAAAATGAAAAGAAATACTAATAATAAAAGGGAAATTCAAGATTCTTGAAGATTAAACCAAATTTAAAACCAGGATCAAACAATATAGATTGATCAAGATATATAACAGGAGATTCTGCGTACCTTCTCAGCCATGGGTCTAGAAGAATTCTGGAGGTATGGAGATTAGAATTCAATCACTGAAGACTAAAACAGATTGGAAGAGAAGAAGAAGACGAAGACGAAGAAAAATAAGTGGGACTGAAGTAAAAAGAATAATATGAGGACACGTCTGGTATTTGAAATAGAAGTCGAATTTTCATGAAATCATCAAAATCGTCTCTGTCTTTCCCTCTCTCTCTCTCTCTCTCTCTCTCTCTGAGAGAGAGAGAGAGGGGCCTAAATTGCTGACCTTTTACTCAGTGTTTGCATGTGCTGGCCTTGATGGACACTCCTCACCTTCCTATATTCTAATTACTCATCTTTCAATTCATTGATAAACAAGCAAAAAGCAGCTTTAATTGAATCTAGTACACTGTTTGGTGGGATGGAGTTATAAGTTAGGGTTGTGTACCCCCACATGGGATGCACACCTTAGAAGATGCATTCAAGATGTATGAATTAGTGAAGAAAAAAAAAAAAAACCATTGTAACTTTAATAACAACATATGATAAATTTTCGAGATCTACAATGTTACTGATCTTACTTTATATTAGGTGCATCGCTTTGTATATGTTTTTGAAAAAATATGTATACTTTATATATATATATATAAATTACATTATATATAATGAGTTGGAGTAAAAAACAATTCAAACATACAAATTCTAGTGCTCAATTTCAGCTAAAGATATGCGGATCTAATATATGTTGGGTGCACACAATTTTTCTTTATATTTAATTTGGGGTCGACACTTTTCTTGAAAAAATATATACATAAACTACCTTTTATTATTAAAAAAAAAAAAAGTATTATTTTTTCCCATTATTTTTATTTTTACAATAAGTCAAATAAAAATTTATGTTTTGTAATAAAATATAATATATTATTTTATTGTTGAAACTAATATTTTTTCGGTAAAAAGTAATACCATTTAGACAAAAAAAGGTTTTCAGAAATACATTTTGGAATCATTCAAAAAATTATTTTTTACCTAGAAAACATGAAAGGTCCGATATTGTTAGAGGTGCGGTGATTCAAACGAGTCACACAAAAACTTAATCAATCTTTTTTTTTTAAAACTCAAAATAAGAATTGGTGTTATTATTATTATTTAAATGAGGAGTAATTGGTTACTAGAGATGTAATTAGGTGTTACTTTGATGTCGATTAGCTATTTAGCTTTTGTATTTAGGGTAGTCTTACCTAATTTTTGTGAAAATATATCCAATCTTTAGTTGCCACGTAGTTGAAATTGGGCATTGACTTATTAAAATATGACCAGCATAGGCGGGGCCCATCAAGTTCTAACTACCATTTAAGGATGAAAGGTGAGCAACTTAATTTAATTAAGAATAATTCAGATTTCAGAATAATATAGAGATTAAAAAATTTAATATACTTTTTTATTGTACGATTTGATATATGTACTTTTTAAAATAAATTATTTTAATATAAATTAAAGTAAACGAAAAAAGAGTCATAAAATAAATCGAATAATACTATTTTTTCACAATAATATATATTTTAGAAATAAATAAAATGATATACTACTTTATTAAGAAAACATAATATGATATTCATTTATTTGATTAGCTTATGTTAATAAGAATAGAATAAACTGAAATATATTAGTTTTGTAGAAAAAAAAAACAAATTTTCTCAAATAATATAATATATCTATGTGGAAATTTTAATTTGATTAATTTTGATGTTGTAACTCAAATCTATTCAGATAATCTAATCATTACAAATACCAAATGCAACACAACTACTACCACCCAAATGCAATTTATTTTTTATGTTTTTTTAATTAAATATATAAAATATAAATATCAAATTAAATAGCATAAAAATTAATTTAAATTATTTGTCATGACTCATATTTAGGATATATGAAAGAAAATGTTATAAGAGACAGTTTAAAAAGCATACATATACATATATACATATATACATACATACATACATATATATGTATATATATAGAGAGAGAGAGAGAGAGAGAGAGAGAGAGATAGGCAATTTTGCTGCGTTGAATCTCGCCCAATCCATGACATACATCCATGGGTTCCATTTAATCTTTTTTTTTATTATTTCCGAAAATAAGTTTTGGTTTACTCTTTTGGAAAGTGAAATTTGATGGGAAATTTTTTTGCTTACAATTTTTAGAATATAATTAATTTTATATTTTTGAAGATTATATATCGTGTTTAAAAAAAAAAAGAAAATAGAAAATCAGAGTTTAAAAATAAGTACAGATATTAGATTCCAAGTTGAAGAATATGGGTTGGGTGGTTCAATCATGCAATTGTTAAAAAGAAATAATAATAATAATAATAAATAAATAAAAGTGGGGGGATTTGCTTTCAACAACTAAATACCAAAACTAATGATAAATATATGAAGGAAACGGAGTAATGATTCCTATTTCCTACACTTAATACTAATCAATCACTACTTTCTTACATTTCGTACTCTAATTAACTATTATATGCAAAATAATAATAATAATAACACCAACCTTTTGCCTTATCTTCCTCACACCTTGTCTTATTACTGAATTAATTAATGATTTTTTTATGAAATAATAAAAAATTCTTGGATATATATATGGGTGCCGCTATTCATTAAGTTTCTCAACCTGATTGTCCAACCTTCATAATTCTCAACACAAATTTAAAATTGAAGTTGAAAATTTTTCTATCTGCAACGACAGTCAGAGCCCAATCACAGACTACTTCGCTGTATGTAGTTGACTTAGATTTCAATGTGACAGATCCAGGGAGTTGCTGGTTAAGACCATCAGACGTGACTACATATAATAAGCATATATATGTATATATATGTGAACCCTTGTTCACAAAATTTTTAACAAAATCAAGTTTGAGGAAATAAAATTTAAAGAATAGTGTTAAATATGTGTTGCTTGTCAAATTTGATCTTCACGATTAAAGGTTTCTTATTTGGAGCTGAAAATCTCAAGAAAATTATGAATTTGCAATTCCAACTTCTCTGTATTGAACAAATATGAAGAAAAAGAAGACAAAACTGAATTTTTATAGTTGTGAATAAGAACAATATATATATATAAAGATATTTTAGTCAATTTATTTATATTTAATTTTATCATAATCTTTTTAGAATATATTTTAAGATTTTGAGGTACAAATAGCCACACCCTAAATATATTTAGTATTGCCTTGTTCGGTGCTAACTTCCAACTGAGTTTAGCATATTATGATACATTAATGTATTACTTTTTTCTTAGGTGAGGCTAACTAATTTAAATATATATATATATATATATATATATATCTATTAATTATTAACAATATTATTTATTAAATTAAAAATATATCTATTCACCCAAAACGTATTATTTAAGCCTCAAGAAGAATTGAAGCTAACAGTTAATAATATTACTTATATTTTTGAGTTAATACGAGTAATACAATTAAATCCTGAAGACGAGTAATACAGTTAAAAATATGTTTTGACTTTTATGTGAGAGATTATGGAGGATGATTTATTTCTTTCTTTTTCCTTCTTAATTTTTTTTAAAATATTTTAAATGATTATGATTAGAATAAATTTAAATATTTCATTTATATGGTAGAAAAAAGAAATAAAAATCTTTTTTATTTATAAAATATGTACATATAATTAATTATAAATCAAAATATATTAAATCACTTAATATACGATTTATCTGATACACCAGAGACTCACGACACTTGTCGAAAAATATGGATCCAGGCGTGAAAGAATGTTGGCGTATTGAAGGGAGGCACTAAAATCCATTGAGGAAAGGAGAAAGATAACAAGAGCCAAAAAAAGGCATCAATTATTCGATTACTTTTACCAACACAAATCGCCACATCGTCCCAACATTATATTTACACCACCAATTATACTCTGTATACCACTTATAAAATGGCAAAACAAAGACACCCATCGTATGTCAAATGGATTTAACATGGCATGATGATGATCATCATCATCACATCATTCACATGATGGAGCAAGCGTGAGGGTTCTCTTCACTTAAATAGTAATCACATCTGCTGACATGGCATGGCCTATCGTACCCCCCATGACCGTACCCATAATACCCATCATAACGTGGCTGTGGCTGTGGCTGTGGCTGTGGCGGCGGCGGAACTCCATACCCATGGTAACATGGGCCCCCACCATGACCTTCGGAGCATTGCCCACAGCATGTCCTCACCGGGACCTGGCAGGGCTCGGGCGGAGCCGGAGGCGGTCCTTTTCGAGGCGGCGGAACTCCATACCCATGGTAACATGGGCCCCCACCATGACCTTCGGAGCATGGCCCACAGCATGTCCTCACCGGGACCTGGCAGGGCTCGGGCGGAGCCGGATTCGGGGCCGGAGGCGGTCCTTTTCGAGGCGGCGGAACTCCATACCCATGGTAACATGGGCCCCCACCATGACCTTCGGAGCATGGCCCACAGCATGTCCTCACCGGGACCTGGCAGGGTTCGGGCGGAGCCGGATTCGGGGCCGGAGGCGGTCCTTTTCGAGGGGGCGGAACTCCATACCCATGGTAACATGGGCCCCCACCATGACCTTTGGAGCATGGCCCACAGCATGTCCTCACCGGGACCTTGCAGGGTTCGGGCGGAGCCGTTTTTTTTTGGAGGCGCCGATTTGGGATCTTCCTTCTGCTTTTCCGGTGGCTTCTCCTGCTTCTTAGTCTTTTCGGGTTCATCGCGCTTTTCAATCACCACTACCTTGGGGGGCTTCTCCGGTTGCTTTTCGGGCTCCTTTTGTTTTTCTTCTTCTTTGTGTTTTTCGGGCTGCGGTTTGAACTTTGGGGGCTCTACGATTTCAATGCTTTTGATGACCTTGCAACCTTTGCAGCACAATTTGTCTCGAAGCTTCTCAGGATCGCAGCAGACCACAGTGATTGTGACAGTATTTGCCTTCTCATTGTACATCTGGTCTCTAATTTCTCTTGTCCCAAATTTTTTCAACATCACAAAATAACTCAGCTTTTATACAAAGAAAATAATTATATATGTGCATTACTTTTTATGGTCGATGATGATGATGCATCATCTTGCAATGCATAAAGAAAAAACAACCATCCATTAATTAATTACGGCCACCGTAAGAAAAATGATGAAATAAACCGTACACGTCTATACATACAAAAATACAAATATTATACGTGTGCAAATACTTGATCGGCCGGTTATCATGAAATGTACATACATATAGATACACACACACACACGTATACGTACAATTAAAATGTGGAAAGAAGAAGGATGTATGGGAGACTCACGGGGGAATTTGCAGAGGATTTTCTTGACTTTCTTGTAGCAGCAAGGACACTGGAGATCGACCTTGAGTACCATAACAGTCACCTGTTTCATCAGAAAATGAAAAGAAATACTATTAATAAAAGGGAAATTCAAGATTCTTGAAGATTAAACCAAATTTAAAACCAGGATCAAACAATATAGAATGATCAAGATATATAACAGGAGATTCTGCGTACCTTCTCAGCCATGGGTCTAGAAGAATTCTGGAGCTATGGAGATTAGAATTCAATCACTGAAGTCTGTTTGAGCTATGGAGATTAGAATTCAATCACTGAAGACAAAAACAGATTGGAAGAAGAAGAAGAAGAAGAAGAAGAAGAAGTGGGAGTGAAGTAAAAAGAATAATGTGAGGACACGTCTGGTATTGGAAATAGAAGTCGAATTTTCATGAAATCATCAAAAAGCTCAGGGTGAAGTACCTTAAAGCTTATGAAATTTAGAAAAAAAAAAAATTGGAATTCAAAATTTTGTTTTGTTTCTTTGACAATTAATTGTGAGGAAAGAAGATTTCTTGTTTGGCTGAAAGCCTGAAAGAAATGAGTACAAGCTGTTCATTTATAATTTTTGTTCCATCATTCGTTATTTTATTATTTATTATGTAAATTTGATTATATTAACTTTATAAAACTAATAATAATTTACATTTTAAAATTGGTCTATATTATTTTATTTACCCTTACACTGTAATTAAAATTTCCGACTCCATTATTGCACAATATGCCACATAGGTCATGATACTTAGGAGCCAACATATCCTTTCATTGGTAAAAACACATCATTTCAACCAATGGAGTAAAGAGATTCTAACAAAGAATTCAAACAGTTAACCAGTGCTGTTAAGTTAATCAGATAGCTCGACTTTATGATTCTTTTACCCTCCTTCAATAAATATCGCACTAGACCAAAAAAAAAAAAAAAAAAAGTTCATATCACAGATTATATATTCCAAAAATGAAAAATTAAAACTTTTGATTTCTGAAGTTGATGAATTGAAAACTTATTCGTCTTCAGAATTTAATTTCGGAAACCTACAAAAGAATTAAATATATAAAATATGAATATCAAATTAAATAGCATAAAAAATTAATTTAAATTATTTGTCATGACTCATATTTAGTATATATGAAAGAAAATGTTATAAGAGACAGTTTAAAAAGCATACATATACATACATACATACATACATATATATATATAGAGAGAGAGAGAGAGGCAATTTTGCTGCGTTGAATCTCGCCCAATCCATGACATACATCCATAGGTTCCATTTAATCTTTTTTTTTATTATTTCCGAAAATAAGTTTTGGTTTTCTCTTTTGGAAAGTGAAATTTGATGGGAATTTTTTTTGCTCACAATTTTTAGAATATAATTAATTTTATATTATTGAAGATTATATATTGTGTTTAAAAAATAGAAAATAGAAAATCAGAGTTTAAAATTAAAGTTGAAAATTTTTCTATCTACAACGACAGTCATAGCCCAATCACAGACAACTTTGCTGTATGTAGTTGACTTAGATTTCAATGTGACAGATCCAGGGAGTTGCTGGTTAAGACCATCAGACATGACTACATACAGTAAGCATATATGTATATATATGTGAACCCTTGTTCACAAAATTTTTAACAAAATTAAGTTTGAGGAAATAAAATTTAAAGAATAGTGTTAAATGTGTGTTGCTTGTCAAATTTGATCTTCGCGGTTAAAGGTTTCTTATTTGAAGCTGAAAATCTCAAGAAAATCATGAATTTGCAATTTCAACTTCTCTTTATTGAAGAAACATGAAGAAGAAGGCAAGACTGAATTTCTATAGTTGTAAATAAGAACAATATATATATATATAAAGATATTTTAGTCAATTTATTTATATTTAATTTTATCATAATATTTTTAGAGTATATTTCGAGATTTTGGGGTACAAATAGCCACACCCTAAGTATATTTAGTATTGCCTTGTTCGGTGCTAACTTCCAAGCATATTATGATACATTAATGTATTACTTTTTTCTTAGGTGAGGCTAACTAATTTAAATATATATATATATATATATATCTTTTAATTATTAACAATATTATTTATTAAATTAAAAATATATCTATTCACCCAAAACGTATTATTTGAGCCTCAAGAAGAATTGAAGCTAACAGTTAATAATATTACTTATATTTTTGAGTTAATACGAGTAATACAATTAAAAGTAAATGTTAGAATCCAAGCCAAGGTGGTCCAAATTAAACTTTTTTGTGATGAGGAATAAAATGAGGTCTTCATATAAAAATTCAAATTATTTTTCTAAAAGATAACATTGGAGTATGGACAACTTTATTAAACGAGGCATCGCTAAAGTAAGGATTCCCGGAAAAAGGAAGCTGTGTAACATGAGGCCCAAAATCAATTTATCCTCTTTATACCCATTATTTTCAGGTCTTCTTCAGCCCACTGATCTGGCTGAAAGAGAAAGCATTTCGCGCTCCATTTATTTTTTTTTTTTTTTTGGCTGAATCAAGAAATTAGTGGAGTTGGATACAATAATACAATCTAACTAAATAATGGTGAGACGATACTTTTTTCTTTTTTTTGGCTGAATCAAGGAATTAGGGGAGTTGGATACAATGATACAATCTAACTAAATAATGGTGAGATGATACTACTAAGTAATTTTATTTTTTTAAAAATGGAATGAAGCGAGGGATTAGGGGAGTTGTGATAAATGATACAATCTAAGGGCCTACTTGATTAGTGGCTTATAACTGAGGAATAAAAAAGGAATAAAAATAAATGCTCGGTACCAGTAAATTGATTCCTCAAACCAAGGGAATCACCCATTCCTCCCCATTTTGGGGGAATGAAAGTCATTCCTAAAAAAAAAAAAAAAAAAAAGTACTTTTGTTCTCTCTTTTTTCATTATATTTTATATCATTTGGCATTTTCTCTTACATGTATCCTGCCTCAAAACAACATTAATATTTTCTACTCAACCTTGTACGTACATTCTCAAATTTTCTATTGTGATTTTATTATTATTATTATTATTATTATTATTATTAATAATGTTTATTGTACAAAATTGTGGCTATCTTGTTTAATTTTTATTTTTATTTTACAATTTAATGCAAAAAGAAGAAAAAGAAAAAATTAGCTTTCATTCCTAAATTTTTTCAACGAACCAAACATTAACAATAGTAATAATAGTGATTCCTTAAAATCAAACAAGCACCACAACAATAAAGTTTATATCCATTGCCCTACTACTGTCATTCATATTCCTAGTCAGGATTGGACAGGATATGACAGAAATTGGGATTAAAATCAAAATAGGAATAAATTCGAAATTTTTATCCTACGTTTACTTCGTAGGATAACATTAGGATAGAGAAAGATAATTTTATAATATCCAACGTTTACTTTGTGGGATTGGACAGGATAATGCGGAAATTACAAAATTACCCTTAATACATGATTTATATATGAGGACATTTTTGTAATTAAGTTTGTGTATAAGGGTAAAACAGTAAATTTTCATTTTTTACCCATGGAATAATTTTTATCCCAGGGGTTTAGGTCGAATTAGTATCCGCCGTATTATCCCGAATTTTGTCTTTTATCCCGAGTCGGCTGGATTGACCCGCGAAATTATCTAACGAAGTAAACGCTGGATAACTGTGGACTATTTATCCAAATTTAAATTTATCACCCAAAATAAACGGGGCCTAACTAAATAATGTTCAGACGATACTACTAAGTAAATTCACTTTTAAAAAAAGGGTTAATGAATTTTGTTTAAATCTGTGGTTATAAAGCAATTAATTATGATAATTGTGTATATTGATTGGCATTCGCACGTGTGATAATATGACTCAATTATGTTGTTACAGATTCAGAATCATTAACTTAACTTTCTGTCCTTAATCAAGTTCCGTACATGTATTAAAGGATATAATAGAATACATGGAGAAAAGGTAGCACGTATATACTCGAATTGGGCCGCACCCTATTAATTAAAGGGTAATTCCAATTGCAATCATCAAAATATATGGTGGAACTATTTATTTAATCAAAGAATAATTTTGATTTGTTACTTTTAAAAAGTAGTATTTTTTAATTTAAAAAATATTATTTTTTAATTAAATAAGTAAGTTGCAGATTGAATTGATGTTGTACCAAAAAAGTCGCTCATTGCAACTATCAAATATTTAAATTTCAGGAAGTTGGTGCAAATATCCTATAATTAAATATGCACCAATTATGTAAATAGTTAATAATTTCACAATTTAAAAAAAAAACATTTTAATATTGAAAAGCTTTGTAAAAGGGGCCTTTGACCCGTTATCAGAGATAAAGTCAATTGGTGAAAATGTAATACAACACTTTTAGAGGATGATATGGTGTTCTTTTTTTTTTTTTTTATAGTGAGTTATTTTTTTATCTTTTAAATTGATGATTTAGATTATAACTCTAAAATATTAAAATTAAAAATGAAAATAATTTTAATGTCTATTAAAACTATAATTAAATAACTTATTTAAAAATCAGTAAACTAATTTTAAACAAATCAGAGATATTTTTTGTAGAAAATCTTATATTTATTTGTAAATAAAAAAATAATTTATAAAATCTCAAATTATTAAATTATTAAATATGGATTCACGAATTCTGAAATTTGCTTAAACCCCTATTAAAAATTAATTTATGAATATGGATTTATGAAATTTAAAATTCTTATAAAAAATCTTCAAATTATTTTAAAATTTTGAGAAAAATAATTTAATAAATCTAAAAAAATAATTGATAAAAGAATATAGACCATTTTGTTGAAGGTGTAATTTCTACTAATGTCTTTCCCAATTCTTAAATTAATATATTAATTGTTAAAATGCTATTCAATTTTAAGATTTTCAAATATTTTTCACACTTTTTAAAATAATTTAAATTTTCAAAAGGAAAAAAAATATTTCTTCCCCTTCTTCCTTTTTTTCTTCTCCACCAAGAAACACCCCCCCCCCCCCCCCCCCCCCCCAATCCCAATCAATTTTGTAAAGCAAATTTCTTCTTTTGGGTAAAAATTTTTCATTGACATAGACATACACAATTATGCGTTAAAGCTTACAAGATTTAATAAAAGTAACTTTTAACGTGTATCCCAATGTGTTTCAATTTACACCATTTAATTATAAACAACAGAAGAAGAAATAGTTTACACAATTAAATATGTATTATAGTTTACACAATTGTGTATTTTACATTATGTAACATTTTTATATGATAATTAGATTAGAGTTCTCTTTGAAATTATTCTTAATTAAATATGATTGACATGTAATATACACGTAAAAAGATAGCATTCACTTTATGTGAAAAAACTTCGAACAACTATTTTTCCTTCGTTGTTTTCAAAGATGTGTTCACTTTATGTGAAGAAAAAAAATCGAACAATCACTTTTCCTTTGTCGTTTCCAAGTTTTATGGCAACTTTTTTCTTTTTTTCTTAGAAAAAGGAACTGATTATGCACTTTGGTGGATAACCTTACTTTTCAAATGGAAACTCTCAATCTCATCTCATATGAGCCATCAAGATGATTAGAAGGTTGGCAATCCTTCAACAAAACAAACACAAAAAGATAGGGCCTTGTTTGTTTTTCATAATTGGCTGAAATCTGAAATTATGTAATTCGTCAAGTGTGTATGTATTTATTTATGTTTGTGTGTTCTGTGAACTGAACCCATAAAAATAAAATATATTTATTTTGTGAACTACAAAGAGGGTAATTTAAAAATAAATATATGTTCATATAGTTTCCATAGTATTTTGATATTGCCCCAACTAGATCTCCTGTCGGCAGAAGTTTCCTATACGTACGTGTGTTCAACTTTTACTTCCCCACCACCTACTCTGCATGACTGCATGTTTTATTTTTCTTGCACACATAGATTTTATATTTTATTATATATTTTGATTTTATTAATATATTTGAAAAAATTATCAATAAATATATAATGTATATCGATAAATTAATATATATATATATATAATGTTGTTTGTCAACATCAAAGATCATCCAGGTTGACCGAACGTCGATGCTAACTTGCAAAAAGAACACCGACATGGATTCCAAGGATAGATCCTTTGATGACTATGAGGTTAGGCTAAATAATTTTGTAATTTCTCAGTTTTTCTCATCTCTCTATACATTTAATTGACGTTTATTAATAAGAGATTTTAGATCATGATCTTTACCGAATTTTTCAAATAATATCTCCCATGATAATTTTCAAGTATTATGACACATGAGATCTTCCTCGATTGACTCTTAGAATTTCATAATCTGATGTTGTTTACGTGTTTATTTAAAAAATAATAAAATTATCCCACGTCAATATGAAATAAATTATAATATTGAACAAATAGAATCCCCATTCTTCATATATATATATATATATATATATATTAATCTATATAAAAAATATTATGAATTAATATATAATGTATATCGATAAAATTTAAAAAAAATTATATATATATATATATATAATGTTGTTTGTCAACATCAAAGATCATCCAGGTTGACCGAACGTCGATGCTAACTTGCAAAAAAGAACCCCGACATGGATTCCAAGGATAGATCCTTTGATGACTATGAGGTTAGGCTAAATAATTTTGTAATTTCTCAGTTTTTCTCATCTCTCTATACATTTAATTGACGTTTATTAATAAGAGATTTTAGATCATGATTTTTACCTAATTTTTCAGATAATATCTCCCATGATAATTTTCAAGTATTGTGACACGAGATCTTCCTTGATTGACTCTTAGAATATCTTAATCTGATGTTATTTACGTGTTTATTTAAAAAATAATAAAATTATCCCACGACAATATGAAATAAATTATTATATTGAACAAATAGAATCCCCATTCTTCATATATATATATATATATATATATATATTAATCTATATAAAAAAAATTATGAATAAATATATAATGTATATCGATAAAATTTAAAAAAAAATTATATATATATATATATAATGTTGTTTGTCAACATCAAAGATCATCCAGGTTGACCGAACGTCGATGCTAACTTGCAAAAAAGAACCCCGACATGGATTCCAAGGATAGATCCTTTGATGACTATGAGGTTAGGCTAAATAATTTTGTAATTTCTCAGTTTTTCTCATCTCTCTATACATTTAATTGACGTTTATTAATAAGAGATTTTAGATCATGATTTTTACCTAATTTTTCAGATAATATCTCCCATGATAATTTTCAAGTATTGTGACACGAGATCTTCCTTGATTGACTTTTAGAATATCTTAATCTGATGTTATTTACGTGTTTATTTAAAAAATAATAAAATTATCCCACGACAATATGAAATAAATTATTATATTGAACAAATAGAATCCCCATTCTTCATATATATATATATATATATATATATATTAATCTATATAAAAAAATTTATGAATAAATATATAATGTATATCGATAAAATTTAAAAAAAAATTATATATATATATATATATAATGTTGTTTGTCAACATCAAAGATCATCCAGGTTGACCGAACGTCGATGCTAACTTGCAAAAAAGAACCCCGACATGGATTCCAAGGATAGATCCTTTGATGACTATGAGGTTAGGCTAAATAATTTTGTAATTTCTCAGTTTTTCTCATCTCTCTATACATTTAATTGACGTTTATTAATAAGAGATTTTAGATCATGATTTTTACCTAATTTTTCAGATAATATCTCCCATGATAATTTTCAAGTATTGTGACACGAGATCTTCCTTGATTGACTTTTAGAATATCTTAATCTGATGTTATTTACGTGTTTATTTAAAAAATAATAAAATTATCCCACGACAATATGAAATAAATTATTATATTGAACAAATAGAATCTCCATTCTTCATGTATATATATATATAGACACATATATATTGTAAAAAATATAATTACATTGGTGTATCATGAATATGCTATATTGTAACTATCATATCCATCGCATCAATATACATTATTTTCAGCTTCATTCATATGTAATATGCCGACATATATTCAAACTCTTTCTCGATATATTATTTTATTTGAATTATTAAATATGAATGAATATATAAGTGAGTAATGTAGATATATTCTATTGTACGTTAGTATTATAGTATGAATATTTTATTATATGATTGAAATAGTGAAAATTCACAAGTATTTTGGATGGTGGATGTCGTGTGTGAAATGGAAGAGACGGGAGTTAAATTGGACAGTTGAAGAAACAAAACATCAATCACTTTTCATTGCGTTGCCCTCTTTTCCTCCATGCAATCACACTCTCAAGGGGGAAACATTCAGGAAGTGGGGATAATGCTTATCTTCACACGTGTCCCCTCTTTATTGGCTTCCTATGACGGACCGGGCCCCTGCTACACTGCATATTTCTTCGGGTAGGCCGGTTCGGAACCGACCCTATGTTTGGTCTTGTTGGGACGCATTCATTGCTTGGGCCGGCCTCCCTAACACATTAAATTTCAGACAAGCAGTCCATTATATGTCGGATCTTAAATAAATATAATCAGAGCAGCACATATTGAATTTCGCGAGTTTTACCAAAAATATAATTAAATTGAAATGTCTAATATTTTTAGAAAGTGTGTGTGTGTGTGAGTAATTGAAAAAATTAAAAAAAAAACAATTTGTGAGTGAGAACCAATAAGAAATCAACATTGCATATAAATTTCGACAGCTGAGAATATTATTTCAGTCACAATTTCTTTTATTTTTATAAAAAATATATTACTTTTAAAATATTAGTTAAAAAATATATTACTTTAAAAATAGTAATATTTTTAAAATAAATAAATACTTTTTAATTAAATAAATAATATTGTAAATTAAATATACGTACGGTGATGCACAAGAGACACTCTTTAATTATAATGAAGAATTTAGATGATATTTGTTAGTGAAATATATTTTCAAACCATTTTACATGGACGTGAATTTGGAAATTAAGGATAAAAAATTGTTTAATAAAGATTTCTTAAATCCATTATGTAATCTAATAAATAACAAATTATGCGGATTGGATGTTATGAAACGGATATAATATCTTTCTTATTTTATTGTCAATTTTTTTTTCTTTTTTTCCACTGAATAACTTTTTATTTTTTGAAAATTTATGATTTTGGCAATTTGTGATTGGTTCAATTTAAAAAAGAAAAAACATTTTCAAATATTTAAAACAAATATTTTTTGTATTTATTCTAAGGTTTTTACGTATGATATATAAAATTTATTATAATTATATTTTTATAATCTTTAATTTGACAATTATATTGCAAAAAATAAGAGGTAGATTCAAAAAATGTTGTTTTTTATTGATTAATTCTTTTGGATTAGATTTGGATATTTATTGTGGGTTATACTATTTATATTTAATTAAGATCCATACAAATTAAAAAAAAAGTTATTACATACTTTCTAATTCTTTATTTTATAAAAATAATATTTAATTGTAATATCTAATATATTAAATTTATGTCGGGGTGTAATTAGAATGATAAAATCTGGAGAATGCGAAATTTAAAGAGGGGCTCTTAGGACCGTTAGATCACGATCAAAATAGAAAAAGTACAAGAATCATATAATTAACTATCTTGTTACCTTCTCTCATTCTTTCCTTTTTCACAAGAAATGAAATTGCTTATTTATGTTTTAAACATTGTTAAATATTTTTGTTTGTTGTGTATATTTTTCATTTAATTTTATGCATAGTAACTAATTAATTCTTATTAGTTATGTTGGTTCATTAATTATATCATATTGTAAGTTTAATCATTAGTGATAACAAAGATCAATTGCTTTAGGTCTATGATTTAAATCGAAATATTTGACACTTAGCTTAAATCAACTCCAAGAAATCGGAAGAGTTTTATTTGATAAACATCACAAATATATCAGGTAAAAAAATTATAATATTAAGCTTGAATTAAACGGTATTTATAAATGATAATAACATATGTGCATATAGATTATGCTATTCAAGTTCGATCAATATTTTAAAAATCAATGAAGTTATAAATCGTAATTTTCAATAAAGTTATAAATCATAATTTTAGCAATGATTTTTCTTTTTACTTCTACAACTATATTTTATTTAAAATCAAGTATAACTAGTGCTCTTTCATTCCAACTTCCCAATTTTGTTCTCATTTAATGAATAATAATAATAATAATAATAATAATAATAATAATAATAATAATAATAATAATAATAATTTCAAATTCAAACTTGAATCACAATTTGTATTACTGATCACAAATGCACGTACACTCCGCAGACTCCATCTTTTGTGCTGTTCTTCTTACAGTCCAAACAGCGGCAGGAGAAGGGGCGGTGGCCTCAGAAAATGAGACGCTGACTCAGCAACGGGAAAATTTTCTAACTTCGCATTGAATACTGACACGTCAGATTTCACTCTCCTCCTATATATTCCCCCGCTCTCTCTCTCTCTCTCTCTCTCATACACACTCACACATACAGACTTAAATTTAAACGAGAAAGAGTATTACAGAGAAGATCTATGGGTGAAGTAAGTCCTGTTTTCCGTTCCTTCTAATTTGCTATATTAATGCAGCAATATATTGTGTTCGGGATTGAAGGGTTTGGGTTCGTCCGTTTGTAGTAGTTGTTATTCTGATGTAGCGATTAATCCGTTGTGAATGCACGGAATTGGACTGTGGTAACAGGAGAAGAAAGAGGCGGGAAGCAAAGAGGGGGAGGAGGTGGAGAAGAAGAAGGAAGAGGTGAAAGAAGAGAAGAAAGATGAAGAGGCTCAAGAGATTGTGCTCAGAGTCGACATGCATTGCGAGGCTTGCGCCAGAAAAGTTTCCAGAGCCCTCAAAGGATTTGAAGGTTATTCATTTATTATTTTAATTTCTTTATTTCTTGAATACGATTTATTTAAAAGATTGTCAGATTCACAGGTTTCCGTTGTGAATTGTGTAGGGGATATTTGATTGTTTAAAAAAGAAAAAAAGAAAAAAAAAACATCGTATATGAGTTTGTTTAATGTCGTGGTTTAGTCTAAAGCAATGGGCCGACATTATTAAATAAATCCATTCTTAGCACGTTTTTCAGCTCAGTTGTTTTTACTTGAATATAGTACTATCACCATAAGTTTATAGAATTTAATTGCCTAATGCGGTTCTTGAGGTTAGTTAAGCTTGTCGAGTCTTCTCCAAGTTACACTCGGTACTCGGTGTATAGAAGTTAGAAGTTACACCGGTGTATAGGAAGCTTTTTTATCATATATTTGATTCATGTATGATAAAAATCATCCGATATACAGTGCAAGGGTGCAGCAGGAGAAGACTAGCTTCTAGAAATAATTGAAAAGAAATGTGGGTTGTGAAATAGGAGTGGAGGAGGTGACGACGGATTGCAAGGCGAGCAAAGTGGTGGTGAAAGGGAAGGGTGCAGACCCTATAAAGGTGTGCCAAAGAATTCAAAAGAAAAGTGGCCGAAAAGTGGAAATCATTTCACCGTTGCCAAAGCAGCCTTCCCCGGAAGATGATAAGCAGCAACAAAACAAAGAAGAAACCAACCAAGAAAAAAAAGAAGAGGTAGGGGGAATGTCTTTATGTTTTGTTTCATTTAAATATAATATAATATAATGCAATGCAATGAAATTTGATCATCATATGCTCCTCTTAATTACAATATCAAATAATTTAATTATGATTCAGGTATGAAGGTTATTACTGTTGGGTAGGGTTAAAAAGCCATATAATAATTGGTTGGGTAAGTGAGAGTAGTGCAGTGCAACTTGTGCTGTATCTGTGCTGACATGAAAACCACAGAACGAGAGAAATTGGAAAATGGGACAGGCAGGCCATTAGGCCAAGCCACTGGCACACTTAACGATGCAAGGAAAAGGAGAGGGGGGTGGGTGACTCATTTTTTTCTGGTGCATCAACCTGTTGTACAGTACGGGTCTATTCAATGAATCAATGGATTTAGCTGCATGCATGGCCATGGCCATGGCCCTGCAGTAAAATCCAGTGTAAATGGGGTCAACATGAATTCACGGGCCAGTCAAAATAATTCAAAATGTCTAGTAAAATCTTTAGAAACAACAAATATGCACGTGGTTGGAAACTGATACATTACTTTTCTTGAAAAAAACACTTTACTCAACTACTGTATTTTGGGCTGTCTCCATCTTTGCAAATGAAATGTTGGGACATTTATAATCTTTGGGGCAAAAGTCGAAATTCCTCGCCCCCAGGGCCCTCACCCCCCGGTCCGACAGAGATTGGTGGAGGAAGGTAACTTAGCGGCCCATTAGGTGGGAGGAACAGTGCCTGGTGCCCACAAGGAGCTATCCCCCACATTGGAGGGATAAAGCTCCCACACTGCGGCTGCCAGGACTCGATCCTGCGTCCTTGGGGCAATCTGCCACTCAGGAACCAACTGAGCTGTCCATGCGGACGGGCATTTATAATCTTGTTTGCATATACGATGGCCCATGTGTGTTTAATTATTGTATGTGAGTTCTTGAAATTTCATAGTTGGATATTCTTAAGGATAGGAAAGTTACCTAATTTAACTGTTGCCTAACTTACTTTATTTGTTCCAAAATTATGATTCCCGTTGTTCTCTTTAAAGAGGGGAATAGTTTGTTCTTTGGAGCTTATGAATTGATTGATTGATAATTGTTATACTTCCTTCATAAGAGGGTTATGTCCATGACTCCATGCTTCGCTGCTGCATGTGCATCAGGTGCTTATTAACCATAAATTCACACACACCTACACTCCCGCAGTCCCGTGTGGGTTGTGTGAGAAATTACCCGGTGCATCCGGACTCAGTGTAGCATTGAAACAACCTACTTAAGAGATGCACCACACAGTAAAATCTGGTGAAATTTTTGTTTCAAATAAATTTCTGCTGACATTTTCTCTTTATTGTAAAATCGGAAGCTTAACTTAACTGGGACCAGTTGAGCCATATGAATTTGGAATTGGTAATTTGTCCTTATTATAAAAAAGGAAGCTCCAGGACAAAGCTGATGAGTTCTCAATTCTTTTTTCAATATCAATTATTTGAAGACTTTATCCTCTTTTGTTGCAGTAATAAAGTTTCTTTTATGCTCATCTCTTTTTTTTGTATTTCTTTTTCATTTGCAGCCTCCAGCTGTCATAACAGTGGTGTTGAAAGTTCGAATGCATTGTGAAGCATGTGCTCAGGTACTGCAGAAGAGAATTGGAAAAATTCGAGGTAAAATCACAACCTTGCAATGGCATTTTAACAGATGACATTTTGCATTTGATTATTGCTAAGAATAACAAAATAAGAAACAAACACTAGTCCAATCCTTGTGATCGAAACCATCAAAACTTCTAGTGGATACGAAAGTGGCAAGTTTGGAGGACAAACGATGCTAATTGAAGTGAATACAATCATGTTTAGCTATTGTAGACGAGTGGCGCCTTGTGTAATTTACAGCATCCAATCTTTAATCAATGAAGGTTTGATATCACTGGTTATGTTGTATAGGAGGACTAAAGCTCTTCAAGAATGCTCAGATTTGCCACCGTAGAGGATATCTATATTTCTGAACTGGCTTCTCTACATTTCTTTTATGGAGGCCTCAATTTGCTCAAAAAAAAAAAAAATTCGCATTAAAATGATATTCTTCGGGATACAAGTTGGCCTAGTCTTTCTGGCAATCGTACATGGCCAAATTCAAACGGCAAGTTATTGGTAATCTTGACTGGAATTGTTCCTCACTTTGGTGTACTAATAATAGGAATAGCACTAAAGAAAATGCGGGATTCTTCCCATTAGAAAGGTATTATATGAACTTAAAGATATATGAGTAATTCATTTGAGTAGGTTGTCTGAAATTTAAAACAACATTAGGAACCCTAGACCAGAATTTTATATCCTTTTACTGCTTGATGTTCACGTTCAGCAACTTATACAGAAAGATGATATGGAAAAATAACTCACAGATTTTGATGTGGATTTGCTGGAATCTTCGGAGGAGGATTTCCAGAATGTATCATAATGACATTATGGTGATGAACTGCAGGTGTGGAATCAGTCACACCAGATATTGCAAACGATAAGGTAATAGTGAAAGGAGTTGTGGATCCAGATAAGCTAGTGAACGACGTGTACAAGAGGACCGGGAAACAAGCATCAGTAGTGAAGGACGAAGAAAAGAAGGAGGAGGAGAAGAAGGATGAAGAGAAGAAGGATGAAAAGAAAGAAACCGAAGAAAGCAAGGAAGAAGACGATAAGAAAACAGACATCAAGAAAATGGAACACTGGCCTTCAAAGTACTACATGGAGTATGCGTACGCCCCTCAAATGTTCAGCGATGAGAACCCGAATGCCTGCTCCGTTATGTAATCGAATCATAATACACTGGAGCATGGCTAGTTAATTCTCTTTTGGAATTTCTTAATATGCAGTCATATATGTGACAATAATCGTGCTGGCAATTTTCAAATAACCCGTTCGAGCTTTCCTGCCAGAGGAATTAGTTTTGTACATATTAAGTTCAAGATCTTGGTGAACTCTTTGTCGTTGCTTTGTTTGTCAATTGATTGTATTTTTCTGTTTCTGTTTCTTGACGGAGGTTTTGTATGAATGAACAACTATTATTACAGAATTTTAGCTTTGATAAGGTTGGTATTTATCATGATCAATATTACAAGTCTGCAAGTATGATTTGTCAAAAAAATACGTGTATGTTTTATCTTTTTAATTTCTCTTACACCATTGGTAGTGCCGAATTGATGAACACTTAAGTAATGCTGTTATATTCGCCGCATATGCCCTCATTGTCTGATTTTAATGATTGCAATCACCAATAGCCATTGGTGTCTATTAATTTGTGTAGCCACGTTTCTATTTTGAAAATTTTTAGGGGTTTGTGACTACAATCTTTTATTCTAATAAATATGTCGTTTGATGCCGATGAAATATGATAAACGTGTCGTTTGATGCCGATGAAATATGAGATGAAACGAATGGAGAATCACAATGGAACGAGGATGATAACTAGAATTATACAATCTTATATTTTCTTGAATAGAACATGTGGGCTTATACAGAAGCCTTACCATCCTTAAAGAACACAAATGGGCTTCCTGAGCAAAGAGTTGATAGGGAAACTCTAGGAACTGCAATCTTGTAGCCCCCATTTTAGATAAAATAAAGGAAATTACCTTTATATTTCAAATTTGAACCTAGATCTTGGACTATTCTTTTGTTTAAATAGACACTTGAATATTTTAAATAGGAATTTTTTTTTCAAATAATTACATTACATTTAAAAATATTTTTTTAATCTAAAAATTAACAAATTAAATCAAAAATAAATTTAAATAAATAAATAAATAACAAAATAAAATTTAAAATTTTTAACAACTTAAAAATTAAAAGAAAGTCTAAAATTTATCAAACATATTGAAAAAAGTAATTTATAATAGCTTGGAAATTTGTTATTAAATAATTTATCTTTGTTTAAAATTATTAAACAATTTGTAAATTTTACTTTGTTAATTAATTAATTTATTTATTTCAATGTGTATTTTAGTTAATTTGTTAATTTTTAGATTTTTCAATATTTTAAACGTATGTAGTTATTTTAATAATTAGAGGGTCATATTTGTCTTGAATTTAAAAGTTTACAGTCTTCTTGAACATATTTAAAAAGTTTAAGTGCATATTTAAAAAAAAAAAAAAAAAAAGGTTCTAATGTATAAATTGAATCAATTTCAGGGTCTAATCCGTACGTCATTTTTTCACGAGCATTTATTTTCCAGTTCCACAAATCTTGCTTATCCCTATGAATAAAAAGAAGAAAAGAGTCTTGTAGCTGCACCGATTTGATCCCAATTCCAAAAAATATCTCCAACTCAATTTTTATGGTTTATTATAATTTTATACTTTTTTAAAAAAATAACAACCAATATATTTAAGTAATTTAAAAAAAATTATCATAAAAGTATTCTATTTTGTTAACAAGGTGTTACTTTTTATTTGATAAATTATAAAAAAAAATAGTGAAAATATAATACATTTTGAATAAAAACTAATATTTTTTACTAAAAAATATTATTTTCAAAACACAAGCACACACTGCAGTTGTGTGAGCCATGTATTTTTTCATCGGATCTGAATCGAGTTAGTGTGAAGGCTATGGCTCCGATTCAATTCATTGTACATGTTTTGAACCGAACATCTATTATACATAATTTTTTATAATAAAAAGGCAGCTATATGAATTTATTTTTATCTTGTCCATAGAAACTCCAACTCTCCATTCTCTATGTGCATTATCCATCAAAATAGAATTTGAAACTTAGGGTTTTTTTTTCTTTTTTCTTTCTTTTTTTTTACATATCAGTATTTGATTGGCATCTTATGAACAGTGTACATCTGCATTATGATCTTAGAATAAAAGTAGTGTGACAATTAACAATAGCCATAGAAATGGGGTTAGTCCAAAACCAGAATAAGAATCAGATCAACTAGCTACCATCCATCTCTTTCGTATTTCTTTGACCTTTTTGATGTGCAATCACCATTTCATTCTTGATCACTGCTATCTTTCATGCTTGCTATAGATTGTGAAAGGCATCAACATTTCAACCTTAAGCTTCCCTATCTTCTAAATTCTTTTCCGATACTTTCATTCGATCTTTTACTCTTATTACGTACTCTTTTTTATTCGTTTATATATTTTCCTCCCCGTACTTTACAAACTACATACATTTTTGCCCCATGCACAACTTTTTCTTTCCTTGATTGGCGTTTTACCTTCCAAAAAAATATGATTAAAGTGCAGGGAGCAAGGAGTAAAAGTTAAAAAAGAAATGAAAAGATAGTGGACATAAGATGTAGAACATAAAGTGTAGGGAATATTTTTGTTTTTTGATCCATTAGAATAACATAATATTGGTTCCATATATTTCACTTATTTGTCTCTTAGTTTAGGTTTTTGTCGATTTTAATTTCATAAATTTATTTTTATCACAATGATTAATGGTTGACTAATTATCTGTTAGTTGGCTTACCTAAAACATTACTGAATAATATTATTTCACGGATTTTTTTTTTCAAATTTAATAAAGTAAATTAAAAACTTTGAGATAAAGGGCAAAAATATTTTTGAAAAATATTATAAAATAGTAAAGGTATTGGAAGTACAAAAGACCAAAAATGCAGTTTTCCTTCTTTATTCATACCACGAGTAACAACTAACAAGTATTTTAAAGGCTTTATTAAAGATCTTGTACCCATGTTTAGGGTTTTTGCCTATGACCCTTTCTATTTAAAAAAATAAAAAAATAAAAAAATAAAAAATAAAAAAATAAAAAAATTAAATTAAATTGAAGATTAATAGTAATCCATAATGAGAACAGACTGGACCTCAAAGAATCAATACTAGCTTACTTTTAGTTTGTATAAATATTTAATATCTATTTTAGCCAGGACGAACTTTAGTTATTTGTTTTAGTCTAATTTCAACGCAACTAACTAAATTAGATTTTTAAAAAATAAAACTAAAAAAATGTATTTTTTCGAGTCATATATAATTTTTTTATCAGATCGAATCCCCAAAATAAGTGTTCGAAGTAGGATCCTTATTTTGATTATCTTCAAGATATTCAATTTTAAATATTCCCGAAAACTTCCCTAACTCCAATATTTCCCAGGCTGAATTTAGCCGTAGTTGGTTATGACATTGTGTACCAAAAAGCTGTGCCTGTGTGGGTGTGGCATACCCCCACAATCCCACATTGAAAATATTGATGATGAAGCTAAGAACAATATTGTGGGGTTGCCGCCATTGAGATGCCTTGTCGCTACCCTTTACCATATGCATATATAGCAGAGTCAGACCATTCATCTACAGTCGTGTGCTGGAGAATGGGATGATTAATTCTCCTCCACTCTTTTTGCCCTAACTCCAAAACTGATGTGACTATAATGTAATTAATTTCTGGAACTTTCATTATTTTGTTTATGTTACGTAATTTTCTGAGTGAAGAATAAGTTAGAACTTCGATTTTCACCAGAAGGTGAGTTGAAACTGTTAAATTTAGGCGAGATCAAAATTAAACTTTACACCTAAAAATATAAGCTAAGATGAAATAAAATATAAAATTTAAGAAACATAAATAAATAAATCTGAAGGCCTACTATATTGGGTCACTGTAGGACTTACATGAAATTAATTAACCAAGTTCATATGGGTGACGGTACTTTTTCTAACACTTCTGCTGTTTCTGGGTCAACTTACACACTGCAATTTTCACTCTCTGAATGCCTAACCAGAAGCCTACCCAAATTTTATCTACTTTGCCAAAATCTTTATTTTAATATAAATTGAGAAACAAAGCAACTTCTTCTTTTCACCTTCCTCCCCTTAGACTATGATGTGAGTTTAAGTTATTAATATTACTAAGAAAGATATAATTGAAAAGGTGCCATTTGCAAAAAAAAATATATTGGAATTTTTTTTATATATATTAAAGTCTTTAATGGGACCTTTGAATCAAGTTTCAATGGGTCGGATAAATTTTAAATTTGAGAAATGAAGTTGAATGGTAAAATTGTATGTTTATTTCGAAATTGTATATGATACAATTTTACGGTAGATGTTATCACATTGTTGGAAAATATGAGGTTGTAATATTATATTGTAATAAAATGTGTTAGTAATAATTGAATGATTGAAAAATAATTACTACTTCTGCCTAATGAAAAATGAATAAAATAGGAGAATAATAGATATATGTAGTTATAATATGGTTAGATTTTATCAAAGTGCAAAATTCGATTTTACATCTCAAAATAAATAAAAATTTGAGTATTTAGATATTCAACTTTTTTTCGACGAATGGGGAACCAAACATCCCCTAAACTATATTTCAAAAGATGTAAAAATGTTTTGAATAGGTCATTAAACTTTTTTTTTATCAACTTACTCATAGACATGCAACTCTTGCTCAAATTAGGACACCCACAAAATAATTCATTTCAACCTAACCCCCAAAATGAAATTGAAACTAAAATCATGTGTTACTTGGCATAATAGTTTCGAGATGCAATGCGTCTATTTGTTAGGTTGCGTTTGTTTTGGGTGATATGGTTGGATAAAAATACACTATCTAACTTTATGTTCTGTTTATTTTGACGGACGAAACATATAATTTTATCTTAAATATCGAATGTAGACATATATTTTAAAATAAAACAAAATTAAATAATTAACAATTAACCTCATAATTTAGAGTTTGATTAATTATCCCCTAAGTAAGTGTCTTCAAAATAACCTTCTATTTTCAATGTTAAATAGTTTACAAATATTTAAATAATTTTTCTTATCCAATCAACAAAAATTAAAAAAATCCAAACATCAAAATATAAATAGAAAATAAAAAGAAATGTGAATTGATATGGAATTTTGGATACATTAAGCACGTCAACGCCTAGGTAGAGGTCAAGCATGTGTGGGGCCAACAGCAATGTGGAAAATGTTCGGTAGGCAGACGTCCGTCCAAAGAAGTGGGCCACAGTTTTGCCTAGAAGTCCATCAAGTCAAGTTTGTGGGACCACTTATCAGAAAGTATTGCAAGGATGCACACGTGGCGTTTGTCTTTCGCTTCCCCTTCACTTTGTGGATTGTTGTCAGCAAATATTTGAACGCCCATTACTATCGGTTCAAATGCTGCAATTACAAATCATATGATTACATGATCAATGCTTTTTTCTCCTTTTACATGGATTTTATTTTAAAATTTAATTAACGGATTGAGAGTATGAAATATATTTTTCTTTAATATATGAAAAAATATAATTATTTTAGAAGATATATTTTTATTATTCTAATATTTTATAAAGTGTGGATTGTAAAAATGTTAAATAAGTCGTGATAGCTAATTAATTTGGTCTAAAAAATATAAATTAGAGATTATTTATATTAACTTGTTTAAATTAATATTGTAATACATCAAAGCGATTTATCTGATACCATAATGAGGCTAGTACTACATTTTTTTTCTAATATTGAAAATATGACATTGAATTGAATTATTGTAGAATATAGCTTATTTTTAAAAGATTTGAAATTATAATTTAAAATTTGATTGCTTTAAAGATTTAACTAACGAACATTTAGGGATAGAATTTTGAGTATGATATTGAAACCTGAGATTAAATTGGTGATAGGGAGAAGTAACCCACTAAATATATAAGTACCCTGATACCGTGTTAAATTCACAAAGACCTGATATGTGATAGGAGAAGTGGCCCACTAGAAATATAAACTAGTTTTTTTTTTCTCATTTTTCTAATGTGGAACAACTCACATATGAAATCAATATATATATATATATATATTTCATCAATATATATATATTTCATCAATATTAATGTTTCAATAATTCATTTTAGTGGTATTTTAATTTTTATATTATATGTAATTTAATCTATAATTTTAAATTTAAATAAATAATTTTAATATTCTAACTTAAAATCCAAAACTAGTGAATTAACATTAAAATCCGATAAAATTAAGAGTTAGGTCAGCAAATTTCACCCCGATGATTAAAATAAAGCTTATTTAACTCAAAATTTTAGTATGTTGGAAGAAATTATTAGTTATTAGATTATTCAAATATTAATATATGTGAGGAGTTGGACACCCACAAATTATTAGTTATTAGTATATCTTTATTTATCCGCAAAAATACAGATTACTTTCCTTAATATAAAAATTAGTCATGGGATTAGTAACGACATCATCCATAAAGATCCCAAAAGGCAAATGTGACGTGGCAGATCACGGGCGTCAGTGCCTGTAAGTTTGGATGGACCTAATAATTTCCCTGCACTTCTTTTCGGAAATCAGCAGTAACTGCAATCTGTGCGGTTCAAACTGACCACGCAAGCGGCACGTTGTTCCCACACTTATGTGGCTCCCCACTAACGACTCCGTCTGTTCGCTCACACTTCAGATCCACTAACGGCGTCAGTTCCCATGTGCCGCGCGTCCTACGTGGCGACGCCCCTGTGGGCCCCATGAGGATTCCACGGGTGCAGCAAATGTGGCCTTCTGTCTGTAGCGTACGAAAGTGTGTCAGAATCCGGACAGCACGTGACGGTCTCAGGTTTCAAAAAGCAGCGGCCCGTCAGCCACTATGGAATTAACTAACATCATTACCATAATCTTCTCTTAATGACAATTAACGCAAATTAAAGCGTTTTTGCTTTTTGGTTCGCATGTAATAATAAATTTATTTAAAATAAAAACAAGGCATATAAAACATTATCATTAATAGGTCAAGTAATTGTGGGAATATTTTGTTTATATATATAAATTCCATAAATTAATTTCCAAACAAATTTAATTTCTTACGTCAATTTTCTAACATCTATGACTTTTGTAGGATTTGATTAATTCCTGACAACTTTTGTTTTACACTTCATGACAACAATAGTACAATACCAACCTAGTAGATAAGGGTAGTTTGGTACATTATACTAAAATTTACACATATTATATATTGTATTTAAATTTATATTGGTGTATGTATAATATTGTTCTACACTAAAATCGGAACCCTATAATATGGTCTTTCTATCTTATTTTGCCTACAACTTGCTCTTTGGAGGTTTCGATTTTTAAAAATTAAACTTATATAATATATTCAATTTTTCGATATGAAATATCAAAAGTTTTGAATTTATTATTCATTATTGTCTAAAAATCTTGATATATAAATAATTTTATATTTTATAACATGATACATTTTCACTATATTTCACCTTTTCTAGTAATTTATGATTGGTAATCTTATAGGAAAGGTAAAAATGCCTAAAATAGATGCAAGATTCTTGTCTCCACCTTGAGTACATGTATATATGTATGTACATGTATGTATATGTGTGTATTTCACCCCTTACACAAATATCAAACATCTACTTATGGAAGACGTGTACGCACATTTTTCCTAGGTTATTAAAATATTATTATTTTATTGGGTGGCCAAATATGAGCCAAGTGACGACTATCAAAATCATGTCCAATTCCAATTATCTATTTCGGATTATATTTATTTGAATTTAATTACTTCTTTTTTAAAACCTTATCATAAAATTATATAATATTCTGTTCTGCTCTAGTATAGTAATATCAATTGTTTAGTCCTGGTACATTTGTCTCCTCTAATTTCAAACTTCTCCTCGATTCTTTCTTTATTCTTTTATGATATGGACAACAGTCACAGTATGGTCTCATTATTTATTATCAGGGTAATCTATGGAAAATATATATTTTATTTATAGTAATATTGTATATAAAATTAATAGTAAAGTATAAATTATATTATAATATTTTTTAATATTTAATATTTTTTATAGCTTAAATTTATATAAGAATTTAGTATTTATTAAAATTCAACACAAATATTAAAATAAAATAAATAATTCAACCAATAAAAAATTATATTATATATTTTAGATATAATATTAATATAAAATTATTTTACAATAAAATTAATTTAAGATATCATAAATAAAATTTTTATTTTATCATACCATTTATGTTCTTATAGAAGGAAGAATTATATTATTATTATTATTATTATTATTATTGTTGTTGTTGTTGATGTTGTTAATTTTCTAAATTCATCTCGATTGCAAATAAAAGTCAATTTAGTAATAAAGAATAATCAAGAAAACAGAAGTCCAAAATAATGATAGAATCATGAAAACGGAAGGCCAACCTCTTCCTCCCTCCCGCCCCCACTCCCTATCCCTACACCCTACCCCCACCCTCACCCCCATTTTCGATCCATTAAGTTCTACCCTTTATATATGTGACGACACAGAAGTACAGCAGAGATATTATCAGAACAAAAATCCTCAATTGCTATTCTTCCCTCCGGAAAACAGTGACATTAATGGTTTCTAACCCCACCACCACCACCAAACCCGCTGCCAACGGCGAGGAGGCGGCGGAGGAAAGATGCTCCGTGGAGGAGGTGGCGCTGGTGGTGCCGGAAACCGACGACCCCAGTCTCCCGGTCATGACATTCCGTGCATGGGTCCTGGGCCTGGTCTCATGCATAATCTTGATTTTCCTCAACACTTTCTTCATCTACAGAACCCAGCCCTTGTCCATCTCCGCCATTCTCATGCAGATAGCGGTGCTGCCGCTGGGCAGGTTCATGGCGGCGACGCTTCCGGCGAAGGAGTACACGGTGTTTGGACGGTGGAAGTTCAACCTCAACCCCGGGCCGTTCAACATAAAGGAGCACGTGATTATAACTGTGATGGCTAATTGTGGGGTGTCGACTGGTGGGGGCGATGCTTACTCCATTGGTGCCATTACTGTGATGAAGGGCTATTACAAGCAGAGTGTGAATTTCCTCTGCGCTCTTTTGATTGTCTTAACCACTCAGGTATTTTTCGCGATTTTTTTCTCCATATATCAAATATAATTTCTTCACCTTGGTCAGAATTTCTTTCCTTTTTCCTGAATTTTCAACTTTCTTTCCCTTTTCTTTTTCGTTTCTTTTTTGAGGAGGAAGAAGATGATTAAAACATACAATTTCTGTTTCGAATTATGAATAAGATTTGGTTTTTTTTCTTTTTTTTTCTTTTCTTGGCTGAACTGCAGATACTGGGATATGGATGGGCTGGAATGCTGAGAAAATACTTGGTTGATCCAGTTGAGATGTGGTGGCCTTCAAACCTCGCCCAAGTGTCACTGTTTAGGTCTGCTTTTCCATTTTCATCATAAAGATCCATATTTGTCATTATTCTTAATTTTGAAGAGCGTGATTTATGTTGAAATTTCTTAGATTTTGACATGGAAAAGGCCTATACGAAACCGGTTGCGTTACGAAGCAAATGAGATTCTCTATTACATTTTTCATGTTCTGTCTTGTGTTCCACTATTCATTAACTTGACAAGTGTATAGTTTAGGAACATCCAACTATCTATACACGTGTGAACATCGGGATATAGTGGAATACATGATGAAACATGAGATTTCAAAGCCTTAAGGGGCCTCAGTCTCTTATGGATATTGGCCATTGTTTGTTAAGGTGCCGCATCTTGCTTTACATTTGGAAAAAGAGAAGAAGACAAAGGTTTTCTATGTTCATTGTTGGTGGATTATTTTCCAGGATTAAACCATATTGAAAAATAAAAGACGAGATAATGATTTATAAGAGGAAGATAGACAAGAATTAAGACTTTCTTCTTTAGTTGATGGCTGTAAATCAAAATTCTGACGACTGTAATATTCTGAAATCTTTAGTTGATGGCTGTAAATCAAAATTCTGACGACTGTAATATTCTGAAAACAACATACAGAATAAAGATGATGTTCCCACTAAAACCACTTTGGACAGTAATCCATAAAAGAGTGAATAATTGTGGAGAATTTGTATTTCAATCTTCCTTTTATTTGCGTTTTGTAACACGAATATGATCTTTATTTTTCAGGGCACTACATGAAAGAGAGCCTAAGACAATGGGAATGACAAGGATGCGATTTTTCCTCATTTGCATGACAGCAAGTTTTATCTACTACTTGTTCCCTGGATACCTATTTCAGATTTTGACATTCTTCTCTTGGGTGTGTTGGGTGTGGCCTCACAGCATCACAGCCCAGCAAATCGGGTCTGGATACCACGGGCTTGGTGTGGGGGCCTTCACCCTCGACTGGGCTGGGATTTCGGCCTATCATGGCAGCCCGTTGGTCACCCCTTTTTCCTCAATTCTGAATATCATGATTGGATTCATTATGTTTATATACATCATTGTCCCTATATGTTACTGGAAGTTCAATACTTTTGATGCTCGTAAATTCCCTATATTTTCGAACCAGCTGTTTACTTCCAGTGGACACAAATACGATACTACTAAGATCTTGACTCCACAATTTGATCTTAATATTTCTGCCTACGAAAAATATAGCAAGCTCTACCTTAGCCCTCTGTTTGCTCTTTCAATCGGATCAGGATTCGCAAGGTTTACAGCAACGCTCTCGCATGTAGCACTGTTTCATGGCAGGTTGGCTCCTTTAAAGCTCTAAATCAAGAATGTAAAAATGTCTAAATATTTTTCAACATTTTAGAGCCAAGAGCACGTATATTTCATGTGTCACTTATATGGTTTTTGTTGGTTGGCCAGTGATATTTGGAAGCAGAGTAAATCTGCTGTGAAGAATGTGAAATTAGATGTACATACGAAGTTGATGAAAAACTACAAGCAAGTGCCTCAATGGTGGTTCCTTGTATTACTGGTAGGCAGCATTGTCTTATCCCTACTGATGTCATTCGTGTGGAAAAACGACGTGCAGCTTCCATGGTGGGGAATGCTCTTTGCATTCGGTTTAGCTTGGCTTGTTACACTCCCGATTGGAGTGATTCAAGCTACGACAAATCAGGTAACCTTGGCCTTGTCAATCTACATATTGCATTATGGTTATAAACTTTCTTCATAATTTTTTTTTTTTTTTAAATCTAAAGTTTGTGATTTTCTTGATTGAATTATGGTGCAGCAACCCGGATATGACATCATTGCACAGTTCATTATTGGATACATCCTTCCAGGAAAACCAATTGCAAATCTGCTTTTCAAGATATATGGACGAATTAGTACCATTCACGCGCTTTCTTTCCTAGCCGATCTCAAACTTGGACACTACATGAAAATTCCACCACGAGCTATGTTCACAGCACAGGTTCTAATTTTGCACCGGCATTGCTCCTCTACCTTCTGTAGGCACATTTTTAAGGGACCATCCCCTACAATGGGATGTTTTTCATAATCATCATGATGTGGAATTCACTCCCGTAACAGTGGGCCCATTGAGCTGTGCCCACGGTGGTTATGGTAGCTTTCTGCTCTTGTTATTTAGATGAAGCCCTCTCATTTCCAATTTTCTTTGTTTTTTTTAGTTGGTGGCAACCTTAGTCGCGGGCACAGTCAACCTCGCAGTGTCATGGTGGATGTTGGAAAACATCGAGAACATCTGCGATATCGAGGCATTGCATCCTGAGAGCCCGTGGACGTGTCCTAAATTCCGAGTCACGTTTGATGCTTCGGTCATTTGGGGCCTAATCGGGCCTGAACGACTATTCGGGCCAGGGGGAATGTACCGAAACCTGGTTTGGTTGTTCCTCATTGGAGCAGTCTTGCCTCTTCCAGTTTGGATACTCAGCAAAGTTTTCCCAGACAAGAAATGGATCCCTCTGATTAACATACCGGTCATCTCTTACGGTTTTGCCGGAATGCCACCGGCCACACCGACCAACATAGCCAGCTGGATCATTACCGGAACTATCTTTAACTACTTTGTCTTCAAGTATAGGAAAACATGGTGGCAGAGGTACAACTATGTTCTATCGGCTGCATTGGATGCTGGTACTGCTTTCATGGGAGTTCTGCTGTTTTTCGCACTGCAGAACGAGGGAAAGAACGTCAAATGGTGGGGATCGCAGCCAGACCACTGCCCGTTGGCTTCGTGTCCTACAGCCCCAGGGATTGTGGTCGAAGGGTGTCCTGTTTTTCACTGAAACTTAGGTTTGTATTGTACATTTCAAGGTACAAGTATATGTATTCTGATTGAGAAGTGAAAAATGGAGGCATGCTAAAACTGGTTGTACAAAAGCTTGCTACAAATTTTGCGTAATGAAATAGCTTTGAGTTTTGAGTGGTGTAAATTAAGTGGTAGATCAATTAGGTTCTTCAAATAATGGGAAGTTGAACTTGGACATATTTCTTCCTCAAAGAATCTTGGGTTGTTTTGTTACACCATAACATCTCAATCTTAGAGCTGGACCATTAATAAGGTTGTCAGATCCATTTATGAAACAGTGCAGAGGGAACAAAGTGGATGGCGACTTGGAGAGAAGGGCGTCTCCCCATGCTCTCTAGTTGAAATTTGATTTTCGGCGATTCTCTCTGTCGCACATTCTATCTATCTATCTATCCACATTTGACAAATCATGTTTCGTTTTCAGTTGGTCTGAACACTAGCCATACATGAATGATTAGACGGGAACCTAATTCCTTGTGGGGGGGACCGTCCAGCCATTTGTAGAAGCTGGATACTCAGCAAAATCTTCCCAGAGAAGAAACATAATGGAATCATTAACACGACCTTTAAGCCACCAATCTTGTGTGCTGTTGCTTCGTGATGGAATATGGTGCCAAGATGCAAGCGTATGTGTTTACTGGAACATCTCTTAAAAGGGTATTTGTTTCTGGTTTTCAGATCTGCCAAATGATAGTAAAATATCCATGTGTATAATATATACACACAAATAAACGATAAATATTGCCTGCTCCTAATAAAAATACATCCACGAGACCCTATAATAAGCCAAAAAGTTGATACACTAAACTGGGTTTCACAAACCTTCCAAGGCATTGTTAGAGTGTGAGCACAAGCAAACCATGTTCTTAAGGTTAAGGATTGAAAATGCTGCTTCCACAATTTAAATCTTTGATTTATAATACTCTCCTCAGGGAGTACTATGTGTAACTTGTTTTAACAAATTTTAGTATAGTACTTGAATTCCGTTGATGAAGAACTGGTTGATCTGAATTGGATCAATCCAACTTTATCTTTATCTCCAAAAAACAAAATAATAATAAATAAAAAACCGTAAACCTGTTATCTCTCTCTCTCCCCATCCATCAATCCAATCATGTTACAAATTTCAACCAATATCTTGATAATTACTCAATAATTACAAACAACTTTTCACCACTTTTGAATTCTTCACAAATTCTACCTTAATCAAGGACCGTGCTATATGGCCAGAATCTGGCCGGCCAGAATTGATTAAATTTAAATATAAATAATAATTGTATTTGTAAAATTACCTTTACGCCCTTTAGTAAATTTGGCTTCATAACATTTTCCTTTCTGATATTCCATCCTTCTTTCTTGGTTTTCGATCAGGCGTGCTGCTTCTTGAGCCTCACAACAAATACGTAAATCAAAATGCAATTTAATGAGCCTCACAATAATTATGAATATACACATCAGCAAAATTTAATTTTAAACCTTCATTTGGCCAGATTCTGAAAGAGGTAGACTAATCTAACACAATTTCAAACCTTCATTTCACCAGTTAACACAATTTTATTTCAATGGAGAGTCCAAATATTAACTCAATTAGTGAAAGGTATATGTTGGGTAGATGGAGGAAGGACGTGTATAGACGACACTCGAGTATATTTTTTGCTGGAGGTTATCCACACATGACGGATGATTATAAGAAGTTCCAAGAAGTGGAACGAATTTTCCAAGGGTGTACTGATGCTGCCATGGGGAGTCTGGGGAAGATGAAGATGAAGATGAAGAACGAGAACAATTCTTGAACGTGAGATACATCAGATAGTGTGAGGAAATACAGATCTTTTTTAAGAGATTTGATCAATCTTGAAGGGCATCTCCATTAATTTTTGTATGATGTTTCACGTTCACATGCAGCCGTTCTCACAGTAAACGAAGAAACGTAATGATTATTTGCACAGTAATCCAAGGCTAATTAATTGCACAGTAATCCTCGGTAAACGAATGAGACGGATTCTTTCTGTAAATTAGCAGATTTTCTCACAATTTTATTTATATAAAAATATTTTAAAAATTAAAATAAAATAAAAAAGTAAAAGGAGGTTATTGGTGAAGTGCACTATCCCACGTCCCCACCTCCAATAACATCCAATCTCTTTTTTTTCAGAAATTAAAAATTAGTAAACAGTTTTGGTGGAAAAATGGCAAAATTGTAGTTTAGTCAAACTGTCTTTCTTTTATATAATTATAGATTATACTCTTATTATTATAGTAGAATATAATATAGTCTTATTCTATATATTATATTTCTATATTCTAATGAATATAATATAGTATTATTCTATAGATTATTTAACAATATTATTATTATTATTATTATTAAATAACAAAGTTTAGTATTTTTCTTATATTAGAATTTCTGTAAATTGGAAAAATAGTGGATTTATTACATTTACCCATTATATAGTTATATGATTTATGTATTATATTCATATCTTTTATCATAATCATGTCACACATACAAATTGTTAAAATAATTATATAATATACTCTTATTTTATAAATTTACATATCATATGCTCATATTATATAAATTAGAATATAATATAGTATTATTTTATATATTTTCATGTAATATGCTCATATTATATAGATTAGAATATATTATAGTATTATTTTATAGATTTACATATAATATACTCTTATTTTATAAATTTTACATGTCATATACTCTTATCTTATAGATTTACATGCAATATACTCTTATCTTATAGATTTACATGTAATATACTCTTATCTTATAGATTTACACGTCATATACTCTTATCTTATAGATTTACATATAATATACTCTTATTTTATAGATTTTCATGTAATATCCTCATATTATATAGATTAGAATATATTATAGTATTATTTTATAGATTTACATATAATATACTCTTATTTTATAGATTAACATGTAATATACTCTTATTTTATAGATTTTCATATAATATACTCTTATTTTATAGATTTTCATGTAATATGCTCATATTATATAGATTAGAATATATTATAGTATTATTTTATAGATTTACATATAATATACCCTTATTTGATAGATTTTCATATAATATACTCTTATTTTATAAATTTACATGTAATATACTCTTATTTTATAGATTTTCATATTATATACTCTTATTTTATAAATTTTCATGTAATATGCTCATATTATATAGATTAAAATATATTATAGCATTATTTTATAGATTATTATATAATATACTCTTATTTTATAGATTTACATGTAATATACTCTTCTTTTATAGATTTTCATATAATATACTCTTATTTTATAGATTTACATGTAATATACTATTATTTTATAGATTTTCATATAATATATTCTTATTTTATAGATTTTCATGTATTATACTCTTATTTTATAAATTTTCATATAATATACTCTTATTTTATAGATTTTCACGTAATATACTCTTATTTTATAGATTATCATGTAATATACTCTTATTTTATAGATTTTCATATAATATACTCTTATTTTATATATTTCATGTAATATACTATTATTTTATAGATTTACATATAATATACTCTTATTTTATAGATTTTCATGTAATATACTCTTATTTTATAGATTTACATGTAATATACTCTTATTTTATAGATTTTCATGTAATATACTCTTATTTTATAGATTTTCATGTAATATACTCTTATTTTATAAATATTCATGTAATATACTTTTATTTTATAGATTTTCATGTAATACTCTTATTTTATGGATTTTCACGTAATATACTCTTATTTTATAGATTTTCATATAATATACTCTTATTTTATAGATTATCAAGTAATATACTCTTATTTTATAAATTTTCATATAATATACTCTTATTTTATAGATTATCATGTAATATACTCTTATTTTATAGATTTTCATATAATGTACTCTTATTTTATAGATTTTCATATAATATACTCTTATTTATATATTATCATGTAATATAGTCTTATTATATAGATTTTCATGTAATATGCACATATTATATAGATTAGAATATAATATAGTATTATTTATAGATTATCATGTAATATACTCGTATTTTATAGATTTTCATATAAAGAAAAAAAAGCTATACAATCTACAAAAGTACTTTAATCATTTAAAAATCTACAAAAGTACTTTAATCATTAATAGATGGCAACTCATTAAACCGTGCATGAGCTGCATATTTGCTTGAATAACCGTGCACAGAAATTGAAAGGTTGTGGTATCTTCATTATAAATTGTCAACATAATACTGTTCATGTAGTAAACCATTTTCCATACATTGTCCTTCTTCTTAATCCAAAATGACTAATACACCAACAAAATCTCATGTCTCCAAAGAGTGGAGCGTTCCACCATCCCCAAGAAGTCTTGAGGCTCTCTATTTAAACACACGGAATCAACACAATTTGATGAAGAAAGAGCTGACGGCGCTGCTCCATAGGCTGGTGAAAGTTTGCGATGATAAAGAACTAAGAAACATGATCCTCGAAGGAGAACCACTAGTTAAGGTGTATGATATTTTTCTTGAAGCTCTGCAATATCTCTCACAGAAACCGACATCAAGTGCTACTAGTCCGAAAGAAGTGTCTGTTGTCGTCATTCCGGACTCCAGCTCTAGTGCACTCTAATTTATTTTAATGTTGCGAAGATTTGTTTTAATGAGCATACTTTTGGTGCTCTAGTGCATGTTTTCCCTCTTGTTTTAATGATTTTAATCTTTTTGTTTTATAATCGACTTCGACAAATTTCTAGTCCCTCTTTTTAACTACTCACAATTAAGAATTAAATAGTGATATTTCAGAACAAAAGCGAAATGAAAAAAATAAGAACATTAAATTATTAAAGTAAATTAATTAACAGAATTTTATGACTTTCTGAACTAAAAGCAAATTGATCTTCAAAACAAATTTAACAGAAAAAAGTTTCAATACAACCAGCAATCACTTTAATCACTTTAAAAACATAAATAAAATTCCAGCAATCAAACCAGTCATACAACCAACAAAGAAAATTTTGAAGTTTTTACAGATGCGAATTTTTTTTGTGCAAGGAGATCTTAAATCACTGTGTTTTGCACTGCTCTCAGCCTCATCACTTGAATCCATATAAGAATCACCTTCAAAATCACCAGAGCTATCTTCAGGTTGAACAGTAGTTGGTCGAAAATATGAATTATATGCATCAACAGCTTCCTTCCCCGATTTATATGATGAATACAAGCTCCCTTTAAATCCAAGAACATGAGGTGCACACTCTTGCCAACTGCTATATATTCCAGCCCGCACCCCTTTGAAAACAACATAGAATTTTCGTGGCCTCTTATTGTGATATCTCATCTCCATTTATTTTTTCGGAAGAACAAGAAAAGAGAGTTTGAATACAAACGAAAATGAAATTTGGCTTTAATATGAAGACAGATTGGTATGAATTATCATTATAAAAAAATCTTGGAAGTTGTAATCTGAAATCTTTCAAATCCTCATTATTATTGATGGTGAGAGAGAAACCGCCTCATTGATGATGAGAGAGAAACACACTCAAAATTCAAATTCAAACTGAATTACTTATTTTTCTGTCATTAATTAATAAAGGGCATATTCGACATTTTATATAATTATTTTATAAAAAATTACCAATATACCCTTTTCTGGCCGGCCAGATTCTGGCCACCAATCTTTACCCCTTAATCAATTTTAAAACAAATACAAGATTCACACTATTCATTTAGACTCACACCACTCATAATTTCCAAGAATAGAATGACCACATATTCCTCAAACCACAAAAACACATACCTTATCAATTTAAGTATCATTAGATTCCATTAGTTTAGAAGCAAGGTAAAATTTAAAAAGACATCCGAACACCCCCCCCCCCCCCACCCACAACCAAAAAAAGAAAAAAAAAAAAAGTGACATTTCTTGAAACTTAGTTCTAGTTCAAAATAAAACGAATAAATAACAAGGCAGATTGTAGGTGGCAATCACACATTATTATGAAGCAAGGAAGGAAGGACTAGAAGAAAGCAACTGAGAAACAATAACCAAGTAATTGCACGTCAAAACAGACTTTCAGCTATTCCCTCGTATGCCTATCCAGAATTCAGCATAACCAATTTACGTGACATGAAACTTTTTTCTTTCTTTCTTTTGCTTTTTTTTTTTTTTTTTTTTTTTTTTTTTCCAACTACACGGCATGAAACTTCGATTTTTATCAACTACATCAAGAAATCAAGACTAACATCCTTGTGCCGTCTCTTCTTTTACCTCTGTATAGACTTGTAAAGCACCACCGTCACATATTTGGAAAGAAACCGATTGGTGGAGCCCAGGGCTACAACCGATGGGCGGGCCCTATCCCTATGCATGTAGAGGTGGTTGAGCACAACGTGCTGCGGCCTTGAGTAAGGAGGTGGAATCTCCATCTGAGGCGATGGAGCATTGAGCAAAGTCAAATTTAGGTGTGGCGGAACCATTGGCGGTTCCTTTGAGAAGTCCTCTTGACCGAGTTGTGTGTTGTTGTAGCTAGAGTCTGGGGAGTGAGGTGGTTCAAAACCAGAAATGCTATCGATATCTTCTGGAACATAATCCTGCAGCATGAGTATGGATATGAGTGTTAGGAGAGACGACATGTTAAATATCTCAAGAGCTTTTTGTCCATGAGTATGGATATGGCTGCAAATCAAATATCTCAAGATAGACGAAATATTAGGAGATGCCTAAAATGAAGCCACCATTCATTTCTTCTATTTGTTCAAGGTTCTATGCATTTAACAATAAGAAAATACCTTAATGAGAATCCAATGTTCTAACAGCCGTACGCAAGTTCATCACTAAATCCCCAGGTACTTTACAGCAGTATTTTATAATTCAAGAAACTTGATCTTAGCAGGCAAATCATAAATTCACTATGAGGTCAGCTATATGGATCATATCTTTTGGTCGTGTTTGGTGTTTGGTCAAGAGACATCTTCTTTGTATTTAACCATTATATATCCATATAAATATTCATATACCTTCCCCATACCCTTTTAATTTGAGTTGGTGATTGTCTCACCCAGCGTACTGGAGCATAAAGTTCTGCTATGTATATGTTCAGTGGGTATCCCACTTTCTTTTTAATGCATTTACTTCTATTCTACCAAATCTAGTGTGTCAAGTGTCAACACATCGATCTCAACATTTTCATTAAACTACACATTTTTTCGCTCAAAATTTAGGCGTTCATGTTCAAATTTAGAGGTCCAACCCTCTTAACTAATAGGGTTTACTGGCCTATAGCTGTTCTATAATATTTTCCTGTAAATTTCAACGGGACAACCACAGAGTATACAAGACCCACTTCTCCATTTGCTCATTTTCTCATTCCAAACAGTATTACTTAAGCAGCTGACAGGGAAAAGTAGCTTGTGAAACAGATCAATTATACGAACAGGAAGAAAACAATAAAAACCAATCCTCATCATTCAAAAAATAATAATAATTATGAAAGCAGTGAGTTCATCATTTACTTGTCCTTAGTATAACAATGTCTTCTCTCTCTCATCCATTGCAAGGACACAGATCCAATGAAACATCAACATCCATGTGGTCACCAACTTATCACCATCATTATTTACTCCAGAGAGATGCTCAGAGTTATTCAAGAAGCACTATCAGTACATAATGTAGTCTTGTCCATTATTTCTTTTACATAATTCATGGTGAAGCACTAGAGAGAGTATTGGGACTAGGTAGAATTACCAAAAAAAAAAAAAAAAAAAAGGATTATGTAACTAGTTTCCCATCTTTCAGTCAATAATTTGGCCACCTAGCTACTGAAAGCAAATTCCAGAACACTGGAGAGAAGACAACCATCTCAAAACTAACAGCAAGCATTATATCATCTATTCATGCTAATGATAGACAAAGATGGTTCTAGAAAGCAGATTCAATTGATGAAATTGGAAATAAAATGTCAATGAATCACAGACATATATCTAGGGGTATATACAGAACAATTTATATCAAAATTCTAATTCCAAATTTAAGGCTATGTTTGGTTTATTTTCAACCCCATCTTCATTCTCAATTCATTCTCTCAAAATAAACCAAATATAGTATTTATGTCAATTCATTTTCCTACTTATTCGTCACATTTTTCAGCGAAGCTCTTCAAATCACACTTGCCCCAAAACACTCCAAACAAGTCCAATGTTTTTGGGTACGTTTAGGTTCAATGAGAATGCAACCAAAGCCACAAAATATGCTAATTTTTCACGATCTCTTGATAACTTCAACGACGTAAAATAAACACAGTAAATCCTGCTTGTTGCTAAGGGTGCTTGACAAATTGGGTTTGATCTTCATGGATATCACACAAGTAAGGAACATAGCAAAACAAATTCACAAAAAAAATCTGTGACCGGCAGGTCAGACTGATGATCCTAATGTCCATGAGAATGTCCTTTGTGATTGCTATATATCAACTTTGGCTAACCATGCCTCATTTGCATTTGCTAGAAATTTCAGTTGTGTTTCTAGAAACTCCAGATATACAGTAGAAGATGAGGTTCTACCCAACTTGAATAGCATTCATGCCTAGGGAAAAAATATAGCTGCTACACCAAGGGGATAGCTATAAAGGACAAAAAGCACGCATATGGGCTGTTCAAAATAAAGTGAGATTACTATGAAGGCCATAGTTATTATATGTTACAGAAAGCATAGCACACCATAAAGGACAATGTATAAAGGGAATAATACATATTAATGTATAGAGGGAATAACACAAATAGGCTCAGGGTTTCAAACCTATGAATGGGCAATATATACACAATATGTATGCGAGAAATACAAGTGAGGAGATGGCCTAGTCATTATTCCTTGAGCGTAGTTGCTAACATTCAAATAATGTACTCATACAATACAACAGGAAAATAATATGAAGATATTAAAAGATATAGCAGCTGGTCCCGCCAAAACCACTTGGGAATTCCCTAGTGCCTAGTGGTTTATGGTGTTCATGCACGAGTCCGTACATTTGCTAAAATCAAGCTCTGAAGTCTGAACATCAGTCCTCACATGCTTTTATGGCACCCAAGAGAGTGAAGCATCTAATCTTGCACAAGATAAGGAAGCTAACACAAAGAAGACTGGAGGTAAATGGAACCAGCCAGACTAACACAGGTTACAGATATCTTACGGCATGCTCTGGAGCACTTTGGGAATTGGATGTTCATTTTCAAAAGGACTTTTTAAGGATGCACTTTCTTAGTATTTGCTTATGCATTTTAAGATGTTGGGTAGAAAAGAATTTGAATCCACAAAATTCACACTTTTACAAACTGTTCATAGAGAGAAGTTACTTAATCCCAAAAGTCAACTTAAAGAAAACTACATATCAAACAACATTTTGACAAAGGACTTCCTCCATGCAAGAAGCCCATGTAAAATGAGTTTCTAAATAAGCTCTATGCTTCTGTCTCTCTTTCCCAGTTAGAATTCATGCATCGTGTGTAATATATTTTTAGCAGTTAGACCTTACTTTCAAAACAAATAGATAAACATACAAGAGCCTTAAGGACATTATAAAGTATCACTGCTGAGAAAATCTAAAGGAGAAAACAAACAATACCTGCAAGTCTAAAATGTTGTAAGCATTTCCTGAATCATCCTGGTCCCATGGTTGATCAGGGGAATGCCTCCATTGTCCATCTACAAGAAACCTGTACTGATAAACTCCTGAGGGAAGTACCTTCATGATGGTGAAGTCTTTCCCTGATTTCTGCAAGGGCTTTCTGTGGAAGATGATCAAAGATGTGCTCATAATCTTTAAAACTCAACAAAGAAATATATCTATAAACTCAGGCAGCAAGCAATAACCTCGATTTCCAGCCATCCCATGAGCCCTCCACAGCAACCTCCTTGCCACCATAGCTCCACGTGATCATAGTTGGAATACATTGCTCATTAGACGAGTCTTCAAAACCTGGGCCAGTCTGCATCCATGAAGGGCTAGGGATGTTCAACTCCTCAGGTCGTTGTAGAGGAACCACCGGCATCTGAATTGGAAACAAAGGATGGAATATCACTTAGTTCACTGCATAAGCCCTCTAGAGGATACAAATAATTTAAGGATTACCATGTCGAAGATCTATTAAAATGAACTAATAATGTCAATCTGTGCATTATTTTCTGGATTCGATTACCAATCCAGAATGATAACAAAAATCAAAGGCAGGGATTTCCTGGTGAAAGAACTCCCTGATGAAATATTGAATTGAGTTTGCAATACCAATCTTATGATAAAACTGAATACAAACACAAGAAGACTTCAAACAAGTGTCAATACAGCAATCTTGCAAAGATCAAGAAAAAATAGACCCAGACAGACAGGTTCTAACAAATCTAGTTCTCAAATTTGTTATTATTGTGAATAAATTGTCAGTAGCATTAAATTCCTCTGATAGCCCATTATTCGCCACAAAATTAAGTAGAAAGTGCGTAACCGAATTGAAAAAATGGTCCTCTATAACTTCAGCACGCTGAATCATAGAAGCATAACAATTCATAATCCTGTAACCAACCATCAGAGTCTTTGGATCTAGTCAAATTATTGTTGTAATGCTATGTTACCCATGCATCTATCACGCAATTGCCCAAATGATAAGAAAAGTATGATACCGCATAACATAAATTTCACGCAATTGAACAAAGAAAAAAAAATAATTCACACATCACAATCATAATAGAAAAACTCTTTAACCCACAAAAATTAAAGAGACGGGTAAGAGAACATTTTAAAGAATTTAAATAATAAATTAGACGAGAAATCAAGACAACGAACCTGGGGTCTGAACATCAAAGGAGATTGAGAAGCCCTAGGACTTGAAGGGGGTGACTGCGCCATATACTCGGAAACCTGCGGACCATCCCGATCGGCCATGCTAACCTGCGCAGCACCGGGGTCCTCAGCCCCCGATTGGGTGTCGCTGCCACCCTCTTCCCTTCCATTCGCATTTCCCATTTTCGCTCTCCTCGTCACCAAACACAGCAGAACGATAAAGCCCTCTAAGAATCTCTTACTAGAGATTCTTCTTCAATGCAGTGTGTGTGGCATGCTCGGCGAGAAGGAAGAGAAAAGAAAGGAGGTGCGATTATATGAGGGGAGTTAGGTTAGATTAGATTGATTGAGAGGAAGAATCAAATGGGTTTGATCGACATAAGCATCTGATGAATCTTGATAGTTACTGTAACTAGTTTTTAATAATGAAAAAGTAAGTGGAGGGGTTGCGATAATAAGCAAATCCTGTGAGTTTGGAGCTGTGTTTGTGTACGTTGGTAATGCGTGTTGATGGGTTTAATCTGGTATGCTCAATAATGTGGTGCGGAAGGTGGGGAAAGTAGGGTCACAACATCCCCCCCATCGGGGTAAGGTCATTTTCATGATTTGTTTTATTTATTTATTTTATTTTATTTTAAAAAGAGGCCTCTCTATTTTTTTTCGTCTCTCAAAATCGTCATTGTGCTGAGATGTTATTCTATTTTCTTTTGGTCCTGCTTTTCTTATCCTCAGCCTACGGTATTATTATTTTTATATATTAGATATCGACTAAGCAATGCAGGTGAAATAATATATTTATTATACTATTAAATTATAATAAAATTATTTTTTTATTATTAAAAAATATACTTAATCTATTATTTATATCAATTATACTTATACAAATATTATTTAATTTAAAATATAATTTTATATTAAATTATATTTTATTTTTTAAAGTTAGTTTTATTTAATTTATTGTACAACATTTGAAGTGAATTTTGAATTGTCAGTCAATTGAATATAAATATTTTAATTTACTAAAGATTATTGAAGTTAAACAATAAATTAATAGTATAATATTTTTAGATTAAATTCATATAAAAATTTGATATATTTCATCCATAAAATTATAATATATCAAATTTTTTAAATTAATAATCCAACGCATAAAAAAAATTATATTTCATCCATAAAATTATAATATATCAAATTTTTATATGGATTTAACCTAAAAATATAAATAGTTTTTTATAAAAATAAAAATAGTATACTATTAATTTATTGTTTAACTTCAATAGTTTTAGTAAATTAAAATATTTATATTTAGTTGAGAGACAATTCAAAATTCACCTCAAAATATTGTACAATTTATTATTTAATAAAACTAACTTAAAAAAATAAAAATACAATTTAATATATAAAATTATATTTTAAATTGAATAATATTTATATAAGATATAAATAATAGATTATGTACATTTTTAATAATAACAAAATGATTTTATTATAAATTATTAATATAATAAATATATTATATCATGCACGTTTTCTATTAAAAAAAGAAAGTAAAAGATTAGAGATCACACTTGCGATCGATTTTTTTAAATATTTAAACCACAAATATATTTTATGTGTAATTTATTAAATTAATCTTCTTTTTACAATTTTTGTTTTTAACACATACTAGTGTGGGACCCTCTACAATGCACCAAAGTTAATTTTGTATGATTTTATTATTAAAAAATATATTATTAGTATTAAAAATATTATTAAAAAATAATTATACTTAATATCTAAATTTATAATTTTCATCGCTCATGAAATATCATCGAATCTAAATAATTAATATATTTTTATATCACTAATATTAATAAATTTTGATAAGATATTAATGTATTTTTACTTATATAGTGTTGCAAATATGAATATTATTTTATAATTTAAAAAAATTCAAATCTTCTAAACATATGTATTACAATTCTAAATTTTATTGAATAAAGTTAATAAATTTATTTTTATATGTATATAAAAATAGAATTCAAATTTGAATGTGAAAATAAAATAAAAATGTTCATTTTACTATCACATATATATAGATATTGCATATCAAATTTACAGTATCTGTTGAAAATTTAAAATTGAAACACCCCCCATTTGTCAACTTAATTTTAGTATAAATAGTTACATAATAATAATAATAATAATAATAATAATAATAATAATAATAATAATGATAAATGTGTTGATATTTATCAAGCGAGCTATTGGGCCTTTGCGAAAACAGATCTCCATCTCAAATATTTATGGTTTGATATTCAGCCGCAAAATATTACTGAACAAAACTTATAGGTATTCCGCATCACTTTCTTTTTTTTTTTTTAGATTAATATTCAATATATATAATAATTTACTCTAATTTTATTACCATTTTTATAAAATACACTTTTATTTATTGCTTAATAAAAATAATAAAAATAGAATTTAGTTTGCAATTTTTTTTGTAAATGATTGTTTTACATTAATGATTTGTTTCCTTTTGATACGGAGGTTTTACCTAATTTTAAATTTTCCTAAAAATAGATTTATTTATATTCACGTACATCTGTAATTATTCGCTTTGAAGATCAATAAAATGTTGGATTTTATTATTATTATTATTACTAGTATGAGACCTATACGATATACATAAGTTATAAGGTAATTTTTTATTATCAAAACATTGGCTATTTTGCTTTGTGCCTAATGATTTTTTTATTACAAAAAACAGTTTTTTGTGAAATTTTGATTCTTTTGTTTTTTATTGACCAAATATAGCTTAGTTTTCATGTTACAAGATTTTGGATTTTATTATTATTATTATTATTTTAAAACTATATTTCATTATTGTGACATAAATAACACTTCCCCTCAACAATTTTAGCGTTTCTGATAAAGTATTAAAAGAATTCGGTTATTAAATTATTGTCACAATTCTTAGCTTTTGTTTGTGTTAAAAGGACAATAATTTTCAATTCTATCTCCTCTTAATTGAACTATAGTTAATACACTGGTTACACAAAAGAAATGCATGAGCTAACAGCTAACATGTCTATGAAGTACTTTACATTTAAAAGTCTAGGACTCCTCAAATCAAAGACAAAATTAGTCCCCTTACGAATTTTCTCAAAGTTGAGTTGGACCACATCAAATGTCTCAATTAAAATTGATCTTATCGACCCAATTAAAAACCATAAATCATTTGCGTTCAAAACTCGAGTCTCTTTCTCTTCTTCTCAACAAAAGCTCGAGTCTCTTTCTCTTCTTCTCAACAAAATCATATTTCTCTCGACCACAACAGCGCACCTAGAATATAACAAGAACAATAGTGTTTCAATCATGAAGGATACATAGGTTTGATTGGACCACTTGTCTTGACTCAAAATAAGCCCTCCAATAAATTTCCCTAAAAATCCTCCATTTGTGATAATTTTTCTATTATAATTGTTTCCATTTTAAAATAAATTTTATATCCATTTTAATATACTTCTCAATATTTATATTTATCTTGATTTTAACCCCATCTAATCCACTTGTTAACTTTAGTAATCAAGTTCAAGATTATAATAATGATTGTAATTTTTTACCATGCACATAAATTAAGAGGAAATGATGGGGTTGGAGTGAGAAAAGAAAAAAGGTAATGTTTTTAGAGGAGCAGGAGCTTGAGATTGAAAGGGTGGTTATATGTCTTTGTCATAATCATAGCATATATATATATATATATATATATATATGGCAAACAAGTATTTTGTAGCAGTCTACTTCTGGTGGCGGTGGGACCCAAATTTGCAACTCTCGTTGGGCCCGCCATTTCATCATTCTATACTCACTGTTAAATTTGCTGTTCACGCCAATCTAATATTTTTGACCTTTTGCCCCCTAACTATACTACTTCGGTGAGCATTAATTCCGATCCTTTATGTGTTAGTATATAATATTTTTATCTTATATTTCAATCTTATGTGCATGACATAACTTTGTTAATTAATATCTAATATATATTGATAGAATTAAAATAAGATAATAAAATAAAATAGTTTAATAAAAATCGAGAAATAATACTGTTAGTGATGAATAGGAAATGCTAATAAAAAATAAATATATATTGATAGAATTAAAATAAGATAATAAAATAAAATAGTGTAATAAATATCGAAAAATAATATTGTTAGTAATGAATAGGAAATGCTAATAAAAAGTATAGATGCACATGTGTGAAAATTGAATTGAATGAATGAATTTGCTCTCACGTTCTCAGTGCCGGACCTTTCTTTAGTCGAAAGACTCCAACATATTAGGCCTAAAAATATAAATTTTTTGGCTAAAATAAATAAATAAATATACACACGCACACACACACATACACATATATATATAAACACGAACACATTTATATAATTATAAAATAAAAAAGCTAAAGTAGAATTGTAGTAAATTCTCATTATTTCTACCAAAAATGCTAGAGATTGAATCATGAGAGCTATAGAGATCTTCAAAAATTTCCAAGCCCAAGCCTTTAATTTAAATTTTGAATAGGGGAATGTTGGATATTGAGTTTGTTGGGTACTTGAATGAATGTGTAGAAATGATTTATATTTAAGTAATTTTTAATTTATAATTTTTTCACTAGTTTATTATTTAATATATAAACTAAATTGTATTTAAATAATTATTTTTAACTTGTTGGTCTTTTATTTTATATAATAATAAAATATTTAGAGTATTACATATTCTTCAAAAAAAAGAAAAAGTGTTTATAATAGATAAATAATTTTAGAAGTTCGTTTTAAAAACTGAATCAAGCCCAAATAATGATAGATCCGAGCCTTCACGTCCCTAATCGTCTCAAATCGTATCGGATTTAGTTGCCCCGTTTTAAAAACTGAATCAAGCCCAAATAATGATAGGTCCGAGCCTTCACATCCCTAATCGTCTCAAATCGTATCGGATTTAGTTGCCCCATTTCGAATTAGATATTGAACAGGTCCACCCAAGCATTTTTGCACATTCTTATGTGTGTTGTAGGCTTATTTCGAATTTGTTTCTAACCTTTCTATATATACAAATCCAATATCCTCCTCCCTAATAAAGATATGCAATTACCACACACACACACACACATATATATATATATACACACACAAGATAATTTCCTTAAAAAAAAAGAACTCTCCGTAAAGAGGCGCATGAAGCTTTAATACAGCAAGCACACGGTATTTTTGTTAATAAAATACGATGGATATGCTTACAATGTGGGTGCTTGTAATAAAATATATATACATAACAATAATTTACATATCTCCTTGTCTCAAGATTTGAGGAATATAAATTCCCAAAAAATTTCACCATTTATAAATGAGAACATACACATACAGAAGGCCAACCGATGAACCTGCAACCCAGTCTGTGACTACAGCGCCAACCACTCATGCTGCAAGCTGACCAACATGGATCCTCCGTCTCTATCATGTGTGCTTGCGTGGCATCAAATGTATGTTGTGTGTGGTGTAAGTACGGATGCCATGGCCGATCGAGCTGAGTTTGATCGCTTTACGCTTTCCAGCGCAAGCTTCGTGCCGACAAGGAGATGATCCTGGGAGATGAACAACCTTAACATGACACACCTTCTCCAAGTTCGGGATTGCATGGAGATGCGAAGGAAGGTCTATTAAGAAGCTTCCAGAACTATCCGTGCTGCCCTTTGCCGTTGATTTCTTCGTCTTTCGGTTTGCGCCGCAAAAAACAGCCACCCTTGCGCCTGCATGTGTAAGATTCGATTCAGTTAAGGGTTGATCGTTGTGTATATATACTTAATTTCTTAATCCCACAAATATATATATATATATATATGATCAATATGAAGTGGAATACATTGTTTTGTGTTTTGACATGATTGTATCTTTTGATTTAATGTTGACAACCGTTATAAGATATTAAATCTGAAATAAGAATTCTGCCACTTTACAATGTTTGGCAGTTTTCCACTCCATTTATAGACTTACTTCTAAGGTAACTAATGGCTGCTTCAAAGGCAACTACAATGACCTTTCGTTAATGTTGTCATTTATATTGTGTATTGACGATGTTTGAATAGCTAGCAGATCAAATTAAGATCAAGTTCTTGGATCAATAAGAAACCTAGTATTGGTAATAATCGGAAAATTGCCAGAATAATTTATATAGGAATACATACAAGCAAGTTATATATGGGTTTAAGAAAAGAAAAAAAAAGGTATATAGATATATGTGTGTGTGTGTGTGTGTGTATCTAATGTGGGAAAAGACAAAAGAAGAAAGAGTAAAAGAGGGAGGGGTTGCTCCTAACCCCTTAGCTTAAGTGACGATAATGTTGAGACACACTTGTAAGTATATCCGATCACCAAATCCATAAAACCATGCATATACTTCCACCACCAAAAATATTTGTTCTGCCTTCCCTTATTTAGTTATAAATACTTTTGGGATTTTTTTAATTGAATTAATTAGCCGCTTTGGAATTGTGTTATGATTTTGAAGGTTGAGAAAAATCATAAGAACGTACCTGAAACAGGATATGGATGAATAGAAGTTGTCTCTTTGGCAGGATCACCATTGCAAAGAATCTTGCCAGCAACGACAACAGTGGAAAGCTTCTCTTCTCCATAACCAGCCCACTCCACCAGCTCTTCCCGGCCCGACAACCCACCCAACAAGTCTAATTCTCCATAGGCAACACTTTCCAAGAAAACAAAGGCAACGAAAACGAAGACGATCATCTTCATGAATCCCAGAAAATGGGTCATAATCTTTGGCGTTGGTGAGCGAACCTTGTAGCTAAAACTTTGTATCAACGCAAAGAGGGAGAGAGAGTTAGGGATAATGAGGAGTTGAAGCTACCACACCACCTTTGGGCTTTATATAAGGGTGGCCTTGCATGGTTCACATGCCCTTTTCGTGGATTTGATATTACATTTCTGGACTTCACCTAACTTTTATTTGATGTTTCCCACCCCAACTTAATTAGCATGCTTCAAATGTAATCAACATGGATATTCTCAAAGACAAGTGTATAATATGAGGGGTATATTGGTCAAATCAAATATTATTAGTCTAGAGTACGTAAAATCTTTGTCAACTATAATAAGTTTCTTGTCTTTTAAAAATTTTTTGTTGTGGGTTTTATGATATAAGAAAGTTGGAAGTTAGGAAATGGAAGGCTAACTGTTTGAGTTGGTAGCCTAATCTTACCTCCTACGAATTCCTTATAAACAATATGGGGGCTTAGCCAAATTAGGACCCATCCACGTCTGTGGCCTTTGGTAAACTAGCACTACAATGGGTCAATTTGTCAAGCCTGCCCCACCTATATCCCCTTCTAAAATACTGCATTCAAACCCCACCCCCACCCCCTTTCATGTTCTACTTCATTTCATATTATATGAGTATGCATTCTACATTATTAATAAGTCTTATCTATAAAATTAAATTTTAATGTAACGTAGTCTGATGAAATAGAATATGCTCTGAATAACGTATAGATGAACGTGGTCTACACTTTGTATTTTTTAAAGTAAACCCAAATTATCTAGCTGTGGCCTAAAAATGATCGAAAGACCCTCATTCCTAAAATAGTCTGGCGCTATAAGCTCGAATCAATTGAGGTGACAATTGAGCTTGAATCCCATAAATATTATTTGTAATATTCTGAACAATATGCAATCGTTAGGGTATCTTGAAGAGCTGATTTTCGAAATTCATAAGTTTAATTTATGATATTTAAATTCAAAATACGTAAAATATAAATGTACTGGCATTTAGGGGTTCGATAGAAGACTATTTAGTGTATAAAACCAAAACATTTCAACTTATACAAGCAATTTCGGCCATCAGCTGATGTGTAATGTTAGAATTGCGTTGCAGTGGGCCAAGCTAAGAGAACGTCGGCCTGAAGTGTGGCCCAATTTGAACCCTTGGAGTAATGTTTAGGAATGCACAACCCCGGTCCCCACCCCCACCCCCTTATTATTTTCTCCATTCCCGTCTTATTCTCAGCGAATTCCCCATGGCGGTTGAGACTGGGAATTAATTTCAGTACAAATAAGAAACGCTAGAAAGTAGGAATTTTTAGGTGTCTTCACAAATAATTTGCACATCTCTTTAAATCCATTTTTATCCTAGTACATATTAAATTAATGTTCTTTTTATCCTTAATTTAATATCAATATTATATATATTAAAATAAATAATTATTTTTAAAGTGTGAAATATAATTTTTTATGAATTGAATATTATTTCTTAAATTATATCATTTGATATATATTATGGATTGGAATAAATAGTATATCAAATTCTTATATAAATTTAAGCTAAAAATATATATATAATTGTTTTTATAAAAATTAAATTATTACAATATTAAATTTATATAATATTATTATTTATAGTTAGTTTTTACTAAATTCAAATATTCATTTTTAGTTAAGGGACAATTCAAAATTCACTTCAAATTATAGTACAATTTATTATTTAATTAAACTAATTTAAAGAAATAAAAATACAATGTAATATGACAAATATATTCTAAATTGCATAATGTTTATATGATTGATATAAACAACAAGTTATGCATATTTTTATAATAATAAATCTAATTTTACTACAAATTTTTAATATATAAAAATATATTACATCCCATTTATTTGCACCACGGACATCTATCTTAATATAAAAGAAAATTCCTAAAAAATAGTAAATGTCCACATGTCATCTCCACAAAGTTTTGTAAATATTAAATACAAAATTACTATAAAAAAAATGTTTTCCATTGATATTAAATAACCATGTGGCTTGCTTACAATTTTTGTTGGTTTTTTTAAATTTTATTAAAATTATAATAAAAGAAAATTCCTAAAAAAATAGTAAATGTCCACATGTCATCTCCACAAAGTTTTGTAAATATTAAATACAAAATTACTATAAAAAAACAAAAACTGTTTTCCATTGATATTAAATAACCATGTGGCTTGCTTACAATTTTTATTGGTTTTTTTTAATTTTTATTAAAATTATAAATTAAAATTATTTTTCATTTCAAATTTCTTTTTGTTATGGTATGTAAATTAATTTTTTGTGATCTTTAGTTTGACACAAATATAACATATATTATAATAAAATAATATATTTAAAATCTTAAACAATAATATTATTTTTTTAATTTAAACCTACATATATAATCTTAATACATAAATGAACACATTAACAAGTTGATAAGTAAATAAATCAGACGTAGGAAAATAAAATGATATTAAAACCATAAAGTATTTGTTCAAGAAAATACACCCGAGGGACTTCATATCGTACGCCATAGAAAATTTCTTCAAGAAAGTGATATATGTTTGTTTTTGCCCTTGTGTTTACATCTAAGAACGGATTGAGCGGTTTATACACACAAGAAATTAATTGCTCTTCATCAGCAAATCCCTGGTTTTATGTGATTAGGACTGATTAATCTGTGTGCAAAATGAGGGAAGCAGACCAATTCCCGAAGCCAAGGCCACAGCCGAGATCGAGCCAAGCGCGCGCATGTTCGATCCCATTTGGTCACTCTACGGTGAAAATCATTTGATTACATCATAAGTTTTGAACATTAATTTTCCAACTCACCAAAAATTGGTTTTGCAAATTTAAACTCGCTACAATGATCTACACGAAACACAGATTAGTTATACACTATTTAATTCCTCCAAAATAAAATATATAATCATTTAAAAAATTCAGTCTAAATAGGTTAAAAACCTATTTCATAAACTAATTTTCTAACAAAGACCACAGTACATAATCAATATTAATTTACTTCCATTCATTGATGAATACAGAATCTGTATATGACATAACCTTTAAAAATAATTAATATATAATTTTAGTACAAGAAAAATGCTAAAAGAAAACGGCTCGCAAAAACAGATGATCGTAAAAGCCAGTGTTAAAGTAGTCGTCGGAGAGTTACCATGTTGTTTACTATGAAGACAACTATGCTTATTGCAAAGATGCAACGGTATTTCATTGTCGTTGTTCACAATGCACACTAAGAAAGACAGCAGTTTTAGACAAAGAGGACATTATTAGTAGATATTAATAATTTTAAATTTTAGTATTTTTATGAAAGACAACAGTTTTAACCTTGTTGTTTATTGTGAAAATAATGGTACCTTGAAGAAAGATAATGGTTTTTTAACTGTTTTTGTTCCCAATGAAAGACAACAATTTCCAATTGTTCAACGCTACATGCAGCTGAAGCATGGCCTATATATATAACTTTCCCTTGCACACGCACTGCCACCTGTTCTCATTTCCAACTTTCACTACGACCCTGACGCACGGCGTACATCCGTGGCACAACCGGAAGCAGATCGGCGGCTTTGACCCTTGCAACACCCTCCTCGCCGTCGACGTGGCCTCTTGTTTCTTCAAAAATGTTTCGGAAACTGCATCAGTTCTTGCAGGGGTGATAAGAAAGATGCAGAGGATAGTGATGCAAGTACACCGAAGTGAATTCATATTGGAGGAACACGAAATTTGGTCAAGAAATTAATAACAGTTTGTTTGTTTGCTTGGTTTTTTCCCTAGTGTATACATTTAACAGATTCTGGAGTTCATATAAACAAGAAATTAATTGTTTTTGAGCAAATCCCTGGTTTTATGGGATTAGGGTTGTGATTAGGTTTTGGGAAATCTTTGTGCAATATGAAGAAAGAATTATAGTTGAAGATCTTCGAGGCAAGGAGATTTAGAGATATGTTTATTGTTAAACAAGGAAGAAAATATAATTCTTTTATATATAATCCGAGTACTAATATATAATCTGTAATGCTAAATTAATTTCTTTGATTTTCTGTTTTGTAAGTAATTTAAAAATTTATTTTGTTCGATCCTATTCTAAACATATATCTATCAATCTATCTATCTATATATACGTGTATATCTATCTTTTATATGTACATTTTTTAGAGAAGAATGAACTTGTTATTGTCATATATTACAAAAGAAATAAAAACTGAAGGAATGGCTTAAAACTTTTTTTTTTTTTTTTTTTTATTTTTTTATTATAATAAATACCAATAATGTCCGTATGCAATTCACAATTTGCAAATGAACGATGTATGCATAATAATAATAATAGAAAAAGTATTTCTTTTTATGATAAAAATACTATATAAATTGAATTTAAAAAAAATAAATATCTATATGATAAAAATACCATATATGTATGGTTTGTTCTAAAAAAGAATTAAAAATTTAAAAAGTTTCTAAAATAATTACAAAATAAAAAATTCTAGAATTTCATTGATTTAATTATAACTATTATTAAACATAATCTCAAAAGCATCGAGGGGTTAAGAATATTACATTAAAGTAATAAAATAAATTGAATAATCCTATTGGTTATATTAGTATCTGATTCAAACCATAAATATTTCAATCAACGACAAATATTTAAAATCCAATAATAATACCAAAAATTATTTATATCATAAATAAATTAAATAAAAAAAATTTACATTTGAAAAAATATGTAAGATGTTCAAGTTGTCTTACATAAAAAATTATATAATTAAATTTTATCTTGTGGTCCAAAATTTTCACATAAAAACCCAATTTACGATAACTACTCAACCTAATTCAAGCTGATAACCCTTTTTTTATTTTTATTTTTTACTTAAATCCAACATAATTTCCACCAAAAAATATTAAAATAACCACAATGATTCAAATTTAAAAAAATACATATATAAATAATATAATTTTATAAAAAAAATTAATTACAAAATATTTCACTAAATGTTATATTTGTAGCTTATTCACTACAAATACTCAAATCCAAAACATATTAATATAGAAAAAATAATCAAAATGAACTGAACAATCTTTATTTTTTAAATATTAATTCAATTTTCAAATATTTCAAGTATCCAAATATAAACAATCAACCCACCAAAAATGATTATATATTTTAGCTCTCATATTATATTTTTATATATTTGATACGATTATCAAATTAAAGATAAAAAAAAAAAGAATTAAAATAATATTTAATTTTTGAAAATTGAATTTGAAATGAAAAACGTTATTGACTTCAAAATTTTTATTCAAAAATTTTGAAAATAATTTTGTTTCCTTTCTTTCTTTTTGTTTTGTTATTTGCAGTAGCAATAATTTTCTTTCCTAATTTAGTAGATGCATTTGAGATCGAAAATTCAAGCCTTCCATTTTTGCGATTTAATTATTTTTATATTAGTTTATATGAAATATAATTATCTTGATATATTATATTAAATTGGGCGTAATTCTGAAAATTTTGATATTTTAAAAGAGCCTAGAATTTTCCTTAACACAATTGCCAAGATTTGAGACCAATTTTCATAATAAATTACGAAAAAAAAAAAAAAAGAAGAATAGGAATAATTAATAATTAATTAGTAATCTTTAAGAACATACATGACATTTATTCAGAGCAAAGTATAATTCTCTAAAGTGGAATACTATATTTCCAACACTATATATGATCTGTTCAATGATATGGGTCGTATATCTTTCCCTTGCACGTGCACCTCCACACGTACGCTTCTCCAACACTCACATGAATCCTTTCACATGGCCTGCAACATTTGCACTTTCCGGTGCAGTTTGGTGGCACCGACCCTTGCAACAACCTCCTCGCTGCCACTTCCTTGTCGACTTCTCTCCCATAGCTAGTTTCAGATGCTGCATGGATTCTTGGGTTGAAAATCAGAAACGTGCAGAGTATGGCGACGTACATAACAGGATTTGACTTCATACTGAATGGTCCATCGATGCTCCAGAAAATATATGATCAGTGTGTCTCTCTTTTTTTTGCCTGGTGACGGCTTTTTATACACAAAAAGAATAGTAATTTCCAAGATCAAATCCTGATTTTATGTGATTAATTAGAAATTAATGACTTGATCATGGGAAATGATTGTGCAATAACGTATGTGTAATGTTATGGTTGGAGATATTCAATACTCGGTGAGTGTATAGAAGAATTAGTATACTAGGAACCATTTTTTTTTAAATATATAAATTTCAATTAAATACTGTTATATTCATAGTACTCTTTTTTATTGTACTCTAACTAGTATGAGACCACGTACGGAAGTTACTTTGTATGATTTTATTATTATTTATTATTAAAATTATTTAGCCAAAAACATAATTATACTTAATATCTGAATTTATAATTTTCATCGCTTATGAAATATCATCGAATTTAAATAATTTTATATTTTGTTATACACATTTTTATGTCACTAATGTTAATAAATATATTTATATATTTTTTATTTATATACCAACAAATCTGCTGAAAATATGAATATTATTTTATAATTTAACAAAATTCAAATTTTCCAAACATATTTAATGCAAATTTTAATTTTAATGAATAAGGTTAGTAATTTTTTTTTATATATAAACAAAAAAAAATCACATTTAGGCTCGAAAACAAAAATAACAATATTTATTTTACTATTATATTTATATAATAATATATGAGAAGAGCTGCATGAAGTATGCACGGTTTGCAAATGAAGTATGCATGCATAATAAGAATAGAAAATTTATTTCTTTTTATGATTAAAAATACAAAAATATAAATTAGAGTCAATGCATAATAGAAGATGTGAATTATATACATTAAATAAATATTCATATGATTATCAACATAGTGAGATATGAAGAACTATATATGTATGGTTAATTCTAAAAAATAATTAAAAGATTAAAAATGTATCTAAAATCATTACAAAATAAAAAATTATAGGATGTCATTGATTTAATTATAACTATTAATAAACATAGTCTCAAAGCATCGAGGGGTTAAGATTATTAGATTATAAAGTAATAAAATAAATTGGATAATCCTATATATATTTTGTGAAAAGCACATTGATTTTTCCAAATAATTCATTATAATTTTTCTATAAAAAATATTTATTTAGTTATATTTGTAGCTCATTCAAACCACAAGTAGTTCAATTAACTACAGATATTTAAAGCTAATAATAATATAAAAAAATTAATATCATTACTGAATAAAATAAATAAAATTATTAATATTGATTTTTCCAAAAAAAATCCTTCTTTCGTTTTGTTTTATTATTTGCAGAAGCAATAATTTTCTTTTTTAAGTTGGCAATGCATTTGAGACCGAAAATTCAAACCTTCTATTTTGGCCATTTAATTATTTTTATATGAGTGGGTCTCCTATGAAACGGTTGCACGTATGATACTTGTTTTTATAAGGTATTACACAATTTTTTAAGGTAACTAATAAGTAGTAATACACTTAAAAAAATAGTGATACTTTATAGTTAAACAAGTAATAACTTATATCGTGTCACACGTACAACCGTTTCACACGGCGTAATTAATATAGTTAAACAAGTAATACCTTATACCTTTATAGTTTTTGTGTTTTTATATTAATTAATATGAAATATAATTATCTTGATATACTAAACTATATTATGCGTAATTCTGAAAATCTTAATATTTTATAAGAGCCTAGAATTACTTGTGCTTAACACAATTGCCAGCGTGGCCTGCCCACCTTTCTGTGGGCTGTAAGATTTGAGACCAATTTTCATAAAGAAAAAAAAACCAAAAAAAAGAAGAATACGAATAATTAATAATTAACAAGTAATTATTTATCTTAAAACATACTTAAAACGAGGCATTTTTTCAGACCAAAATATAATTATCTTAAGAAGAATACTATGTTTCCAACACTGTATATGATCAGTTCAATGATATGGGTCGTATATCTTTCCCCTGCACCTGCACTTCCACACATACGCTTCTCCAACATTCTCATGAATCCTTTCACACGGCGTGCAACCTCTGCACTTTCCGTTGCAGCTTGGTGGCACCGACCCTTCCTTGTCGACTTTTCTCCCAAAGCTAGTTTCAGAAGCTGCATGGATTTTCGGGGTGAAAATGAGATACATGCAGAGTACAGTGACGCACGTAAGAGGATTTGACTTCATACGGAATGGTCTATCGAAGATATATGTATATATATGTATGAAATTTGTTCAAGATAATATATGTTCAATATGTTTGTCTTTTTTTCCTGGTGACAGGTTTTTATACACCCAAAAAAAATAATTTCCATGATCAAATCCTGATTTGATGTGATTAATTAGAAACTAATGACTTGATCGTGGGAAATGATTGTGCAATAATGTATATTTAATGTTATGGTTGGAGATATTCAAGATTCGGTGAGTAATCAGAAGAATTAGCTAGTATACTAGGAACGATTTTCTTTTTTTAAATAAATAAATTCCAATTAATTATTGTTATATTCATAGTACTCTTTTTTTTACTTAACTCTAATTAATATATGAGAAGAGCTGCATGAAAATGATGTATAATCATCGGATCTTTCCCGAAACATAACCTAGAATCAGATCTGCATTATCTAACCGAACCTGGAACATGTCATTGGGAAGCGATTCAGTAATTAAACCTTCATGAATCCATTTTTGTTCTTTCATTACTTGACTCTGGAATCGCTAGATGCGGCTCAAACCGTAAGCATAATAGCTTGTGGGCCTGTCCTTTCATTTCTCTCTTGGCCTGTGGTTAGGACATCATCTGTTCACGTCGGTGTGAAATGCTTCTTATTGGTTCCCTGTCTCGGGCATTGGGATATTACTGCTCGAGAGATAGACCGAAAGCGAGCCGCCCCACAAAGGCCCAACATGAGAAACACAAGTTTTTATTGTTAAATATCTAATTTCATCATTAATGAGGGAAAATTTTCCGGAATCATGTTTGATCTCATAAGTAAATAATGACATTCCCTCCTTATTGTTTGTAATATATTTAATGCCAAGGTTCTAATGAGATCATACTAATTTATATGATGACAAATTTCATAATTAACTATTGTAGTAGTAGTAGTAATAATAATAATAATAATAATAATAATAATAATAGTTTTTAAATATGTATATTATTTTTTATTAACATATTGTTAAAAATAATGACTATATTTTGGATTAGAATTATAAAGTTGGCATGAAAATTATTGAGTTGGATTTTTTCAAAAACAATCAAATTTTTTTTTTTTTTGTTTCTGTATTCAATTTTGAATTCTTTAATGGCATGACGGGAGATTCACTCAATCTCATAAGTAAATAATATTATGTAATACCATGTGTCCTTCACTATTTAATCAGATCGCCTTAATTCATATTTTGTAATTAGTCTAACATGTGCCTCTCACCACGTACTACTATATATTTTTATCACAAAGTATCTCTCTTAAAATCATTTGTCTCTTCCGCTGTGCTATTTTATTCATTAAATTATAATTATCCAATCCTCATAATAAACTGTCTAGCAATAACTGATTAAATTGATTATTATCTCGATAGTTTTTGTTGTTGTTGTTATTGTTTAAAAAAAAAAACGAACATGTGAATCCTCTATAAATGCCGAGGGCCCATAAATTGGTGCTGTGCCTTAGAACGCACCATTTCAACAAAAGAAGCTTGTAAACTTTGCTCCACAGTATAGTCATAACACTGGTTTCTTGCAAATTTACTTTGTAAAGTTGGTTTGATATCTGATAGAGAGAATTAACAAATTTAAAGAGAGATATATAAAGCTTAATTCTTGCTTATACAATGATGCACACTAGGGTAAACCTGCTGGACCAATATTTATTCAGACAATCGAGGATCCATGCCTAAATACCCATATTTTGAAGTGAAAGTACAAAATACATTAACTTCCAACACCATATAATCTGTTCAAATTTCAATTGTTTGGGTCGTATACCTTTGCATCACATGTGCACTTCCACAGGTATCCACCTGGCACTTTCTCAAGAAACCTGATGCACGGGGTGCAACCGTCGCACTTCCGGTGGCAGCTCGGCGGCACGGGACCTGTCAGCACTCTCCTCGTCTCTTTATCCTCCAACCCGCTCTCTAAATCTGCTGCATTAGTTCTTGATATGAAGATAAGAGAGATGCAGATACAGATGCAGAGGTAATTTGGCTTCATATTCAAATTTGATCAAGAAAATCTAAGTATGTGAGAATGATGAAATGCTCTTTTGCCTGGTGATTAGAACTAATGACAGGTTTATATACACCCAAAAAAAAAAAAAAAAAAAAATTAGTGAGATCAATCATGTGGGAATATGGAATGAGAAGATAAGAATGACACGATCTTGGCATGGAAATATTTGAGCTTTAATTATGAAATAATTTAGGAGTGGGATACTAAATTAATGTTTCAGGATTATTATATTATCTTCTTGCATTATTATTTGTATCAGTTGACTATTACTGTTATTTTATCACTTCCCCAGCTGCATGTACCTTGTTCAATTACTTTAATATATATATATATATATATATATATATAATGAAGGAGCCAGAAATATCAATTAGGGGCCAACTATAGTATTACCTTTTTGTTTTACCTTTAAGGAATTTTTTTCCTAAAATTAATTTATTACTTTTAGTGTTTTGCTAGAAATCATTATTTATGAAAATCCAGCTTAATATTTAAAAAAACATTCAATCAATACCTAACTTTATTTTGTTGGAATGGACTTTTTAAATTTTTTAAACTAATTTTAAAGTAAATATTTTTTAAATTACATAAATACCCATATGAATTATTTAAAGTGAGGGAGTCCTGGTGATCCCCCAGGCCCTCTCTTCCTCCGTCCTTGTATATTTTGGACGGGGGCTTCAACCCCGTTGCCCAACTAAATCTTACTATATCATTTAAAAAAATAATACTTTCCATATGAAAATAAAACATAAAGTTTGAGTAAAATAAAATAATTTAACAGTAGTGATATTTAATCAGGATAAAAAATATAAAAAAATTAAGAAATACGGACAAATCATGTAATTATTTTGTTTTTCTTTTAGAAAGTACAAATCACTCCATTGTTAAAGAATGCAAGAGGTAAACTATATAGTTTATTTTTATTCAATTTTATATGATTTATTAATAAAATAATTTTATTTTTAATTTTAATTTCATATTTTGAAAAATAATGGAATTTAATTAATTGGATATTCATAATGTCATCAAAAAATTCCACATGAATTTTAAATTTAGAAATTTTCGTCTGTTCATCCTATTTGGTAGATAAAAAGTATTTTTAATCTCATGTTAACTTTAGCTACCATGTATTTTTAGATACAGTTAATCACAATTTTGTAATTTCAGTTCCATAATTTTAAAACTTAGGTATTTTTAAGTCCAATTCTCTGTCAAGGTCATTAATATCCAATCAAATTAAAACTTAAATTGTGTATATTTTTAAAATTATAGGATTAAAATTACAAAATTGTAATCTATTAAGACTACAAATCCATGTTACGTAAAGTTATAACACAAAAAATGTATTGCAATTGGATTAATCGGATTTGAATTGATGTTAAGGGCGTTTGAACGTCAGAAGTTGAAGCCTACATACATTCGTATTCGAATCTGAAAATGGAATATACTTAGAGCAGCAAATATATAAAGTTCATTGCAAATATCGGAAATAGGATTACAGAATAATTTGTTGAAGGAAATCAATCAAGAAAAGGACCAAACAACCCATCATCATTACAGGTCCGATCTTCTGGTGAGGCGATTAATTTGGTGGATAGAAGTGGAGATTACAAGTACAGGCCCAGGTATTTATGGGAATGTTTGTCCCAGGGAACGGCGGCCCTGTAATCAGAAAAACTTTGCAGGGTTTGCAACCTTTACACTTTCCATAGCAGGTTACCGGCGGCGACGGCGGTGAGGGCGGCTTGAAACCTGGCAACTCCACCTCCTTGTTGTCGATACTGGGTTGATCTGTAGCTGGGGTGGAAGTAGCAGTAATAAAAATGGAGATTACAGAGACGCAGATAAAAAGATGAGCCTTCATTTTGGAAGATATATGAGGGGTGTAAAAGGGAAGGGTGGATGGATATATATAGAGAAAATCCCAGAATTAATATAGGAAATAAAGGTTATGAAAAGTGTTAATATTGTTCGTTTCAAAATCCAGAAATTTTGGGTGTAATTATCGTATTCCTTTATATATATTGAAAGTACGAGAACACTTTCAAAGCACGTTAAATTCAGAAAAATGTGCAATAGAAATATCGAGAATTTACAAACAGTTAAAAAACTCATTTGATGTAATTAAAAGAAAACCACGAAACAAATTTATGAAACTTAAACACAATTATGTTTGAAAAAATATATTATAAGAATTAATTTGGAGGGTAATATGAGCTCAAGAAGTTAGTTTGTGCGCTACTTTGAAATTTTTTCGTTAGGGCTGCTGATGAATAGAATGTTTGGTAAAAAATTTATATTCGAACTCGATTAGTATTTGTTCATATTTGTTTAATTAATAAATGAGCAGAGCTTGAATAGGTTTTTTGAGTTCATTTAATAAAAGTACGGGGCTTGAATATTGAAGGAATAGTTCAATTATAATTTAATATTGTAATTAAGGGCATAATAATAATAATAACAATAATAATAATAATAATAATAATTATTATTATTATTATTATTATTATTATTATTATTATATGAATATAAAATAAATATGTGCTGCAACTCATTAATTTAAAAAGGGCAATGACCTTATTTTGAAAAAATAAGATTAATGGTTGCAAAATTAGGGTAAAAAATTAAAACAGCTTTTGACTTTAGTTCTAAAGTCTCGACTCAAAATTTGCAAAAATGTTCAAATGTGGTGGAACATGCAAATCAATTATGTAGATTATGTACTTTTGTCACTTTTTCTTTTTCTTTTTGGAAGGTGATTGTAATTTAATTTAATGAATATATATATTTTAAGAATTCTGTTGATTTGATTTATGATAATAATTTGTTCATTTGTGTTCACATGATGTCTAACAGGTTTACGAACATGTTCATAAAATAATTAAAAATATAACTTTTTTAGCAAATCAAGTTTAATTAAAAAATAAACAAGCTTGAACCAAACTTGAACATAATTAAAACTTAACAAATAACATAAATAACCCAAATTTTGTAATTTAATATCTTAAACGATGAATATTATAATCCAATATATATTATATATATATGTAAGTAAAATAATATTTTTATTTTTATTTTTCTGCCCTAATAATAATCATGTATTCACGCAAAGTTTGTTGACAAAAAAATTATGAAAGGTATGATAATTTGTTTTCATATTTGTTATGATTCAATCGAATTTATACTTTATTTATAATAAAGTATATATGCTTTTACAAATTATGAACTTTTTATTAATTACATTAATATAAAAATGTAAATATATTTTCTATGCAATATTTATTCATGCAAACATTAACTAATAACTTTTAAGAACTTTATTAAATAATTTAATTTTTAATACAATTAATTATATAGAAACAAGACCCGTATTTTAGAATGGAGAAAATATTTTCTATACAAAATTGTATTTTCATCCAAATAAGTGTGCACACAAAAAAAAATTCAATTGTCTACAATTTTTTTCATTTCAAATTAATATTTGACGATAAAATTTTGAATTAATTATTTTTTCACGATATTTAATCTGACAATTATATTGGATGTATAATAACTTAAATAAATGTACTTCTTAAAAATACCAGACATGTGATTTGAAAAATGTCAAGATAACAACAAACATATATAGGGAGCAAAATGCTATATTGTATGGTTACATCTTAAATGTTCAAAATGTTGTTTGAATATAGTATTTGTCCGGTATATAAATAATTTTACAAATATTTCTTAAATGTTTCAATTATATAATATGGAGTCAAAATGTTATCAAAATAATTTCTATCCACAATGTAATTCAAATATTTTTAACCGCACTGATTTTGAGATAATGTTTAATAATTGTAAAAACTTAGTGACACTCCGAAATTGATGATCTTGTAATTGTTTTAGCTACTTTTTAATTTTATTATTATGTTTAGCAACAAATAATTTTAAATTTGCAGATCTTATTAGGATAATAATATATATATATATATATATATATATATTTTAATGTAAACAATCTACGTAAAAACAATTAAGAATAAGAAAATATTAAACATAAAATAAAAAGTAGATCAGTGGTAGGAATTTGAGGGCGGTGTTTATATTAATAAGGTTTAAATTTATTATGTTTTACAAAAGATTTTAATTTTTAATTCCTTACTCTATTTAAATAATTTCAAGCTCTTTTACTAACCTATTTTTTAAAAAATCATTAAATTATTTAAATGTTTAGAAGGGCCTATTTAATTAATTTTAAAATTTACAAGATTTCTTTGAACCAAAAATGAATTTGGTAGTTAATATGAGCTCAGGAAGTTAGTTCGTGGTCCAATTTTTATTTTTTATTGTAACAATTTATTTTTCATATTTTAAAAATAGCGCAAAAAAACAAAAATAATACCATGAAATTATCCTTGAATTATTTATGCAAAAAAAAAATTAATAATTCAGACAAAAGAGGTTGTTTATATAGCCCTTAATCATTATTAAGTGGAAAATACATTTCGAAATTCCAACACCATGTGAAGATTAGTTCAAGGATGTGGGTGGATATGGGTTGTATATCTTTCCCTTACAAGTGCATCTCCATGCGGAGTTTCCTTCCGGCGGCACTTTCACGACAATCCTTTGGCACGGCGTGCAACCATCGCACCTGTCGTTACAATCCGGCGGCGCCCACCCTTGTAATATCCGCCTCTTCGCCAATGTATTCACATGTTCCGTTGCATAGATTTTTGGGGCAATATAAAGAAAGAACATAATATAATGATGTAGCTGCAAATATTGTTGGACTTCATATTGCACACACTGTGGATTAGACGCAGCAACTTTGTTGAGGGATTTTTCTCAGTGTTTCTTTTTCTTTTTTTGTGTTTTTCTCTTTGTAATGACAGGTTTATATAGAGAAAAATGAGTTGATTAGTGTTGATAAATTTTAAGAACTTACTAGATTAAAAATATATATATATACACCAAATATATGGTTATTTATGTTCATTTCTAAAACTTAATGATTGAAGATCTCAAGACTGGATGGTAAAAGAAATCGGTATAAAAGGAAATAAATTATTTATTTTCTGTTAGTAATTGATTTACAAAATTATTATTTTTTAGAGTTAAGTTCTTAATTGCAAATCTTTTTTTGCTTTATATATGTGGTTAGAATCCTTGAATTTAATTAAATACCAATTTTTTATTTTTTTTTTCTTTTGTAAGACTCCATTTGAGGGTAAATTGTGACAAGGTGACATTATTATCCCCTCTTAGCTCACGAAGTAAAGTTTTGACAAGGTGACATTAGTAAACTTGGATTTTAGGCGCGCGTATGGCACGATTATAACTTTTTTTTATTAAAATTTATTACTTAATTATTTAAATTGGTTCTTACCAAAAAATTATAAAAATTGTCCTGTAATTTATGGGTGGTTCCAAAATTAGTCCTTTAATTTATTAATTTTACATTTTTGGTTCTTATTCTATTTAATTTCTTCAATTTATATATTTTTTAACCGAAATTTAAAATTTTTGTTGAATATTTGCACATACACCACACATTATCGTGTTAAATAAGGAATTTAATTTTTGTGGCATAATAAGTGAAATAGATATGTCCTTCATAATAAATATTATGATATCAAACACATCAAAATTGACCATAGAGGCCACATATTAGTAAGAAAAATGTGAATCCCTAATGTGACGTAATTCTGCGGTATATAAGAGTAATTATCGAGCAAATTTTTTAATTTTGATTAAAAAAAAGACCAAATTCAAGCAATTAAAAAGGTAAAGACTGATTTTGGAACTGTCCACAAATTCGAGGACTAGTTTTACAATTTTCCCCATCTCACCAAATAGAACGTACCCTTTTACCCTTTTCTATATACTCCACTTTTATTACAAAATTAAATATTCATCCGTAAGATGCATGGTTAGAATACTTTTAAAAAATAAGTAGCAAAAAATAAAAGAACGTATAAATTCTCATCCCAATGCATAGATAAATGTAATTGTAATATCTGGAAAAAATTAATAATCTACAATTTTTCATTTCAAATTCACTTTTCATGAATAAAATTTTAAATTAATCATGTTTTCACAATTTTAACAATCATATTGAATATATATATATATAATAGATATACTACTTAAAAATATAAGATATATTGCAAAAATGTCTAGATAACTGCAAAAGTATATAGTAAGAAAAATTAAATATAATTTTATCTAAAATCCTCAAAATTTGTTTGAGTATAGTATTTATTGAGTATATGAATAATTTTACAAGATATTAGTGTATATATATATATATGTATATTGTATAAATGAAGTCAAAATGTTATAAATAAAAAATTGTCGACTAGAAAGTAACCAAAATATTTTCGGGTATAAATCATTACTTACATTTAATAAAATATAGGAACAAAAAATAAGAAAATAAAATTTTATTTTTTAATTAGCTCTAAAATAACTTAATCTTTAAAAAAATTATGTTTTAGAATTAAAAATAACTGAATAATTCTGAAATGTAATACGTAAAAACTTGTTCATGTGTGTTCACATGATGTCTATAATTTGTTCATTTGTGTTCACATGATGTCTAACAGGTTTACGAACATGTTCATAAAATAATTCTGAAATGATTTGATTATATGATAATAATTTGTTCATTTGTGTTCACATGATGTCTAACAGGTTTACGAACATGTTCATAAAATAATTAAAAATATAACTTTTTTAGCAAATCAAGTTTAATAAAAAAATAAACAAGCTTGAACCAAACTTGAACAAAATTAAAACTTAACAAATAACATAAATAACCCAAATTAAGATCGGATAGGCTCTATTCCAAACAGCTTATATTTAGGCGGACTCTTTTTGCGAAATTTTTTTAATTTAATATTTTAAAAGATGAATATTATTATCCAATATATATTATCTATATATATATATATATATAAAAGTAAAATAATATTTTAAAATTTTATTTTTCTGCCCAAATAATAATCATGTATTCAAGCAAAGTTTGTTGACAAAAAAATTATGAAAGGTATGATAATTTGTTTTCATATTTGTTATGATTCAATCGAATTTATACTTTATTTATAATAAAGCATATATGCTTTTATAAATTATGAATTTTTTATTAATTACATTAATATAATTATGTAAATATATTTTCTATGCAATATTTATTCATGCAAACATTAACTAATAACTTTTAAGAACTTTATTAAATAATTTAATTTTTAATACAATTAATTATTTAGAAACAAGACCCGTATTTTAGAATGGAGAAAATATTTTCTATACAAAATTGTATTTTATTACACGCTAAACAAGTAATTAAGAATAATGTGAATATTCTTATATATTAATTTAATCAATTTAAAAACATAACGCAGAAACACAAAGATCAGTACCATGAAATTATTCTTGAAACATTTAGGTAGAAATGAATTTAATAATTCAAGCAAAAGAGGTTGTATATATAGCCTTAATTATTATTAAGTAAAAAATATATTTTCAAATTTCAACACCAGGTGAAGATCAGTTCAATGCTGTGGGTGGATATGGGTTATATATCTTTCCGTTACAAGTGCATCTCCATGCAGAGTTTCCTTCCGGTGGCACCTTCACGACAATCCTCTGGCACGGCGTGCAACTATCGCACCTCCCATTACAGTCCGGCGGCGCCCAGCCTTGTAATATCCGCCTTATCGCCAGTATATTCACAGGGTCTCCGGAGCCAGTTGCATAGGTTTTTGGGGCGATAGAAAGAAAGAAGCATAATACGAGAATGTAGCTGCACAGACTGTGAATTCGATGCAGCAACTTTGTTGAGGAATTTATTTCAATGTTCTTTCTTATTGTTTGTGTTTTCCACTTTGTAATGACATGTTTTATATAGAGAAAGTGAGTTGCTGGCAAAATTCATGTGGTTAAAGAAATCGACTAAGAAAGAAATAATTCTTTTTTTCCTGTTAGAATTTTTTTTGGAGTTAATTTCTTAATTGCATATCTCTTTATGCTTTTTATATCTGATTAAATGGAAAACGTTTTTTTTTTTTTTTTTTTTTAAACCAAGTTTTCATTTCTCCCTTAAGACTTTATTTAAGGGTTTGATACTGCTTAATTGTGACCACATTTAGGTTAGAAATTTAATAAATTAATTTATAGAAAGCATAGCCTAATTGTATGTTTTAAATTACTGGAGCATCGCATTTGTTTGGTTGGATTAATTATCTGTATCAAGTCCTAAAAGAATAATATTACATAATTAATAGTATATTTTAATATTATTCTTTTTTTTTCAGAAAGAATAATAAAAACACATATAGAAGAGCTAATGTGAAACCCTATCCTAATCAAATAAGTTGCAAACTTTATTAAAAAAATATTATAAAATTTCATCCAAATAAGTGTGCACACAAAAAATAAATTCAATTGTCTACAATTTTTTTCATTTCAAATTAACTTTTGAAGAATAAAATTTTAAATTAATTATCTTTTCACGATATTTAATCTGACAATTATATTACATATATAATAAATTAAATAAATATACTTCTTAAAAATACCAGCCATGTGATTTGAAAAATGTCAAGATAACAACAAACATATATAGGGAGCAAAATGCTATATTGTATGGTTACATCTTAAATGTTCAAAATGTTGTTTGAATATAGTATTTGTCCGGTATATAAATAATATAAAGTTTGGCTTCAATTATATAATTTGGAGTCAAAATGTTATCAAAATAATTTCTATCCACAAAGTAATTCAAATATTTTTAACCGCACTGATTTTGAGATAATGTTTAATAGTTGTAAAAAATTAGTAACACTCCGAAATTGATGATCTTGTAATTGTTTTAGCTACTTTTTAATTTTATTATTATGTTTAGCAACAAACCATTTTAAATTTGCAGATCTTATTAGGTTAATAATATATATATATATATATATACATATATATATTTTAATGTAAACAATCTACGTAAAAACAATTAAGAATAAGAAAATATTAAACATAAAAATAAAAAAGTAGATCAGTGGTAGGAATTTGAGGGCGGTGTTTATATTAATAAGGTTTAAATTTATTATGTACAAAAGATTTTAATTTTTTAATTCCTTACTCTATTTAAATAATTTCAAGCTCTTTTACTAACCTATTTTTTAAAAATCATTAAATTATTTAAATGTTTAGAAGGGCCTATTTAATTAATTTTAAAATTTACAAGATTTCTTTGAACCAAAAATGAATTTGATAGTTAATATGAGCTCAGGAAATTAGTTCATGGTCCAATTTTTACCTTTTATTGTAAAAATTTATTTTCCTATTTTAAAAATAACGCAAAATAATAAAAATAGTACCATGAAATTATCCTTGAATTATTTATGCAACAAAAAAAAAAGTAATAATTCAGACAAAAGAGGTTGTTTATATAGCCCTTAATCATTATTAAGTGGAAAATACATTTCCAAATTCCAACACCATGAGAAGATTAGTTGAAGGATGTGGGTGGATATGGGTTGTATATCTTTCCCTTACAAGTGCATCTCCATGCGGAGTTTCCTTCCGGCGGCACTTTCACGACAATTCTTTGGCACGGCGTGCAACCATCGCACCTGTCGTTACAGTCCGGCGGCGCCCACCCTTGTAATATCCGCCTCTTCGCCAATGTATTCACATGTTCCGTTGCATAGATTTTTGGGGCGATATAAAGAAAGAAGCATAATATAATGATGTAGCTGCAAATATTGTTGGACTTCATATTGCACACACTGTGGATTAGACGCAGCAACTTTGTTGAGGGATTTTTCTCAGTGTTTCTTTTTCTTTTTTTTGTGTTTTTCTCTTTGTAATGACAGGTTTATATAGAGAAAAATGAGTTGATTAGTATTGATAAAATTTAAGAACTTACTAGATTAAGAATATATATATATACAAAAAATATATGGTTATTTATGTTCATTTCTAAAACTTAATGATTGAAGATCTCAAGATTGGATGGTAAGAGAAATCGGTTTAAAAGAAAATAAATTATTTATTTTCTGTTAGTAATTGATTTACAAAATTATTATTTTTTAGAGTTAAGTTCTTAATTGCAAATCTTTTTTTGCTTTATATATGTGGTTAGAATCCTTGAATTTAATTAAATACCAATATTTTTTTATTTCTTTTGTAAGACTCCATTTGAGGGTAAACTTGTGACAAGGTGACATTATTATCCCCTCTTAGCTCACGAAGTAAAGTTTTGACAAGGTGACATTAGTAAACTTGGATTTTAGAGCGCGTATGGCACGATTATAACTTTTTTTATTAAAATTTATTACTTAATTATTTAAATTGGTTCTTTCCAAAAAATTATAAAAATTGTCCTGTAACTTATGGGTGGTTCCAAAATTAGTCCTTTAATTTATTAATTTTACATTTTTGGTTCTTATTCTATTTAATTTCTTCAATTTATATATTTTTTAACCGAAATTTAAAATTTTTGTTGAATATTTGCACATACACCACACATTATCGTGTTAAATAAGGAATTTAATTTTTGTGGCATAATAAGTGAAATAGATATGTCCTTCATAATAAATATTATGATATCAAACACATCAAAATTGACCATAAAGGCCACATATTAGTAAGAAAAAATGTGAATCCCTAATGTGACGAGATTCTGCGGTGTATAAGAGTAATTGTCGAGCAAATTTTTTAATTTTGATTAAAAAAAAGACCAAATTCAAGCAATTAAAAAGGTATTATCGTGTTAAATAAGGAATTTAATTTTTGTGGCATAATAAGTGAAATAGATATGTCCTTTATAATAAATATTATGATATCAAACACATCAAAATTGACCATAGAGGCCACATATTAGTAAGAAAATGTGAATCCCTAATGTGACGTGATTCTGCGGTGTAAAAGAGTAATTATCGAGCAAATTTTTTAATTTTGATTAAAAACAAAAACCAAATTCAAGCAATTAAAAAGGTAAAGACTGATTTTGGAACTGTCCACAAATTCGATGACTAGTTTTACAATTTTCCCCCTTCTCACCAAATAGGATTAGTGAGACAGCCTCATAAAAGTCGTACCCTTTTACCCTTTTCTATATACTCCACTTTTATAATTTAATATCTTAAACGATGAATATTATAATCCAATATATATTATCTATATATATATATATGTAAAAGTAAAATAATATTTTTAATTTTATTTTTCTGCCCAAATAATAATCATGTATTCACGCAAAGTTTGTTGACAAAAAAATTATGAAAGGTATGATAATTTGTTTTCATATTTGTTATGATTCAATCGAATTTATACTTTTTTTATAATAAAGTATATATGCTTTTATAAATTATGTCTTTTTTATTAATTACATTAATATAAATATGTAAATATATTTTCTATGCAATATTTATTCATGCAAACATTAACTAATAACTTTTAAGAAATTTATTAAATAATTTAATTTTTAATACAATTAATTATTTAGAAACAAGACCCGTATTTTAGAATGGAGAAAATATTTTCTATACGAAATTGTATTTTCATCCAAATAAGTGTGCACACAAAAAATAAATTCAATTGTCTACAATTTTTTTCATTTCAAATTAACTTTTGACGAATAAAATTTTAAATTAATTATTTTTTCACGATATTTAATCTGACAATTATATTGGATGTATAATAAATTAAATAAATGTACTTCTTAAAAATACCAGACATGTGATTTGAAAAATGTCAAGATAACAACAAACATATATAGGGAGCAAAATGCTATATTGTATGGTTACATCTTAAATGTTCAAAATGTTGTTTGAATATAGTATTTGTCTGGTATATAAATAATTTATAATGTATAAATATGTGTGTATGTGTGTGTTAAGCACATTAAAATAATATAAAGTTTGGCTTCAATTATATAATATGGAGTCAATAATATATATATATGTGTATATATATATTATTAACCTAATAAGATCTGCAAATTTAAAATGGTTTGTTGCTAAACTTTATATTATTATATATATATATATATATATATATATATTTTAATGTAAACAATCTACGTAAAAACAATTAAGAATAAAAAAATATTAAACATAAAAATAAAAAGTAGATCAGTGGTAGGAATTTGAGGGCGGTGTTTATATTAATAAGGTTTAAATTTATTATGTTTTCCAAAAGATTTTAATTTTTAATTCCTTACTCTATTTAAATAATTTCAAGCTCTTTTACTAACTTATTTTTTCAAAATCATTAAATTATTTAAATGTTTAGAAGGGCCTATTTAATTAATTTTAAAATTTACAAGATTTCTTTGAACCAAAAATGAATTTGGTAGTTAATATGAGCTCAGGAAATTAGTTCGTGGTCCAATTTTTACCTTTTATTGGAATAATTTATTTTTTTTATTTTAAAAATAACACAAAAAAATGAAAATAGTACCATGAAATTATCCTTGAATTATTGTGCAAAAAAAAATTAATAATTCAGACGAAAAGAGGTTGTTTATATAGCCTTAATCATTATTATGTGGAAAATACATTTCCAAATTCCAACACCATGTGAAGATTAGTTGAAGGATGTGGGTGGATATGGGTTGTATATCTTTCCCTTACAAGTGCATCTCCATGCGGAGTTTCCTTCCGGTGGCACTTTCACGATAATCCTTTGGCACGGCGTGCAACCATCGCACCTATCGTTACAGTCCGGCGGCGCCCACCCTTGTAATATCCGCCTCTTCGCCAATGTATTCACATGTTCTGTTGCATAGATTTTTGGAGCGATATAAAGAAAGAAGCATAATATAATGATGTAGCTACAAATATTGTTGGACTTCATATTGCACACACTGTGGATTAGACGCAGCAACTTTGTTGAGGGATTTTTCTCAGTGTTTCTTTTTTCTCTTTTGTGTTTTTCTCTTTGTAATGACAAGTTTATATAGAGAAAAATGAGTTGATTAGTGTTGATAAAATTTAAGAACTTACTAGATTAAAAATATATATATATACACCAAATATATGGTTATTTATGTTCATTTCTAAAACTTAATGATTGAAGATCTCAAGACTGGATGGTAAAAGAAATCGGTATAAAAGGAAATAAATTATTTATTTTCTGTTAGTAATTGATTTACAAAATTATTATTTTTTAGAGTTAAGTTCTTAATTGCAAATCTTTTTTTATTTTATATATGTGGTTAGAATCCTTGAATTTAATTAAATACCTTTTTTTATTTTTTTTATTTTTTTTTAGACTCCATTTGAGGGTAAACTTGTGACAAGGTGACATTATTATCCCCTTAGCTCACGAAGTAAAGTTTTGACAAGGTGGCATTAGTAAACTTGGATTTTAGGCGCGCATGGCACGACTATCATTTTTTTATTAAAATTTATTACTTAATTATTTAAATTGGCCCTTACCGAAAAATTATAAAAATAATCTTGTAACTTATAGGTGATCCCAAAATTAGTCCTTTAATTTATTAGTTTTATATTTTTGGTTCTTATTTTATTTAATTTCTTCAATTTACATATTTTTAACCGAAATTTAAATTTTTTGTTCGATATTTGCACATACACCACAATAAATATTATGATATCAAACACATCAAAATTGACCATAGAGGTCACATATTAGCAAGAAAAATGTGAATTTCTAATGTAACGTGATTGTGCAGAGTATAAGAGTTATTATCGAGCAATTTTCTTAATTTTGATTAAAAGAGAAACAAATTCAAACAATTAAAAAGGTAAAGACTGATTTTGGTATTGCCCACGAGTTCAAGGACTAAGTTTTCAATTTTTCCCCATCTCACCAAATAGGATTGGTGAGACAGCCTCGTAAAAGACGTAGCCTTTTCTATATACTCTACTTTTATTACTAAATTAAATATCCATCCGTAAGATGCACGGTTAGAATACTTTTAAAAAATAAGTAGCAAAAAGTAAAAGAATATATAATTCTGAAGTAATACGTAAAAATTTGTTCATTTGTGTTCACATGATGTCTAATAATTTGTTCATTTGTGTTCACATGATGTCTAACAGGTTTACGAACATGTTCATAAAATAATTAAAAATATAACTTTTGTAGCAAATCAAGTTTAATAAAAAATTAACAAATAACATAAATAACCCAAATTAAGATCGGATAGGCTCTATTTCAAAATAGCTTATATTTAGGCGGACTCTTTTTGCGAAAATTTTGTAATTTAATATCTCAAACGATGAATATTATAATCCAATATTTATTATATATATTTATATATATATATATAAGCAAAATAATAGTTTTAATTTTATTTTTCTGCCCAAATGATAATCATGTATTCAGGCAAAGTTTGTTGACAAAAAAATTATGAAAGGTATGATAATTTGTTTTCATATTTGTTATGATTCAATGGAATTTCTACTTTATTTATAATATAGTATATATCATTTTATAAATTATGAATTTTTTATTAATTACATTAATATAAATATGTAAATATATAAATAATTTTGAGATTATGTTTAATAGTTGTAAAAAATTAGTAACACTCCGAAATTGATGATCCTGTAATTGATTTAGCTACTTTTTATTTTTATTATTATGTTTAGCAACAAACCATTTTAAATTTGCAGATCTTATTAGGTTAATAATATATATTTATATATATATACATATATATATTTTAATGTAAACAATCTACGTAAAAACAATTAAGAATAAGAAAATATTAAACATAAAAATAAAAAGTAGATCAGCGGTAGGAATTTGAGGGCGGAGTTTATATTAATAAGGTTTAAATTTATTATGTACAAAAGATTTTAATTTTTAATTCCTTACTCTATTTAAATAATTTCAAGCTCTTTTACTAACTTAATTTTTCAAAATTATTAAATTATTTAAATGTTTAGAAGGGCCTATTTAATTAATTTTAATATTTACAAGATTTCTTTGAACCAAAAATGAATTTGATAGTTAATATGAGCTCAGGAAATTAGTTCTTGGTCCAATTTTTACCTTTTATTGTAACAATTTATTTTTCCTATTTTAATAATAACGCAAAATAATGAAAATAGTACCATGAAATTATCCTTGAATTATTTATGCAAAAAAAAAAAAAAAGTAATAATTCAGACAAAAGAGGTTGTTTATATAGCCCTTAATCATTATTAAGTGGAAAATACATTTCCAAATTTCAACACCATGTGAAGATTAGTTGAAGGATGTGGGTGGATATGGGTTGTATATCTTTCCGTTACAAGTGCATCTCCATGCGGAGTTTCCTTCCGGCGGCACTTTCACGATAATCCTTTGACACGGCGTGCAACCATCGCATCTGTCGTTACAGTCCGGCGGCGCCCAGCCTTGTAATATCCGCCTCTTCGCCAATGTATTCACATGTTCCGTTGCATAGATTTTTGGGGCGATATAAAGAAAGAAGCATAATATAATGATGTAGGTGCAAATATTGTTGGACTTCATATTGCTTACACTGTGGATTAGACGCAGCAACTTTGTTGAGGGATTTTTCTCGGTGTTTCTTTTTCTTCTTTTTTTTTTGTGTTTTTCTCTTTGTAATGACAGGTTTATATAGAGAAAAATGAGTTGATTGGTGTTGATAAAATTTAAGAACTTACTAGATTAAGAATATATATATATATACAAAATATATGGTTATTTATGTTCATTTCTAAAACTTAATGATTGAAGATCTCAAGATTGGATGCTAAAAGAAATCGGTATAAAAGGAAATAAATTATTTATTTTCTGTTAGTAATTGATTTACAAAATTATAATTTTTTTAGAGTTAAGTTCTTAATTGCAAATCTTATTTTGCTTTATATATGTGGTTAGAATCCTTGAATTTAATTAAATACCTTTTTTTTTTTTAGACTCCATTTGAGGGTAAACTTGTGACAAGGTGACATTATTATCCCCTCTTAGCTCACGAAGTAAAGTTTTGAGAAGGTGGCATTAGTAAACTTGGATTTTAGGCGCGCTTATGGCACGACTATCATTTTTTTATTAAAATTTATTACTTAATTATGTAAATTGGTACTTACCGAAAAATTATAAAAATAGTCCTGTAATTTATGGGTGATCCCAAAATTAGTCCTTTAATTTATTAATTTTATATTTTTGGTTCTTATTTTATTTAATTTCTTCAATTTACATATTTTTTAACCGAAATTTAAATTTTTTGTTGGATATTTGCACATACACCACACATTATCATATTAAATAAGGAATTTAATTTTTGTGGCATAATAAGTGAAATAGATATGTCCTTTATAATAAATATTATGATATCAAACACATTAAAATTGACCATAAAGGCCACATATTAGCAAGAAAAATGTGAATCCCTAATGTGACGTGATTATGCGGTGTATAAGAGTAATTATCGAGCAAATTGTTTAATTTTGATTAAAAAAAGACCAAATTCAAGCAATTAAAAAGGTAAAGACTGATTTTATAACTGTCCACAAATTCGAGGACTAGTTTTACAATTTTCCCTCGTCTCATCAAATAGGATTGGTGAGATAGCCTCATAAAAGACGTACCCTTTTACCCTTTTCTATATACTCCACTTTTATTACAAAATTAAATATCCATCCCTAAGATGCATGGTTAGAATACCTTTAAAAAATAAGTAGCAAAAAATAAAAGAACATATAAATTCTCGTCCCAATGCATAGATAATGTAATTATAATATCTGGAAAAAAATTAATAATCTACAATTTTTCATTTCTAATCCACTTTTCATGAACAAAATTTTAAATTAATCATGTTTTCACAAATTTTACAAACATATTGAATATATATATATATATATATAATAGATATACTACTTAAAAATATAAGATATATTGCAAAAATGTCTAGATAACTGCAAAAATATATAGTAAGAAAAATTAAATATAATTTTATCTGAAATCTTCAAAATTTGTTTGAGTATAGTATTTATCGAGTATATGAATAATTTTACAAGATATATGTGTGTGTGTGTGTGTGTATTGTATAAATGAAATCATTATTTACATTTAATAAAATATAGGAACAAAAAAAAATTATTTTTTTAATTGGCTCTAAAATAACTTAATCTTTAAAAAAATTATGTTTTAGAATTAAAAATAACAGAATAATTCTGAAATGTAATACGTAAAAAATTAACCTAATAAAAACTAATATTATTTGTAGAATAAAAAACAAATTTTCAAAGAATTCATGTTGACCTCCATATAAGTGGAACATAGACATATAGTGTCATGACTAATTTTGCATTTTTTTCATTTTTAAATATATAGCTTCTCCTGAAAATAAAAAATAAATAATAAATATAGTTTGAATTTGTAATTTTATAATTATAATATATTTAAAAATTAGCCAAACATGGTGAAATTCGTATATTATTTTTTGTTTTTAGGAAAATACAAAATTTTATTAATCAAGAGAGTCAAATGTCTTACATCGTTTAAAATAAGAGTCGGAGCCGTACATGACACGTCTTCTATCAACCAATGTTATGAATTGATTATAGTCTAACAATGGCAACCAGTTGGGCCTCACTCATGGATTAGGGTTTCATCCAAAAAATTATAAAATAAGAATTACTTTAAATTGGGCCTACAAAATATTTTCCACATCAGCCTCTATGGCCCACACAACCTCATCTTGCAAATCTTTCTTCTTCTTCTTCTTCTTCTTTTTTTTTTTTTTTTTTTTTTTTTTTAATTTAAATAAACTACTAAACGGCCTCTAACTCAGCTTTCATTTCAACTTTTTCCAACAATCACGTTCAAATTTCGATTTCTTGTTTGCTCGAATGCCATTCTAGACACTGGATGTGCCAATTCGTAGCTCTCCCAAAAAATATAATCCTTCCATCTAAAAATTAAAAAATTATATTTTGCAAGAGTACAAATTTTTTTGTTAATTTAATGAAGTTATAATTTTCTAAATGTTATTACCAAATGCAAGAAAATATATAATATTGAAGTAAAGATTAACCACGAATATAGAAATTTATGTAGTTCACTAACAATGTACTGGTTATATATCCACGAGCAGAGGAGACGAAAATTTTTATTGCTTTAATGATATTCTAAATATAGATCTATCAAGGTTACAAAAGAAGAGACTGCTTAAAACAGAATCTTTCATTCAATATAATATTGGCTAACAGATTTCTTCCATCAATATAACATTGATCATGTGCTAACTCAGTGAATGGGATATTATGAGATTCAAGACATAATCCAACACTAAAAATCACATAAATTTGCTTTTATACAATTTTTTATTTATTGATTTGACTTATTCAATTATATTTAGGTTGTTTGTGAAAGAAAATATTGAAAATTTTAACTTTAATTAATCAAATGAAATATTACCTTTCAAAAACAAAAGATTATATTTTTAAAAAAAACATTTTTTTTTTCTAGACGGAGAGATTGCAAAATTCATTTCATGTCAGTTCCTAGTTTCTATAATGAATCTCAAATTAAACATGCGAAGTATGGCAAACTTTCACATTTCCTACAGGAATTAATGAAGCTGTATCAAATCAAGTATGAGGAAAAAAAATGTAAAGATATCCCAAATCGTTTTTATTCTAATTAGTAGAGGAGTCCAAGAAGCAGTCGACTAGGGTATACAATCTAACCTGGATATATATATATATATATATATATATATATATATATATATATTATCTTCTCTTTATCTTCGTAAAAGTAAAAGTGCAGAATAGTTCACAGAGATTAATGTGAAAATGTTGCGCTGAATGCATTCCAGATATGCTTGTTTGTTATTGCATCATCTTCATATGTAGAAACAAAACGATTGTTGCCCCATAAATGCAGATTTCCAGAATGCTATAGCATAAATACAAACGCACCACCTAAATTAAAGTGGCTTTTCTTCTTATAAAACGGACTATATATCCACAGAAAAGATAATCTCTCTCTCTCTCTCTCTCTCTCTCTCTCTCTCTGTTGCAGAAAAACAAGGGTTTTGGATCGATGGCTTTTGATCCTCAAGGATGTGCAGCGATTACCATGATTCTGCTGTTTCTTTTGGCCATAGCCATATTTCCTTATTACATGCAGCCTGAGCCTCCTGCCTCTCTGGCCGTAGTTTTATCCATCATACCAATGTCTGTTCTGGTCTACTCTTTTTTCCTTGCCCTTTATGTTTGGTAAACATCCTTAAAATAATGTGGGAATAAATTCATGCATCTTTCTGTAACTGCCTCATCTCTATTTATACTTAGAGGAGGAGGAGAAGGGGTGTTTTTGTATGATGATGTTACTTATACATAAATGCAATTAATTTCTAGTATTTATTACTTACTCTTCTATATTTTACATTTTGATGTGGATCTGAACTAAATCAAGATTACGCTTAGACGACTATATGAATTTTGGTATTAATTCGTGATTTTGTGTTGTAAAGATTTTGTTTTAGAGAAAAGCACGGCAATTATTTGTATTTATATCACGCGGGAAATGAACTCGATCGTTTGAATATAAAGTTTACTCTCGTGTCTTTTACAAACGCGCGATTTTATTTTTTTAAAGAATATGACAAGGACATTAAAAATTGAAGAAATTCATATATTTCGTGATTTAAATGGCACACTTTGAGTAGATTTAATTTTTCATGCTTAAGATGTCTTGTGGTTTGGCAAAAATTGAAATTAGTAGGAATGCAATTACAAAACTTAAATCATTATATATATATATATATATATATATGATTTTAATTTTTTTTTAAAATTTTTTCAGTTGGATTCATTAATTCTACATAAAACATTAACAGTTTTAATTAAGTTAACCTTAGTTTTTGTAATAGGATAATAACAGTATGCAATTTATATTTCCACTCACTCCAAATTATTTTCTATCACAAAAGTGTGTTTAATTTCATATTTTTCTAACTAATGTAATATATACATATATAAGTATGTATGTATCATTTCACGAAAAATAAAATATGAAATAAATAAAGAATGTTATATATATAATTATATATATATAATTAATTCATGATCAAGAAATTGGACCTCGGGGGAAGACAAAAAAATGAACACATTTTCTTGAGATCGATTGAGGAAGTAGTTTGAAATATTGAACTTCTGATTGGGTCTAATATTTAATTGTATTATGGGAACTTACGAAGCCTGTTTCTTACAATATATAAATATATATAATTTCACACGGGCACAAACATTTTATATCTTTTTGGTTGCCTGGAAACTGTTTTATTACTAATTAATTAAAATTATGGTGTATTTTGTTGGTATTGTGCACCCATAATTATATTATTTAGAGAAATAAATTAATTACCATAAATATGAATAATGCAATAGATTATTCAAATTTTCTAGCATCTTAAGTAATTATTTAAGAAATTATCATATCATATAATTTCCAAATAATATAATGAATTTATGCTAATTATTAGCCAATTAAAATGTAATATTTCAAAGTCTTTTTCGGATGGAGGAGTAATTAATAGAGTCAACAGACTACAGTGACACAGTATTTGAGTGAAGACCGTTCTTTTTCAGAGTCCACTCAGAAAACATTGAATTGGAACTCTAAAAAACTGAGAAGTGATTATGAAAAAAGCAACAATTATTATTATTATTATTATTATTATTATTATTATTATTATTATTATATTTATATTTATTTATTATTTATTTATTATTATTATGAAGGAAGAAAGGGGAATGCAATCAATTACATAAATGTGTTCTGCCGGTCAAGGCCCCCCGGCAGTGCTGCCCAACTGTGAAGCCTTATTTCCCTCCGGCGAATGCCCTTCTCTCGTTCACAACGCCTCCTCGCCACGTGCTCCTTCATTTCTCCTTTTCCTTTTTTTCTTCTTTTTTCTTCCTTGTTTCCCTCTATAAATCTGTCCACTTCCCATTTAATCCTCTCCAACCTTTTGTTTCAATTTTCAAACAAGAAAAGAGAAGAAGAAACCAAAAAAAAAAAAAAAACTCACACCTTTTGTGTGTTTGTTTGTTTGTGTGTGTGTGTGTGTGAGAGAGAGGGAGATGGAACTCGGAGGAAACAATGGAGGCTTCCATGGTTACCGCAGGCAGCTCCCAAGAACAAGCTCTGGTAAAATTCTTGAATTAGGGTTTCTGCTTCCTTCTTTTTTTAGCTATTTATATATTGCCTTTTTTTGTATAATGTTTTAACCTTTTCCCATTATGTGCTAGACTGATGTAGACTTCTAGCCATGGAATTCTGTAAATTATCTTCTTCTTTCTTTTCTTTTTTTCTTCTGAAACTCCCATATTCATCTGCATGCAAATGCAGATTCATGGTTCTTCTCCTCCAACCATAAACTTCAGTTTCCAGATGTATAAAGAACTAATAAGTTGCATCTTTTATTAATTTCTAAGCACAATATACATGTATGCATATATAATAGTGATTGATATATTGTTAGCAGGACCAAAAATGAGCCCTTTTACATGCAGACTGTAAGAGGGAGGGTTCTAATTAGTTCTTGATTTCATCCATCTGAAAGCGACATAAAGAATTAGGGATACTTCTTTTCAATCCATGGATTCATTTGAAATGAAAGATCGTCCAAATGTAACTGCAATTTTATTTTTTTTGTTTTGCTGCATAGCTTTCTGTAAAACAAGACAAACCAGAAAAACCAAGTGGCGTACATGCAGTGTTTGACCCCACAATTACACACGTCACTCATGCATTCTCATACCCGTATTGATTTCTCTACTCTAAAATTGTGTTTCATCTCTTATTTCAGTCGTTCTATTTAGTTTTCTAAATCTAATATCCACTAATAAGGATTAATGATTAAAAATGTGGGATTTTTCAAATAGATTTGGCGGCAATCCAACTATTAGAATAGATGTATTACAGCCTTAAAAAAGAGGATGTTGTCCGTCTTCCGACAACCACTGCTGCTGCTGTTCCACCCCAAACGGCCTTAGGATTGTTTTATCTGCATCCAGGCATCATTTTCTGTTCGGAAAATAATACTTTTTTTTTAGTATAAACAGAATGCTTTCAACCTGGAAAACTGTCTGAACCAGGTTTTTTTTTTTTTTTTTAAATAATAAAGATTGTTTTTTTTTTTTTTTTTAATGAGTTTGTTGTGATTATAGATATAATTGTTGGGGTGGTGCTGCTTTTACCCATTTATTGTTGGGAGATAAAATCAAGATTGTTGGGGCACACAGAACTCTTTAATATTGATTATTGATGACTAGAAAACAAAATTGGAAGACCCCAACAAATATCTGCTCTTTCTGTCTGCTTTTCACCCATTCTTTTGTCTTAACTATTTGTTTTCGACCGCTCACGAGCCAACCTCCAGGTTCCTTATGGCTTTTGTCCTTTTCTTATTTTTTTCAAATGGGCCTGTCCAATGAATTCAAATTCTTTAGCATGGCCCATATCTGTATAATTTAGCCCAACTAGCTGGGCTTGGGATGATTTATCATTTTTAAGTTTTAATTGGACAAGCATATATATTTGGATCCTTGAAAAATTATTCTTCATTAGACTTCTTTTAGTTTTATTTCTAAATATTTAGTCCTTCCAATTTAGTTTTAATGCATAGTTGCTAGACACATGAGAAATGATATTCGCAATCCTCTTAGGTACTATACATATATGTAGGATTCAATTTTTATTAGCAATAATACAAGGACTTAGTTTTTGTTTTCTTTTTCAACGTGTGTTGCTTTTGTGGTATGTATGACTAAAATTTTCAAGTCCATGCACAGATATGAAAGCACCAGACATCAGCATGGCCCTGCCAGCTCCTCAAACTAACCACCAACCCGCCCCCACCGGCAATGCCGCCACCACCACCGACGAAACAGAGTGCATCGTGCGCGAGCAAGACCGCTTCATGCCGATTGCAAATGTGATCCGTATCATGCGCAAGATCCTTCCCCCGCACGCCAAGATATCAGACGATGCCAAGGAGACGATCCAAGAATGCGTCTCTGAGTACATCAGCTTCATCACCAGCGAGGCTAATGACAGGTGCCAGCGCGAGCAGCGGAAGACGATCACGGCAGAGGACGTGTTGTGGGCCATGAGCAAGCTTGGTTTCGATGACTACATTGAGCCTCTCACAATCTACCTGCACCGTTACCGTGAGTTTGACGGCGGGGAGCGTGGTTCCTTGAGGGGGGAGCCGCTGGTGAAGAGGGTGGTTGATCATGGGTCTATGGGCTTTCCGGGGTTTGGGCCCCCAGCTTTTCATCACATGGCCCATCATCATGGGTACTATGGAGCTGCACCCATGAATTTCTTCAAGGATTCAGTGAATGCTGGGCCGTCCCAGGCTGCGATGGCGTGTGTTGAGCCGTTTGCTCCGCACAAGGAACAGTTGTAGGGTTGCTGAGAAGTGGGGTTTTTTTCTTTTCTTTTTTTTTTTTTTTTTTAACCTTTTAATGCTTTTTTAGGATTTCAAATGTAACAGTAAACAAGATTCTGGAACTTAACTTTCTGTTTGCAATTCTGAATTTCAATTTCTCAAACTCTCTTTTGTATCTTGGCATCTTAGCCTTGTTTATATTTGCCAAGACTGCTCTGTAATGCAAATAAGATCAGCTAATCAAAATTCGGGACCAATATCTGTATAACTTAAAGCCTGAAACATCTTTTTCGGAGACAAGTCAAGGAAAATACACTCAAATTTCTTACTACGCATCAATGCACTGCCTTTTTGCCTTCTGATCGTCTACCCCTGCACCGTCTTCCTCGTCTAGGTTTAGTATCTTTTCACCATCTTCGTCGCCTGCCTCTTCTTGTGTTCCAGGAATTTGCAAATCATCCTCATTGTGAGTATCTTCCGATTCCACCTCTTCTGCATTGTCCTCTGTGCCTTCACATCTTTTCCGTAGAGGAATCACTTGAAAAAATGATTGCTTCCAGTCTTTTGTCTCCAAGAACTTGAGCAGTATCTCCACTACTTGATTCACAGTAAGAACCTGCACCCAGTTATGCAAATTAAAAGAAATCATTACGAGAAGACTGATAGGCTTTTAACTGAGAGAAAATGGCAACAAGGATTTTAACACACATAGAGCCAGAGGGAATCAGATCAGATGCAGAGCAAAATTCAAGCTTATTGTCCATAAGTGAGCATAGTTGTGGGGTCCATAATGTGATACATGTTGGATTGTGACACAAACATCAAACTCAAATGATATTACATATCATCAAGTTCATAATCATATCCATACAGGTACCAGCCTGTGAATTAGGCCAGAGAAAGGCCACATTGTGAATGGCAATACCCTTATTATATAAGCCTTCTTTTATTGTCTTTAAACAGAGAAAGGGTGTTTGATTGAAAAAACACACCGCAATTAAACACCAAGCAGCTAAAGAAAAAAAGCTATCCCCAACAATTAAGACCAGTTAGTTGTGAGAGGAACAAACCTGAGAACTAGACATCTTCATGTAAGCTCCAATTGGCAGTTTGGCTGTTTTGATTCCTTGCTCTTTTGCTTTATTCATGGTAATGCCTTTCCAACGGTTCCTATCCACCAAACCTCCAATTATGTAAATTGATTTTGGGTCAAGTTCATCCAGAACATTTTCAGAATCGGCTGTGAGATACACCAAGTTTTCTTTCTGATCTTGCAAGGCTTCTACATAAGATCGATCCTCCTTCTCAATTACCCACTTATCGTATCCTGGGATTCGCATAAGCTGATTTTTCATTTCTCCTTCACAGCCTGTGAGCCAAATATGGGCTGGCAAAGCACATCTTCCATTTACGGCATAGCAATACATGATCTGCAAGTTACATTAATAGTAACTAGCTTAATAAAATCGCAGATAAGTAGATCAAATTAAATCAATTGTAAGAAAGGGGAAACTGGTGCAATAGACCTATTCAATCACCGCATAATCATAAATCATAGCAAATGAGCTCAAGTTCAGCAATATATAACCTTGATGTAATTACAGGAACTGCAGACATAATCATGTCTAGTTTAAAGTTTCTTGAATATACGATAGAACAAAATTGTATAAAGTTGATGCAGGGCAAAATATGAGAACCTGACAGGCCTCTATAAGGGGAGAAAAAAGCAGCAGCCAGCACTAAGCTCTGGAAAATAGGAAGTCAGAAATAGTACCACAGGTGGTGGGGGGGGGGGGGGGACTCATTATGAATGCATATACAACTGAACAAAATAGTCAATTACAGACAAAAAGCGGTTGGATTTCAAGAAAATTAAATGACTCAATTTTAAAATATTTAAATAATGAAAGCAACATTTGCAAGAGCTTTAAATGTGTGACTAGTATAGTTTTGATCAAATCTGCGATTATGAATTGTCAGAGAAACACATACATTGCAACACAGCTATATTGATTATAATGATATACTCTGTCAAAATTGAAAGGAAGATGTAACTACACAGTGGACGGGATTAAGGAAAATTAAGGCCATCCTAAGTGTGTTTTGGAAGATAAAACTCTTGTCTGCTAATTTATGCATAAGAAGCTTCTTAAGCCAAGATTGCCCTTACAATTATTGAAGGCAATATGGCTTTATGATAAAGCTAAGGCAAGTGTTATCCTTAGTAATGGTAGCCTTATCAAAATCATGAAAAACTCCATTGTGGCCACTTTCAATCTCTGCAAGTTTCACCATTAATGCTTTATATGCCTAAATAGTTAAATTATCCCAACAAGTAAAGGATTTCTAGTTGTTCTATCACACTTTGCTGTATTAGACAAGGAAGACTAACTTCAGAAATTTGACGTTTTCAACCAACAGTTGTACTAATCAGATTGCAGTTTGTGAGGAAAATCCAATGAAAGCAAGAATTGGATGAGATGAGAGAGAAAATGAAAGAAGGGAGAATGTGACCTGTTGAACGAGGCTATGGAGTTCAGTAGAGCTCATAAGATGAGCAAACTCAAGATCAATAACAACTTTCTGGCCATTGATCCTCGCTTCCTGCAGCCTCTCGAATTTCTTCCCCTTTTCCTCGGCCCGCTTTTCCATACGATCTTTTCTCAGACCATTTCTCGCTTCAATCAGCTTTTCCCTCTCCTCTTCGCTGATGTTCGCCAATTTCTCCTGCCACTCCTTCCGCTTGCGCTCGGCCTCCCTCTTCTTGTGCTCCTTGATCTGCGCCTTCTTCTCGGCTTTCTTCGCCTCGTATCTCTGCTGCTTCAGCAACCGTTTCTGAGCGTTCTTCGACATAGGTTGGGCGGCGGCGGGGGCAGTTTGGTCATCCTGCAGGGTCTCCATTGCTGTTTCTATTTGCAGAGAATCAGCCATGGTGATGCGTGGTGAGGTAAAGTGGGGAGATGGAAGAGATGGTTTCAGACGAAGCAGCAGTAAACGACGTCGTAATGAGTATATCCAGTTTCCGCAGTGAACCGCTCGAAAGGACGACGCAGAAGGGTCGCACCAGCAAACCATACGATGTAAGATTACATAAGGCTCGTTTGGCAGCCTGCAGAAGTGCAAGACTGCGAAGCTATCTCCTTATTTCGGCCGTCAGGCAGCAATTTTCTCAGCCCAGGCCCACAACAAATTCGCTGTTCCCTCCACCCTCCAGCCTTTCTTTCTTTTGGTTTTAATTTTGATACTTCTGTGTGTTTTTCATTTGTCAATTACTATATTAATATAATAATAAAATATTTTAAATATAATCTTCTCATTTATTTGTCAATTACTATTAATTTATCTATATTAATATAATAATAAAATATTTTAAATATAATTTCTCATTTATGTTTATTTTTTAAAACATAAACATTTTTGAAAAACAATGTATCAGCTATTAATTAGATTAATTTTATTTTTCTTCTTTTTTGGAGAATATTATTTTCAATTTATTAAAATATAAATATTTTTTTCGCTTCTACTATGTTTTTTTATGTATAGTATATTAAATCAACATTTTTTATATAATATTGAATTAATTATACCCTCATACCGCACATATTAAAATTGATATTAGATGTGAAAAATGTAATTATTTTTGTTTGATTAGTTGAAATATATTTTATTGTTTATTGCTTATTTGTTTGGATGTAGATTGCACATAAATATTAATTAATATATTTAATAAAATTAATTTAATAAATTAAATTTTAGACAATTAATACATTTATTATAGAAACAAGACTCTTATTCACGTTGAAATATATTTTATTGTTTATTGCTTATTTGTTTGGATGTAGATTGCACATAAATATTAATTAATATATTTAATAAAATTAATTTAATAAATTAAATTTTAGACAATTAATACATTTATTATAGAAACAAGACTCTTATTCACATGGGAGCAATGCTAGATCATTTGAATTTCACAATCTCATCTCATCTTAATACTATAATATGACTATTTCATAAAATAAAAAATTACACATCACTTCTCGTAAAATATAATATATCAACATTAACTCCTTCGGTATTAGTTTGACATTTACATTAACATCCGTATTCTATGCAATTCTAAAACACACATCCACATAAGATTTTAGAATTTTCACGATAAAATATTAAAAATCAAAATAAACTCATTCTTAATTAAAAAAATATATATATATATGACCTATAAGTTGCGAATCATTTTCTATGTTTTAACGACTCACTCGATAGGCATGGTAAAACAAAAATACTCATTCTTGAGACATACAAAAAACTTTCCTAGTCCCTAATTTCCACAATTAACGTTTATGTTGTGTTTAATTAAAGCCACTGATGATTAGAAACTTATGAATATATCTATAAGTAAATAAAAGTAAGACAGTTTGACTAAACTTAGTTTTTTTTATTTTTAGAAACTGTGATGTTCAATCAGATTTTTTATTTTTAGTTCTAAATTTTAAAGATTTATAACTTTTTCATCTCAACTATGTTTTTTGTGAAAAATATATCAAATTAATAATTTTTCATGATTTACAATTTGATATTCATAATGCACATATAATAATAAAATGTTAATTTTTAAATATAAAATACAATTGTCATATATTAATTGTGGTATATTTTAATATTTAATATATTTTTATATTATTGCATATTTTTATTTTAAATAATTTTTATCAAAATATATTTTATATAATTATTATTTTATAAATTATATTACTATTTTATATGTAAATAGGAAAATGATATTTTTGATTTATAATGTATAAAACTATATATGTAAAAAAATCTATTTTTTAAAATTAAATTTCTGTCTCAAAAGTAATACTTTTTTTTTTTTTTTTAAATGATCAAAATCTATTAAAAAGGACAAAGAGAATCAGACTAAATCACATAGAAGTATCTGAAAGACACATTGTTCTATTGGTGCACTTTGAATATCATAAAAAAAAAAAAAAAGAATTGTTGGAAATTTTTAACTCGTAGAACTATCAGTGAAACTACAACAATGAAGATAAAATATTGACCCACATCACAAAATATCGTCTTAGTCTCGCACGACTTTTGCACGAATATAATAATAAAAAAATACTATCTTTTGTATTGCCTGGATTACAAGTTGGAACCTGCAACACCTATCCATCTTTTTTGCTCATATAAGTAGACAATGGAGGAAGACCCTTCTCCTTTAAAAATATACTTCTTTCCTCATGCATCAATCATAATATATATATATATATAATAGCCTATATGTAAAAAGAAGAGTTGGGTTTTGATTATATTTGGCGATGTTAATTAGAATTGAAAATTTCCAATTCAATGAATTCTGGCAATACGAACAGTTTCAGCTTCCACCATAACTCTTGTACTATTTGCAGCTGCAGTTACTTCCGGTCATCACCAATAACCTTGCCCATCTCTTCCTTCTCTTTTGGTGTACTCATTCAATGCCCAATGCCCCCCTTCAAGTTCTCCAGTAAATCCTTTACACAGTCATTTTCCAAGCTTCCCTCCTCACCAGTTTCTGAACAAGCGAAAGCTTGATTCTTGATATATATATATATATATATATATATATATATATATATTAATTCTCATCATTTAAACTTTCTTGTTTTCTTTGCTAAATTTATGCTGCTTTTGGGCGTCTAACAACAGCAGCTGTTGCTTCTTGAGCCCAATTTCAGGCTCTCAGCAACCTTTGGGGGTCTAACAACCGCAGTTGTTACCTCTTGAGCCCAATTTCAGGCTCTCAGCAACCGGTTTGTTGTTTTCTTCAATAGCCAGTAGCTTTGTACTCAGTTCTCGAGAAAATCGGTCTTCTCTTCAACCACCGTGTTGTAGTATTGTGGTTTAAACTTTGTTCGGAAATTTCAAGGAAATGTTGTGTGTTTCATGGCCTGGTGAGAAGCAGAAGTGGATATGGGGTTAGTGATGGGTATGGAGAATTCATATCACGGAATGAGATTTGTAAGCCGGCCTCATATAACTTTTTACCAAAATCAAATATAAAATTTCCCATCCTCTTATGAATATATTTTTTTAAACGAAGAATTGGGTGAATCGAACAATTTTTCATTTTTTTATATAGTTTAATTAGTTTGAAATTTCGTGATGCACATAATTTATTTTGTATGTTTTTATTATTCAAAAAAAGTTATTTAGTACTATAAATATTAGCAAAAAAAAATTATACTTAATGTGGCTTGATATCATTTTTTTCTTGCTCTTGGATTAAAACTTAATTAATTGCTTAATGATATGATTTAATATCTAAAGGGAATTTTCTATTTTTAATATTTTAGAAAATATTAATCAAGTCAATGGTATTGTTTATTGACACGCTTTTCCCTCTTAAATATAATAAAAATAAATTATAATTACAATATTAAAATTAATCATAAAAATGAACAATTTAATTAGTAAAAAAATTAATTCTTTTGGATTTAATATCACTATTTTTATGGATATGATTTACATTTTTTAAGTTTTCATATTAACAACATTTTTGTTTCCTAATTTATAGAAATTTCTTTTGATTTGCAATTTTTTCGCTAGCATAAAAATATTTCTATTTAAAAATGTAAGTAACATTTAGGAGAAAAAATAAAAGTATTAAATATCATTTTAGTTATATATATATATATATATATAACATAACTTGTCAATCAATAGTTGATTATTAAAAAAAATGTATACAGTCAAATTAGATTAATGAATTTTATTTAAATAAAATTGATGAATTATATTTAAACAACCTTGTGTAATTCATAATCACATTTAGATTAAGTTGAGATTTTATTTTGTTTTGATTCACATATAATTCTTACTCCCTAATTTCTCAATTAAAAAATGTGTACCCCTAAGAAATTGTGCAAAAATATAATTTTATAAGATATGATATTTTTTTTATAAATATTCGATAAATAACGTGCAAATAATTCAAACACTCGTTAAAAATAACGTATCGTGTATTTGATGTGCGACTAATGTACACTACGAGATTGCGCTGTGCAAAAATCTAACGATATAATATAGAATAGGCTCAATATAAAAATACTTTACAATACAATTATACTTAATTGAAAATAATTATAATTGTTTATATATGAAAAAAGGTATAGTCAAATGGGTCATATTCAAACAAAAGTAATCAAATTAAACAAATGAATTATATTAAAAGCAAAATCTATAATATGAATTTGAGTACATTTGACTTAATTGAAATATAATTATCATTATATTCATGAAAGATTGGTAAATAAATTCTCAAATAAGTTTTTCCATATAAAAGGCAACCTAAAAATGCAAATAATTTAAAAACTTTCCTTAATTTAAAATATTAAAATTGCTCAATTTTTTTTACTGGAAAACAAATATTTTTTGAGTCAATAAATTATTATAATATATTTTCTTAATTGTTAAATATGGAAGTAATTCAAAACAATTTTCGGAATAGTTGAATAATTCACGACTATAAGGTAAATTTATTAATACAAATGAATGAAAGTACTATAATTATAACCCTAATTAAGTACAATTAAATCAAATTGCAGTATTTATAATTCGATTTATTTATGGAATCTCAGTATTTAGATTCTGAAATAGATTCTTCGCACAGATGGACGTGAGATGTGCAGTGAAAAAAAGCAACATCGAGATCAGCTTGCAATGAATGTGCAATAATATAAAAAAGCAAGGTCTGCAAAAAATAGAAAAAGAAGGGGCCAAAGTGAAAATAGTGTAAAATAGAAGGGCGTGGTAGCAAAATACCCCGCTCCCAAAACATAAATCTGGACTTGGTGAAACCCGGCAAAGAGCTTTTATTTCACCTGTTTATATTTCTAACCGAGTATCTTTTTCTCGCTTCATTGTTCGAAACAATAAAGAGAGGAAAATAAAGGAGCCCCAAATTCACATACAAACGCAAGAGGGAAACACATTCGAAACACACGGGTGATGTGAGGAAAAACCATCTCCGTCTTGAAGTTTGAGGAATCTCTTTGAAATTTAGTTCCAATGGCTAACAAGCTGCAGCAGCAGCTGAAAGAACTGGGATCGAAGTTGGAGACTCCTCCAACTTCGAAAGACGCACTCATTAAACTCTTGAAGGTGAGAACTTTGTCGTTTTGTGTGGCGTTTGTTTTCGAATTTTGCTCTGGAGGATTATTTTAGCGTTCTCGTAATCAATTCGTGTTCGTTTCGAAGTGCCGTTTGTCGATGCATGCTTGTAAATTTGTGAAAGTTACGGCGACGGTGCAATTGGGGTTGAATTAGGGTTCTTTTAAGGTGCTGTTTGGCCTTGTTATTTATTTAACTTAGTTGAAAGTCTGTGACTTTGTGTTTCAAAATTTTAAGCTTGTCTAAGTTGTGAGATTCAAATTTTGGGTGCGTTCTGAGTTCAATTTACATGTGCATGTGCCTGCATTGCGAAATTTGTGACGTTGTGATTATTCGGATTGAATTAGGGTTCGTTTAAGGGTCTTTAGAGGCTTTAGTTATTCTCTCCTTTTCGTTTGATGAAAAATAGTTGCTTTGAGTTCAATTTACATATGTGTTATGCATAATGTATGATTCCTCACAATATTTTTAATCAATTTTTCGGAAACAGTCAAGAAGATTCTGTTCCCCCCTCCTTTTTTTTTTTCGTTTTTTTTTTGTAACTTAAAAAAAATTATTGCTGCAATTTACTATAAGCAGTCAGAAACTGTTATTTTTTATTTTATGTGATAGTGTTCTCTCTGTAGATTTCTTCTTTGTCCTTCACAATATTGCAACTATTAATACATGTTATAAATATGCGGGGAACTATTTGATTCTGAAGTTGTTAATGTTTCCAGATCTGACTGATAAGCTTTTTGTATACGTAAGTTGTATATTCTGTTGAGCTTTCTTGGTGAATTCCTCGGCCCGCAGAGACAAAATGTAGGACTTGTATTCAATATAGCCTTGACAAATCAACGCACTCTATATCATGTGGTAATAGAAAAATTGTATGCCAAAACTTTGAGGACAGCAGAAACGTTGTCTGATTATGTGGCGAGGATCATGCATCTGCATTTTGTTCTCTCTCTCTCTCTCTCTCTCTCTCTCTTTTTCCTAGAGATTGAGAGATTTCCCCTGTGTATTTTGAAGAATATTCATTTGGATATATTTTGATTGCTAGATAGTAATGGCTTTTGAAAATTTAACTGTGGAATAGCCCTACTGGAATTAGATCTGTTTTTTTGCTGGTTTCTTGGTATGAAGTTACCTGGATGTTTAACTGATTGCTTTTAGTAACTCGAAAGTTTTCCTCCTCATGCAGCAAGGTGTGACATGCTTATCTGAATTAGATCAGTCACCACCAAAACCAATGCTGGAGGCCATGGAGCCTTTCTTGAATGCTATTGTGAAGCCAGAACTTTTGAAACATCATGATCGAGAAGTAAAGCTTTTCGTAGCTGCATGTATCTGTGAAATAACTCGAATTACTGCTCCTGAGGCGCCCTACGAAGATGATGTTTTAAAGGTACATGATTCTTGTTACAAATAAATAGCTACGGAAGATAACACAAGTGTGTGCTTGATTTTTCGACATGGATAGTATGACTTTGGATTCTGATTGTCTGTGTTTGATCTATATTACAGGATATTTTTAAGTTGACTGTGAGTACTTTCAGTGGCTTAAGTGACACAAATGGCCCGTCATTTGGAAGGAGGGTTGTTATTCTTGAAACCTTGGCAAGATACAGATCATGTGTTGTTATGCTTGATCTTGAATGCGATGATCTCATTATTGAAATGTTCAATACTTTCTTCTCTGTTGCCAGGTATGGCCTTTTTTGATGTTGGGCTCTATTTCATCAGTTGACAGTAAGCTTATTCGCATTGTTCATGCAAGCTTATCTATTTCTCTACTTTATCCCGGTGATATTTTATATGGGCATGTTTGACAATTACTGACTCCTTTTCATATTCTCTGTTTTCTTTTTCGTTGGGGTGGTGTTGAGGAATGTTTTATGAAGTTGACGTGTTTATCTTGTAAATTTTTTTGGCAGCATACACCAGACAGTATTGTTGAACCTCCTTGAAAACCATAAATAAACAATTTTAAGTCGGATTCAGACAAATCTGAATTTTGCTTTTTATCCTTCCAGTTTCTGTAGTGTAAAGGAAACTGAGATGGATCATCATAATACATTTTATATGTCTAGGATGGGGAATCATGCAGTAATTGACATGTAGGTGGGTTAGTACTAAATTTGATATCTTGTTCTACGTGGTTTACCATATATATGAGAGTTGAGATGGACTGGGTGTATACAATAAGATCTATTGCCGCAATCACCTTTTTTTTAGCTCACTAAATTCACCGACTTTCAAAATATTGCAAAACCAAAATATGCTGAAATTGTGACAAAATGCTGCACTTTAAGGATTGTATTTATGGTAATGATGCCATTAGTATTGTCTTAGAAATAAGACAATTTGTATTGATATAGTTGATCTGGATCCTTTACCCTATTGATGTAATGACTTGTATTAAACTTTCAGAGATGAGCATCCCGAGAATGTTTTGAATTCAATGCAAACAATCATGGAGGTACTCTTCGAAGAAAGTGAAGATATTCCAGAGAACTTTTTACTTACATTGTTGTCTGTTTTAGGCCGTGATAAGGAGGTAAACATCTCTTCCAGTGCTTAATTTTTTTTTATAGATTTGAGTGCTTTTCTCATAGCATTTGATTCCAGGATGTCACTATGGCTGCGAAGAGGCTTGCTATGAATGTTATAGAGCATTGTGCTGTAAAACTGGAACCTGCAATAAAGCAGTTTCTTGTGTCCTCAATGTCAGGAGACAGCAGGCCTTTGAGATCTGAGATTAATTACCATGGTGTACTTTATAATATCTATCGCTCTGCTCCTCAAATCTTATCAGGAGTTGTTCCGTATCTTACCGGAGAGCTACTGGTAATTATATCAGTGCTTTTAATGCTCATTTTTACCTTTTGCTTACTAGGTCGACACACTTAATTATCTTATGTTCGTCAGTATGAGCACCTGATGTCATTACTGAAGAAAAATCTTCCTTCTTTGGGAATTGTGGGCACATCCAGTTTACAATTGCTTCGGGATATGCTTCACCTTTTGCATTCATATTGTCCTTTTTGTAGTCAAGTTGCTTACTTAAAAGTGATTCTGATAAGTTCTCAAATTAATGAATCATTAGTCATATATGTTTGACAATTCATCTGGTTTCCAATCTTGCCATGAACAGAGTGATCAATTGGACATTCGTCTAAAAGCAGTGAAGTTAATTGGTGACCTCTTTGCTCTGCCTGAATCTACTATTTCTGGAGCATTCCAGCCAGTCTTTTCAGAGTTTCTGAAACGGCTGACTGACAGAGTTGCAGAGGTCAGATTGTCTGTCCTTGAGCATGTAAAGATTTGTCTTCTGGTGAATCCTTTCAGAGCTGAAGCTCCTCAAATAATCTGTAAGGAATTCTAGTCCTATTGTTCTCAAGATTATGGTCCTAAGGTCTTCAATTCTAACGATATTAATCAACTTCCAGCTGCTCTTTGTGACCGGTTGTTGGACTACGATGAAAATGTTCGTAAACAAGTTGTCTCTGTGGTCTGTGATGTGGTATGCCATGCTCTGGCATCCATACCAGTTGAAACTGTTAAGCTGGTCTCGGAACGCCTTCGAGACAAATCTGTATGTGTGCCTATCTCTACCTTTTCATCATCTTCACCATCCAGTCTTGCCATATTGTGATAACTTTTGTTGCTTCCAGCTTCTTGTTAAAAGGTATACAATGGAGAGGTTAGCTGATATATATAGAGCATCTTGCATGAATCAGTCTAGTGGCAATGAATTTGATTGGATCGTTGGGAAGATTTTGAGATGCTTCTATGATAAAGATTTCAGGTAACTCGTTGAATTTCTTGTTGCTACACATACTTATTTGGTCTACAAAATATATGATAAATCATATTAAAATTTGGAAAATATGTCGACTAAATTTCTATAGAGGCTGTTTATTTTGTTAAAAACTAGCACCACTAAGTAGCTCATCAAAATGTAAATCAATCTACCAATGTTAAGAGCGCTAACTGTAGTTGATTGTTAGCTAAGATATTTTAACATCTTTGATTTGTGATATCTGATATATGATATTGGAGACTTCATCTCTCTCTGCAGATCCGATACAATTGAGCCCATCCTCGCTTTATCTTTGTTCCCAGCTGATTTTTCTGTGAAAGATAAGATGAAAAAGTGGGTTAATATTTTCTCTGGGTTCGACAAAATTGAGGTTAAGGCTCTTGAGAAGATATTAGAGCAGAAGCAAAGGTTTGTGACACTGCTATTTCATTGTATACTTTTCTCTTTCTCTCTTTTTGGGTAAGGTTTGGAGATCAACTTAGATCAATTAAACCTTTATGACACCCAAATCCCAGTTTCATGGAGTGAACAATGTGGCGCAGGTTACAACAGGAGATGCAGAAGTACCTTTCGCTCAAACATTTGTCAGAGGTTGTAATAGTTGATTCTGCATTTCTCTATCTTTGGCTACTGGAAGTATTTGGCAGGTTCTTTTAATGAAAGTATTATTTCTATGTCCATTTACAGGAAGGCGATAGCGTCGAGACCCAGAAGAAAGTATTGTTTTGCTTCCGTGCCATGTCCCGTTGTTTTACTGATCCTTCAGAAGCAGAGGAAAACTTTCAGATTCTTGACCAGTTAAAAGATTCCAACATTTGGAAACTTGTAACGCAACTTCTTGATCCAAACACTAGCTCACTTCAAGCCAGTAGTTCACGCGTGAGTCTTTAATCAGATAATGTTGCTGTTCTTTTTTTTTTTTTTTCTCTTCTTTTATTATTGTCCCTTCTTTGGTGCTAACAAAAAAATGCCGTCAAGTTCCTCAGTCTTTATTAATGCCATGCAGGATGATTTGCTGAAAATCCTTGGCCACAATCATCGACTCTATGAGTTCCTAAGCACTCTTTCTTTGAAATGTTCTTATCTACTTTTTGGCAAGGATCATGTCAAAGAAATCGTTCTGGAGGCTGGTGCACACAAATCTTCTGGGAATAATGATTTAATTTTGTCCTGCATGACCGTCCTTGTGGTAGGCACTCTATTCTGTTATTGATTTCACATGTAATATATATAAATGTCTGCTGGTGTAGTGATTCTTGACTTTTTATTTTATTTGGATGCTGTTGACTATTTAATAGTAGACTCAAAGTGCTTATATGCATATTTGAACCTGACTTGAACGATCACTGACATGTCTTGAGTGGCTGACTGTGACTCAGTATGACACAAAGTGATTGGTTTGGAACTTTGAATTGTGAAGCACATGGAGCAACTTCTATACTTTATTTTCGCTCTAAAATTAGTAGAATAATGTTTATATTAATATCCTTCGATGGTTTATCATTTTCACTTCTACATGAAATGTTGAACGCAAGTGATGCTACTATTGTCACATTTGTTTGTTGAAGCAATTGAGCTTGATTATCATGCCAAATCTCTTGTGTTGGTACTGTTTCCACAGAATATCTTGGAAAGGAATGATTTGCTATGATATTCTTGAAGTACTCATCTCGTGAGTTGATATAATGAGACCTAAACAAATTTGAAACCTCTTTCTGATGGGTCATGCATTTGACTTTCAGATTCTTGCTCGATTTTGTCCTTTGCTGCTTCGTGGTATTGAAGAAGACTTGGTGCATTTTCTCGAGGATGACAATGAAATAATAAAGGAAGGTACTTTGCATATCCTTGCAAAGGCTGGGGGAACTATCCGGGAACAACTCGGTGTCTCATCAAGGTTAGACTAATTCAATTTTTGTCTTTATTATTCTGGTGCTTTTTTTTTTTTTTTGGTCTTTTTTTGACCGAAACATTATACATTTCTTACAGATCATTGGACCTTATTCTTGAGCGCATATGCTTCGAGGGTAACAGGAGGCAGGCCAAGTATGCAGTTCATGCCTTGGCCTCCATCACAAAAGATGACGGACTCATGTCACTCTCTGTTCTATACAAGGTTTCTCATTGCTCTTACATTATTTATTGACAACCAATTGCAATCTTTTATGTTACCTCCAGTCTTTTTGGGCTTTTTATGTTGCGAAAATTTGATGATCTGTTTTTTTTTTTTTTTTTTGGTTGGTGATAAATGAATAGAGGCTTGTCGATATGCTTGAAGAGAAAGCAAAATTGCCAGCTGTGCTGCAGTCTCTTGGGTGCATTGCACAAGCTGCTATGCCAGTCTTTGAAACAAGAGAAAGTGAGATTGTTACATTCATTCGGAAAAACATACTGGAGCTTGGACATGTATGACTTTTTAAATGCACAAGAACTTCATGATCCATTAGTCTCTTTTTTACTGCAGCTTATGAAAAATGCTTCACTTGCAGATGACAGAAGATAAAGCGCCTGATTGTTGGGATGATAGAAGTGACCTTTGTTCGTTAAAGGTCTTTCTTCTGCACACTTTATATAATTTCATTGATCTTTGAGAATCTTAATGGGCTAATAATGACTAACAAAGTGTCTCTGCAGATTTTTGGAGTTAAAGCTCTGGTCAAGAGCTATTTACCTGTCAAGGATGCACACCTTCGTTCTGGAATTGATGGCCTAATTGACATCCTCAAAAATATACTGTTGTTTGGTGATATTTCTAGAGAGATTGAGTCAAGGTAAATTTGACATTATTTGCCTAAAAGGTTCCTTTAAGGAGGTTGCGGTTGTGGAAATCTTCTTCATTTGTCTGCGCATTGCTTAACATTTTCTGGTGTGAACATCATTTCTCTTTTCATGTTTCAGTTTAGTTGATAGGGCTCATCTGAAGCTTGCTGCAGCTAAAGCTGTTCTTCGCCTATCTAAGTACTGGGACCACAAAATTCCTATTGATGTCTTCTACCTTACGTTGGGTACTTCAGAGGTAGACCTCACTTGATTAGGAGTCTTCGGTTGTCTGTGGAATAAATTCTCTAATTCTTAATACCTTAAAACAGTTGACTGAGTCTGGTTTTCTTACACTTCCAATCATATTCCATAGGATAATTTTCCTGAGGTAAAGAAACTACTACTCTGCAAGATTCATCAATACATCAAGGACCGGGCTCTAGACCCCAAGTACGCTTGTGCTTTCCTGCTTGATATATCATATCAGCAGGCAGATGCCGAAGAGGTAAAGAGTACTTCAGGCTACGTCTGGTTTCTTCTTCCAAACTCATATCATTCTGTCAAAATAAAACCACATATTCATCACATCTCAGATACATTTTCCTATAAATGTTTTCCAAGAACCCTTCCCCCTAACAAATCTACTCACTCCGAAGTTTTCATTGAATCTTACTTCTAGGTTTTTCTAGTGTATTTCACACCTAAAATTTCCGTGTATGTATTACATAGCATTATCCTAAATTATTTTGCAGAGCAAACGCAATCTGAGTGACATCATCCAGATGTGTCGGCAAGGAAGGGGAAGACAGATATCTTCGCAGCCTGATACAAATTCTCCCGTACATAATCCAGAATATATGCTCCCATATGTGGTGCATTCTCTTGCTCATCATCCTTCATTTCCTAACGTCGATGAATGCAGAGATGCTAAAACATTTGAAGCAATGTACAGGTATCCTAGATTGACAACTACTATAATTATTAAATGTGCTTAATGAGGTAATAAAATCGCACGCAGTTGTAATACTATTTTGAAGGTTTGTGATTGTAATTATTTACTCTAGTAGTACTTTAAGGCAAGTATGCTCCCCCCCCTCCCCCCAAACACACACACAAAACTCTTTAGTATGTCTGGTACTCTTTAGAATGTGCGGTCAAAGAAATTTACAAGGAAATATACATGGATATGTAAATCTATGTAATACAATCGGAACAATGTGTTCGGTCGCAGAGAACTGGATTAATTATATTTTCAATTGGACATTTATGAGTCTTGTTGCTTGCCAAATTTTCATTCTTTTGGTTAAAGAAATTAGGTTTTATTTATTTCATATAGTTTAAACTTATATACCACTGGTAATTGTAAGTGTCGTCCTTAAAATTTCTTATAACAAACAGGCTTTAGATGCAGAAACCTAGATAATTGAGGATTTGATTTGTTTAAACATGGTATGATCTGCATGATTTGCGTGCAGTTGTGGTCATGGTGTTAATCAAAGTTGAAACCAATAAGTTCCATTGGATATGAATTCAACTCCGTCTAGTTCCAAAATTTCTGAACCTCATAATGGCCTCTTAACGTTTTTGGCTGTAAACAAATTATCCTGTCAGAAGTGTCAAACATTTCAGCCTAAAGGAAAGAAAATTTTGTCATATTGTGCAATCAATCGATAATAACCAAAATGTGAAAATGTAACTGGTCGTAGAAAATAATTGCCTTATATAAATGATACAGCATACGAGGATCAACTTCAAAGGCTTCCAATTTTTTTGATGGAAGGGTCAGATGGCTGTAAAATTGATGCCCCTTAACATATTTTGATATGGCAGCAATTTTCTACTTGCATGTGAAGAGAAGAAAAATGCTAAAAGATCTTTAAGAGTAAAGCTACAATGAAATTTTGAAGCAAAAAAATATTATCCACAAAAAGCTTAAAATCCTTGCACGTTTATGATAATCTTGATAACTCCTATTGTATTATTGTGCCTTTCACACCTATTAAAGAACCTTGGCTCATGCGTTAGCTGACAGTTAACAAGCCTTGTCCGATCAGCCTTGCTGAAGCAAGTTATAATCAACAAGAATTTTATCTAAGGAAGCGTCCCTTATATTGATTTCTTGGTTTAAGTCCTTTAAACTGGATTATATGTATTAGGTTGTTATGCATGTCACTAATTTTTTGCCGCTGGAGGCGCACTTTTTAGGGTAATTCATAGAAATACATATCTGACATAACTCACTAACTATTTTGCCCAAATCGGTGAAGGAATCTACGCAAAAAATAAAATTTAATACCATTCTGAACTTAATATGGCTTTGTATTAGGTCAACTTTTATTTAGGCTTGTCATTTCATGCAATAGACCCTCTTCTTTTTTGGCATGATGTGCTTATGCCATAAAAGACCTTCGTACATTGGTTCACTTTGTAAATTTGTTAGATATTGAAAATAATTGAAGAAAGGAAAGCTTAACTTCGATTATTATGGAAAAACATAATAGCACATTTACTTATAGATACTATAAACTTTGTTGGAGATCTTTTTATTTTTTGAGTGAATTTGCAGGCTAGCAGAAAGCGGTCTAGCAATTTTCCTTTTTTTTTTTCTAATTATTTCTAAATTGGGATGCATTAACATTCAGTATATGGTATCCATTTTAACTTTTTAGAGTTTGTGTTAAGAGTTAATTTGGGTAAGAATTCTTGGTTAATACTTTCTCATGTTGATATTTGGGCTTGAAAATGTTTATATGGATAATTTGTGATGTCATGAAACAAGCATATGAATTATCCATGTGACATATAAAATATGTTTGTTTTGCATGTCGATGAATTATTCTCATTAGAAATTGATATTTGTGGAATCTATAGTGTAGAGACTTGTTTTAGCAAAATAATTGAGTTCACTGTAGATCATATGTGTCAAGTGTGGCTGAAGAATATATTTAGAAAATATGCTTTGGCTTTTGTGAGTTTTTTTTTTTCTTTTTTATGTGAGGTTTTTAATTTTTATGGGAAAAGACATGTATGCCCTTGGTAAAATCCAATTGATTTTGTGTTCTCATGTCGTACAACTGTCGTAAATTGACAATATGTAGAACTAATAGCACCTATAATATGCCATAAGGAGAACATATTGCACATACTTGGGAACTGCTGTGAGAGCATAAAGTTTATTTCTGCATCCATTTAATATATGTATATCTGCTTCAGGCGATTGCATCTATTCCTGTCTATGCTGGTGCACGGAGATGCAGATGGCAAATCTGATGTCATTATTAGCAAGGAGATGGAGACTGTTTCATTGCTGAACTCAGTTTTTCTACGTATCAAAAGCTCGGAAGATGCTTTTGATGCGGCTAAGTCCAAGGTGATATTTAAATACTACTATATTTTTCTTTTCATCTTATGGTGCTATTTCGTCTGGTTTCTGACGAGATAAAATTTTCCCAGACAGAGAAAGCACCATGCATTGACCTATCAGATAGAATACAATGCCTAAATTAGAATGCTTATGATTTTGATATATTCCAATGCCATTAATATTTCTAAATAACATTTTACAGAATCTGTACGCCCTTTGCGACCTTGGTATGTCAATTTTGAAGAGGTTAGCTCCAAAGCAAGACAATCTTCAAGACTTAAGTGCATCTGTGGCCCTACCTTCTGGGCTTTTTAAACAACTTGCAAAGAAAGATGAAAATGGCCTAATGGTATGTATGGCTTTACTCCATTAATCTTTGCATGAATCTTCATATATGTCTTGATAAGATGAGTCCTGGCTGGACGATGAATTGACTAGTGCTTCTTGAAATTACTCACACATGATATCTGTTGCCAAAACTTATTCATGTTCAAGTGAAATAAAGTTTTTGTTGGTATATTATGGTAATGGTCTTGTTTGTTGATCCTTTATGTTCTATGCTATACATGTGGAGATACGCAATGACCAATTTGAATTTTTTCTCTCACTCCTTGTATTCAGCCTAATTCCAGGCATGCAAGGCACCTCTAAATCTCTATTTGCCTAACTAGGTTCTGATCCTCCGTATAAGTACCTCTTAGAACTTTGCCCCTACTTGAATGAATATCTTTATATTATTAGAATGCCAGTTTTTCATGCGGTCATCTACCTTGATTCTATTGTTTTGTTCATAAATTTTTCTTTGCTTAGAGCTATTTTTTATAAGAGATATATTTTGGTTCCTATACACTTTTTCTCCCCCTTATTTGTTCTGTGCTTTCTGAGATCATAGAGAGGCAACTGCGTTCACAGTACTATAGAAGATGTGTATGCTAGGCCGGATAAAGTACTAATATACATAAAAGTAAAAATCTTCTGTGAGTTTTTTTGTTTTTTTGAAAGTTTGGTTTATATCCTATCCACGCATGTGAGACTGAGAGGATAATTTACTTATGTGTTAACTTACGAAGTGTATTCAGTTCCATGACATTTATATCTGATAAATTATGTTTCTTCTAAACTAGGTTGGTGAAGAGAAGACATGGCTGGCAGATGATGGCGTCTTGGCCCACTTTGAATCACTTGAATTGGAAGCTAATGATATTGTAAGTATGGAGATAATTTCCACCATCTGGCTTAAGATATTCCATCTCACCTTGTAAGGTAATTTAATCGTATGGTACTTCATTAAATTCAGGCTAATTCAGCAACTGCAGAGGATGATATCATGAAAGACAGTGATATAGAAGGCAGTGAGATACCATTGGGAAAGTTAATGAAACGACTAAAAGCTAAAGCATCAAAGGCAAGAAAAGAGGTGAAGAATGAGTCTGCACCAGCTGGAGTGTCAGATGAAAATGATTTTGAAGAGAAAATGGCGAAGGAAGTAAATTCTGATAATCTGGGAACAGATGGCAAGATTAGATCAAGTAACGACCATGGACATGTTAACAAAAAGAGAAGCACTGATAAGCATCCAAAGAGGAAATCATTGTTTGATGAATCCAAGGACGTTCCTGTGCCAAAACGTAAGAGAACAACATCTGCTCAAGCTCACAAGTCGCTCCAAGATAGTCCTTCAAAGGGTTCTAAGAGGCCTAGTAAAACAAATCAGGAAAATATCACTGATGATTCTGCCAAAGTGGATGAGAAGCTTGAAACTATTTCAGAAGATACATTCTTGAAAGAAACAGTGGCTGATACTGCAGAGTCTGACTTGTTAGTTTCACGTAAGAGGAAGAAATCCAGCACTTCCTCCAAGCAGAAAGGCAAACGATCTGACAGAGATCATGCTGATGCCCTCAACCACTCCCCTGTTGCTAAGGTATGCTTTAAGTAATGCAATTGGTTAAAAGACTATGATGGTTGATGAAATATGCATTTTTCACTTATGCGTGTTACATACAGAAGCCTAAGAAAGTCGCAGAAACTGATGATACACACACATTCATCTTTTCCAAGTCGGCATCTCTGAAGAAGCAAAAGAAGAAAAGTATCAGTGGATTGGCAAAGGTTAGTGTGCCCTTTCTTGCAATTTATTGTGAAGCGTTTTGTGGTTGTGGGTGCAAACATGCTATCAATATCCTCAAATGGGCACACTACTTATGATGCTTCTCCGTGCCATAGCACTGAAGAAGCATAGTAATGCAACTGTATTGTAATATGCATCACACTGTCAGAAGTGAGAGAAAATATGGTAAAACAAATTACATGGGGTGCCTTTGGAGCATTGGAGCTATATTGTTGTACATGTCCTGCTCAAGTTTACTGTATGCAAAATTGAGATGCTCAACATCTGTGAAGCATTTCAAAATTCTGGAGTTATGTGGCAGAGAATCTTTCTGTCCTAGCTGCTTTACTTTTTTTCCCCCTGTCTATAAAGTAGATGCGCTGTTCTTATTTTATTTTACAGCATTCATATCTGCTCTGTCTTGTCTTTAGTGCACAACCAAGGACAGTGGAAGTACCAGCACTGACTTAATTGGTTCCAGAATAAAAGTTTGGTGGCCGATGGATAAGGAGTAAGTGTTTCTCAATTTGATCTGTAATTTTAATATAGACAAAAAAAGAAAAAGAAAAAAAAAAAAAACAAGAAATGCTAAGAATGCTATTATAGGCATCAAATTCTTTGATTAGCATTCTTCGTTATACTATACTTTCTCTCTTCTGCTTTCATCTGAAATTAATTTAATGCTGAACTTAGACTTCTGTCTCATTATATAAACCATGAAAAATAAGGAAAAACGAAGTAAGTGTAAATGAGTGAGTATTCTTTGTTTCTTATAAGAAAAATGAACAAAGAAAAGTGCAATGAGTGAGTGAGTGAAGATAGAGTCATCATCTTTTCTTCTAGTTCCACAATTATATAATTTGGTATGGCTGTATGATCTTCCTTCCAACTTTGTTAAGCTTATGCAAAAGGCTGCCTTCAGTAAATATCTTTATTGACCTCCGCATAAGCTGTCGATCTGAGGATTGAGTTGCATTTTCTTACCAAATAGCATACATTTTTTTCATGGCATTCATGGAAATTTTTTGAGTAGTTCAAAAGTGTTCCTGACATCAATGATATATTTTTCTTCTTTTACACAGGTTTTATGAAGGTGTGGTCAAGTCGTTTGATTCCCAGAAAAAGAAGCATGTGGTAAAGTGCATTTTAATCGTCTCATGTTCTTCCTGTCATGCTATAGAATTCATTGACAATTTCATTCTTGTAAAGTTTCTCGTGCCTGACTTCTCTTTATTTTCTTTTTCCTTTTCTTCCAAAAAAAAAAAAAACTTTTGCCTAATTTTTTGTATAGATATTATATGATGATGGAGATGTAGAAGTTCTTCGATTAGATAGGGAACGCTGGGAGCTTGTTGAGAAAGATCATAAATCAGAGAAGGTCCAAATGCTACTAACTTATCTTTCTTTTATTAAAGTTGTGTTGCTGGTTTAGCATAAAATCTGACGATATCCGTACATTTACAGAGATCTGGCTCGTCGAAGGGCTCCCGTCCTAAAGTAGAGTAAGTGCTGCGTCACTTAATGGATAATTGTTCATTTATAGCTTCATATTACACTTGTTCATTTTAGCTTTATATTCTACCATTTACCTCCAGGCTCCAACTTTCCTTTTCAATAAATGTTCGTTTATGCCCATGCACTTAATTATCCACCCTTGTATACATATGTAAAGTAACAAATTGTGGATAGAGATGGAAGCATGATAAAAAGCACTGCCAAAGAAAACTGTCTGGGTTGTGCTATAAAATTCTCTTCATACTGTATAAGCATAAGATAGTATGAAGGAAGAATGCATATTCTGCATTGTGTGGAAGCCCTATAGAAGCATGAATCATATCTATGGTAGTGTTACCATGATGAAACTAGGTTTTCTTACAAGGAAATGAGCGTGATAACATGGTGTACAGTATTTAATAATCCCTTACTGAGTTCCACTGGCCACTTTGATCAAGTCAATATATATGCGAAGGACAACATAACTGTTAAATTGAGGGTTGATAAACTGTATTAGTGAGTTCCATGGTTGAGGGATTTGATATACTTTACCTGTTTTGGATGCTCATGAAAATGTAACTGCATGTAATGTGTTGTTTCATGATAAAGAATTAAAAATATATTCAGTGCTATATTACTGGCTTGGACTTTATGGAATAGTTGTGGCTTTGAATTCTGCAGTCTTGAAAAATGTAGCTGAGCTGGCTACTGCTGGAATTAACATAAAAGCACATATCCTCAATTTAATGAATGAACCACTTTAAAACCTCTGGATATCCTTGTGCTGTAAGTATGTTGAGATTTACACTCAGAAAGTCTGCTAAGTGTGATTTTCGTTTCACAAACCAGCTATGCCACTTCTGGTTAGGCATCTTTTTGTTGCTTGTATAATATTGGAAGTGCCTTTTTCTGTAGATGTCTATCTGATCCATAATGTTTAAAGTCTAAATTCTTGGGTTCTGATTGACCCTCATTGTTATATGATGTACTTGACTGGTGAAGAATAGAAATCAATACATTAAATTAGTTTAATTTGCAGGACTTCTGTGAATAAATGAAAAAATTCAATACATTATATATGATATAATTCGGGTTCATAAATAAATAAATTCAGAATTTTTCATCTATTATGTGTCTTGGAAAATCTATAACACCTCGCGCCTTTCTATCGAATCCAGTTTGGTGTGAAATGCTTTGAGTAATGATGTGCAAAACTTTATCTCTGTTAGGCATTTCCCCTTGCCATGGAAGATAATTGCATTTTATGCCAACACTAATGTTTTCTTTAAAGTACTTGCTATTTTTATTAATTGTTTGCTTCACATTTGCACACATTTGCTGTTGAAAGAGACTGATACTTAGATGTCTACTCGTTGAATTGATCTGCAGATCATCTGGACAGAGAAGAAAATCAACTGGAGGCATAAAAAAGGACAAAAAAATCATTGTGAAGTAAGTTAGTTCTACACAATCAGAGCAATTGAAATGCACATTTCTTTAGTTTTATCTTATGTGATTGAACTGACTGGCAGATCTCCGTCACAAGTAAAAGGGAAACGAACTCCACGCAAAAGTCCTAAACAAGGGCAAAAAGGCTCGTGGAAGGGTAATTCCTCTGCCAAAGGAAGAGAGAGGCCAGATGTTTCCATGGCTGAAAATTCAGGCTCGGGTGAGGAATAGATCATTTAGCCCTTTATCTCCTGAGGTCAAGCTGACCAACATTGCAAAATATTCTGGCTATTCTGCAAATCATTGTTTACCTTTTAAATGTCGCATCTTTCTTTTGGCAGAAGTCTCTTCAAAGTCTCAAGTTTTCCTTGATTTAAATTTAGTAATACATTCATATGCAATCAATTCAGTACACATGGATTTTTAGGTTCTCAACTGTCTCATGTGTTTTCTGACAATTCAGAGAAGGAAGAGAACGAGGTGATTGAAAAGAATGTTTCTGAGGAGGAGCTGTCTGGCAAGGAGAATGAGGGGACTGATAAGAATGTGTCCGATGAGGAGTTATCTGATAAGGACAAGAAACAGGAGGAAGATGCTGACAAGGGGGGAAGTGAAGTGGAAGAGCAGAAAGAGGAAGAGGATGACTCTGAAAATACTGAGAGTGATGATCATGTCGGCTCTCCACATGATGCACATAGATCGGATGATGAAGCAGCATCTTCTTCAGATGTGAAGTCGTTGGATGAGGACAAGGAAGAATCTGGAGAGGAGGCTGAGGAAGGGAAAAACATGGATAGCCAACCAACACCTCGAAATAAGCCTGACAAGAAGACTTCTGTTTCTGGTTCTGATGATGCTGAGGTTTCTGATGATGAGCTTCTGGTACGCAACCTCAACTTTATTCACCTGTAGAACTTATGCAAGATGTTTATGCAGATTTCCAAAACTACCCATTGAGGTTCATATTTTTTCTTACAAAAACTACCCCCCCTAAAAAAATTCAAAAAAAAGCAAAAGAAAAAAAAAATCAAATCAAATGCAGCATGAGGAAACACACATAAATGTTTCAGGGTGGTATTTGTAAGTTTTGAAAGAGAAATGTTTTTACTGACATTGGTTTCTAAAAATGCAGAGCACGTGGAAACGGCGTGCAGCAAAGAAATGAGGACATCACCCATTAAATTGTTATGAAGCTGCTGGATGATTCGGTGATGAGGATTGCAGAATTAGGGGAAGAAGCTGAAGTTCAGAGTAGAAATCAATTGGAATTGTTGATCTGAATAAATTTGCATTTGCCTGCTGTAGATGGTAGCACCATAGAAATATAGCATAATTGACAAAGACTTGTGGTTCATGTAGTGGCAAGAGAAGAGAAGTTTCAGTGCGGTGAGTTACAGCAATTGACTGGTTTATTATTTAAGACTTATGTACAGTCATTAACTGTACTAGACGTTTGTTCAGTTGTCTTTGTATGATTCTAAACTACATTTGGGTTTGTTAGTTTACTTTCCAGTTTTCTTTCGGAAAATTTTCCTGTGATGTCTTTGTTAAGGTAATAGCTGTTTTAAGGGTTTTTAAATTCATCCCAACATTCATAAGTGCACAGGTTGCTTTATGTTGCTCTATACAACTAGCAAAATCTGTGCAACAATGAAGCTACTACACATACTTCCGATTGCCGTCTTGTCCTACAGCTGTGAAAGTTTTCGTCCATTCAAGGCCAAAAGTTAGGCCATCAGAGGTCGAAATATTTGTGTCTTGGTAGCAACCACGGTGGATGGGGTGGAGTTTACTTTCAAATTTTTTTGGAAGGGAGACGCAAAGTCCCATTTTCCGGCCTTTGCTTGTTAGCTTTCCCAAACTTGTTATCTTTGTCTTGTTTAACAGCCCATCCATAACTAAAATGCAAGCAGCTTCAACTAATAAATCAACACATTTCTAAATACATTCCAAAGAATATCTTGTACATCCACACTATTCCTTTAGAATATGATATTGTTGAACAAATATTCTTTGTTTGGATAATATTGGTCAAATTATTTTTAATCATTTTCAACCTACGAACATCGAGCACTTGCAACTTTAAGATTGGTCGCACCTGTAATCATTAGTTTTTGTTGTCTTGGCAATCATTAGTCGGTTTAAGGTGGTAGGGAAGGGATGGGCAGCTGAAAGAATCTTATATTAGGACTTAGGATAAGTGCATTTTTATGTTGTAAATTAAAATAGATTATTTTTTTTGGATACCCATTAAATTTGTAGAAGCAGCAGACGCATAAGTGAGAAGTAACTACTTTATTAATAATAAATGAATAAATAATTGCATTTTGAAGATATACGACCCCGTTCATAGAAAAATGAATCATCTGCTATGAACATATTGTAATGTATCCTAAAACTATCCAACAACACAGGATTTGGATCCCCACCCCGTCCTATACAGTGTATAAAAATTCAAATAATTAAAGATAGAACAATTCGAGAAACAAAGATACTAGCTTTTCATAATCGACGACACGTTAAACTGAAATCGCTGAATTGATATTAGCTTTTATTCAAGGCGGTCATTCGGATGCTACAACTTTCTGTTGCCCTCACCCGATTACATCCTTTCCCGGCGGCCGTTCTGTGTGGATATGTTGGGCGGCGTCTTGAAGTTGAGAACAGAAGATGACCCAGATATAGATAGACAACAGGAATCTACTACATCGGAGAAACCCAAGAGACTTTTGGAGGTGGATTTGGGTAACGGAAGTCAGGTTTTGCACATTCCACGATTCATTTCATACCAAGATTCATGGAATTATTTCGCTTACCTAGATAAGAACATCCCTTGGACCCGACCCACAATCCGCGTCTTTGCTCGATCCCATGTCCAGGTTCTTTATGTTCTTCGTTTTGGACTGTTAATTAAACCCTTATATAACATCCATCTAAGTATGGCGTGCATTAGCCTTAGAGTGATAAAATTTTCGAAGAAGTTAAATGTCTTGTGGGGAAATGAAAGTACAGTGTAAGATATGGCGACGCTCTGAGTGCTTGATGAATCTGAAGAAAGTGCATATTTTGCTGGAATTTATCAAATGTAGTATGGGGTGTGGCGAGATGAAATCTTGTTTTACTCATTGTTGAATTTGTGACTCAACTTTCCGTTTTTCTTTCCTCATGGTTTTCATTTTCATGATCATTCGGTAGTAACAGTTATTTATTTATTTATTTAATTTCATTCTTTTCTGTCTGAACAGCCCAGAGACACATGCTATGTTGCAAGTGAAGGATTGCCTCAACTTGTATACAGTGGGTATCAGCCTCTTGCTTATTCCTGGGATGAATACCCACCCTTAAAGGAAATTTTGGATATGGTGAGACTACTTTCAGATACAATTTTTTTTCCTTTCAAAACAACATCATTTATTTTCAGTTTTATTAAATGAATTAATCCCTGATGCTTCAAAGGTGTAACTCTAGGTCCACAAAGCTCTTCCTGGAAGTAGTTTCAATAGCTTACTGTTGAATAGGTACAAAGGAGGCAATGATTATGTTGGTTGGCATACCGATGATGAGAAGCTTTATGGACCAACTCCCCAAATTGCTTCGGTTTCATTTGGATGTGAACGTGATTTTCTCTTGAAGAAGAAACCAAGTAAAAGTGCTCAAGGTACAGGACAATCCTCGCCTGTGGGTTTCCTATGTTTACTTGTTTTTAAATGCTGAAATTTGTTTTTTTTATTTCTCAATCTCTTATAGAACTGTGATGACAATAATATAGGAGAGAGAACATAGAGAAGAATACCTGCATGAAGTGCCCCCAAATTTACATGGATGAATATAATAGAAGTTCTGTGATAGCACACAAAAAATCTCTACTCTCTATAGCCACACGAGCATACGTGTATTTAGGATTTAGGATGGATGACTCTAACAAATGTTCTCAGCTTCATAGTTTTCTGGCATGCTGATGTATGTCTGGGCTTGCCTCTCTCCAACAAATGTTGATTCTTGCTAGAAGTTCTAGGCAATCCTTTGTATGAAGATATTTTCCTGAGTTGGGGGTTCAGTTGATTGATTGTTTTTTTTTTTTTTCTTAAGGCTGAAATAGTGCATAAATTACTGCTATCTGCAACATGACTGGATTTCCTGCTGTTCGTGTCTGATGCATTGAGACAGACGTAGGTGTATTCTAACTGCATTCTTATGTGAACTTCATAGAATTTCTTGAAGCTTTGACATATTTATTGAATGTTTCCGATTACCTTCTTTTATTCAACTGTGTATGTGGGATTATTTTCACTATCTGATACTTCATGCCTGGAATAATGCATTCGTCACTATGGCAATGTCACTATTATTTGGAGCCATTTTGATGATGAGTGCAGGTAACTAACTGTTATGCTTGTCAGTCCACTAGAGCCAGCTATGCAGTTAATTGACTTAATACCCAATTCTTTCCTCAGGGTCTTAACCTAATCATTAGGTCCTTGAATTCACCTCAGGTTTCCTTTAGAGATGCCATTTATTTAGGAGTAGCTGTATTTGATGTAATTTTAGTACTTCACCTTGATCAACAAAGAAAAAACAATTTTAACTGGAAAATGTATGATAATAACTATTAAAAAGAAAAAAAAAAGCCTACTGGATTAGCTCTGTTTACGTCATGTGCTATCAGAAAAAATAAGGGCGATCTTTGAAAGAAAGGGGAATAAGTTTGATTTCTCTTATAATTACATATTAAAAGCCAACTGTACTCTTAAGACGAAGGATGTTCTTTTGCTGATTTTACATATAATGATATATTACTGATTTTATTTATTTTGAGGCTGAACTTGTTTCGATTTATCATTACAGTTAAGTTGAGATGTGAGGGTGAGCCTCCCAGCAAGAGACCAAAGAAGCTCAACAATATCGATCAACATGCTTTTGTACTAAAACATGGGTCTCTGCTGGTAATGAGTGGCTACACCCAAAGGGACTGGCTCCATTCAGTGCCCAAACGTGCAAAGGCAGGTTCTGTGCGAATTAATCTCACTTTCAGACGCATTTTATGATCAGCTTGCACGACATTTCTATCAGATGTTTTCCAAAGTATGCTAGCTGGCTTTGATTTGATCAGCTTGGTCAAGGTGTTCCCTTTATTTTTGTTGGTGGAAGCCTGTGTAAATGGTAGCTATGCTTTTTACTCACCACACTGCATTTTCTGTAGTTCTGGGTATTCTTCATCTTTAAAAAATATAAGAAAAAAATTTAGAGGGGGATAGGTTGCCAATATTTATGATTCCCTTGCACAAGGTGGAGTTCCAAATTTGTATCCAATTTGCATTTTGTATTGAACTCATAGTTTGTTTACAATGTCTATTTCCTCATTCATGAGTATTGCCAATGATCCGTCTTAAAAATCATATCCATTATGCCCACACCATACACCATATATGGGAGGCTCACAGTTTATTGTTAACATATTGTGTTATTTCAAAATTTAAGATTAATATATATGCATTAAGGCTAGTAAATCACTTTTCATCTTTGTTCAAAACTCTTATCGGTATTAATACAAATATCGATATATTCATTTGGGGATAATTTGTGATACGATGTAACACTTCGACATGTACAGAACACGAATATAGTGGGTTGAGGTTGATCTTTAAAAAGTTTGAATTGGAAATGGATTAGAATCTAATGAAAACGGGTCAGGTCAGTCAATCCGATAACTCGTATAATTTTCTAAAAAAATATTTTGTAATTTCACTTTGTAAGAAATGTAATATTTATTAAAAATCATGGATATATTTATATCACGTGATATTATATTTTGTTAATTTTAGCTATTATTTTATAAATTTATAAAGTTATACATTGGCAAATCTTATAATTTTTTACTTTTTATAAATTTTTTAGAATTTTATAATAATTTATTTATTATTAAGATTCAATTAAGTTGTCGGGGTAAATTGCAAAATAAATAAAGTGTTCAGGTTGTAATATTTCTCCATAAACCGAAATTTTGATTCTTACTTTGTAAAAATACAACTTTTTAAAATTGTGGGATTTTGGCATCAAAAGGTGAAACAATTTTAGTCCCAAAAAAGGAAAAGAAAAAAAGGGATTATAAATGGCGCAGTGTCCATCCAAGCATTTCTGTACAGGTACTTGAATATCTACACCACGCTTTTCTATGCACTTCCACCGCCACGGCGGCTTTGACCCACCGGATATGCCTTTTTATACATGTGGGTATGTAACTATGTACACGTATAGCAAGATATCATCAAAGATTAGACAACTATAAAGTACGAATACGCTCGCCGTAAATACCTAAGAAAACCACACCCAAAAAGAAAAACAGAGAGAACAAAGGGATACATTGCGAGACATAGTTAGGAACCGTAACGGATTATCTCTCCGACTTCCATAAGATTGTTTTGTAAGAACTTTCGACTTGATCAGTACCAACAGTGAATTTCACAACTCTTGAGTTCTATATTGCTGTCAGCCTATTTTCTTGCTCTTCTGTTTTTTTTCTTCCCTGTTCAAGTGTATGTCTTGATCACCAGTACCCCCCACCCCCCACCCCCCCAATTATAAACTGTTATCTTCTATTAAGTTTGTTCTTGAGCCGTTTCTTGTCTCTGCATAATTCTTGGTACTTGCGAGTTTCTTTATTGGTAAAATTGAGTATGCTATGCGTTGATCTTTTGACGTGATTTATTGATATCCTTGGTCGTTTATTTCATCTCTTTTTCTGGGTATTTCTTGCAGACTCTCATGGCCTCAGTTGTAGACACTTCTTCTAAGCCTCAAGGTCACTATTTTTTCTCCCATACATACAGCAGTCCCATAGTTCGTCTGTGTCTTCTACACTTTTTCTGCGGTTCTTTTGATTGCTGACTCTACGGTTTTAGTCTGAATAGCACCAGTTATATTTTATGCTTCTTTTTTTGCTCTTCTGCAATCTTTTGTGAAACCTCAACTGTATTCGCGGTATCTATCATATATTACGTTCAACGTGTTTCAAACTTTAAACTCAGCTAATGCATATGAGTTTCTCTCAGATGTTTGCATTGTTGGTGTTGCAAGAACACCATTGGGCAGCTTCCTTAGTTCTCTTTCAACATTGCCTGCTACAAAGCTTGGTTCTATAGCTATTGAATGTAAGATCTCCTGGTATTGCATCCAGTTTCCTTTAATACAGTTGACAAAAGTCTTCGTTTTCCCCTTCTGAAACTATGCGACATGTTTGAAGGTGCTCTTAAGAGGGCGGGTGTACATCCATCTTTGGTGCAGGAAGTCTTCTTTGGGAATGTACTTAGTGCTAATTTAGGCCAAGCCCCTGCTAGACAGGCTGCACTAGGTGCAGGTCTACCTAACTCGGTGATCTGCACCACCATAAATAAAGTATGTGCATCAGGGATGAAAGGTTGGTCGACATTTATGTACAGCTATGGTTTCTAACTTAAAGGAACTTGCAGTAACATGTGTTTGTTTATGCAGCTACAATGATTGCTGCACAGACCATAGAATTGGGTGTCAATGATGTAGTAATTGCTGGTGGTATGGAGAGCATGTCCAATGCACCAAAGTATCTCGCCACAGGAAGGTGGGCATTATGGCTATAGAACAGATGCTGACATCTTCCTGTTCGTATTGATTTTTTTTAAGATGAGGTTTAAAAAAAAAAAAAAAAAAAAAAAAAAACTCAAGACATGAATGCATAATTCAGTCCCCCATCAGTTACCTCTGTATATTTCATTCATTCTTACTGATAATCGTCTAATAAAAATTCACATGTTCCCACTTTAATATATGTAGTGAAGATCCTTGGTCTTATCTTTTGTTGATTTGAGGTTTATATCCCTAATGTTGTATGGCATGCCTTCTTTGACAGGACAGGCTCTCGTTTGGGACATGATGCTATTATTGATGGCATGCTCAAAGATGGCCTTTGGGATGTCTACAATGATTTTGGAATGGGTGTTTGTGCTGAGCTATGTGCTGATCAATATAACATAACCAGAGAAGAACAGGTAATGTTTTGTCGATGCTGTCTTATATGGCTTCTGCTAGGAACTTATTTAAGGGGCATATTTGTTACTGCCATTACCATAGAGTTTCAACAGAGTTTATACCTGTAAATGATCCCTATCCTCGGCTCTCCTCTCCTTATCATTTTGACTGAACTTACTCTCGCTTTTTTCTTTCTCATTTCATTTGTGGATAACTCCTGGAGTCTGCTCAAATCTGAAAACCTGTTTAATTACAATTTTATGTATGTATATATTTACTCTTGGAATATTATGTTTTTCTGGATGAAGTAGATGCTATATCATTGTATTGTGGAAAAGCTGGAATATTTACTTTTGTAATCCTAATAATTATTTAGTTTCTTCATTGTCATTTATAAGAGTTCATCATGAATTGCAAATTTTATAGCTTGTGAAGTCTTCTCTTGAGTTGCATTTTGTATTTAATTTGCTCTGTTGATCCTGAAATAGGCAGGCTGTTTGAATTCTTCTGAACATGTCCATTTAAATTTCTTTTATTGATGTCTCATAACCTCCATTCTCCTATTTGTCTTCATCGAATGATGTCTCATAACCCCCAGTCTCCTGTTTGTCGTGGTCTGCCCCTGTTTATTATATACTGGACAGCTGTGAAGGTGTCCATACTTGTTCTGTTTAAATTTTATCTAGTTTGAGTCAGTCATATTGGTGTCAGTATGACTACTTATGACTTGTGATTATTTGCATCTTCCTAGGATTCTTATACTGTTCAAAGTTTTAAGCGAGGTCTTGCTGCACAATCCTCTGGTGCATTTTCATGGGAGATTGTTCCTGTGAGTGTTCAAGTTTTTGTTGGAATGATGTGCTAGCTTTGGCTTTCTAAAGGCGAAGGATCTTTTCTGTAAATGCAGGTTGAAATTCCTGGTGGCAAGGGGAAACCGTCAACAATCATTGACAAAGATGCTGGTTTAGAAAAGGTGAATAAATAGATTAGGAAAATATATAAGACCTAATAAAAATGAATAAGAAGTTTGAGATCAACATGCTGTTTATCTTACTCAATATATTTCAAATAATTTATTTTTGGTCAAATACAAAATCGGGCCATCTTTGAGGCTACCCTTTTGGGTGATTTCAATTTGATAATCTGTCATGAAGTGCCCATATTCTTCAGCAGATAACCACATTTTCAGTGAGAAATTATATTTTGGTTTTAAGTGTTTCATTTTGTAGTCTCATAAAAGTTTCTATTCCCTTACATGCTGCATGTTGCTAGTTTGATGAATCCAGGTTAAGAAAGCTCAGACCAAGTTTCAAAGAGAATGGGGGTACTGTAACGGCTGGCAATGCTTCTATTATAAGGTATTTCTCCATGCCTCCCTCCATACTTGTATCTTTTCCTTCCTTATTTCCTCTATCCTTCTAACATGAAAATAGACCAGCGACAATTTTCCGTTAAACCTCATATTGGTGCAGAATACCAATAGATTATGGCGGTCCTCTTTTGTACATTACATGTACTTCCACATGCACTCACATTATTTTCACTTATAGATTAGGCACTGGAAAGGGTTTCACAATGGTTAAGTATTGCATTTAGAAGCCCATTATTACACAGTTTAGGCAAGGAGTGGCGTCCCTTGTTGTTGTTTTCCTTCACTTTTAACATCAATATGAACATCCTTCACCCCTTGAGTTAGTGTATCTGTGCATGTGCTCATGGTTAACCGTTTATGGTTCATGACGAACTCATAGTGACCTCAATGCTATGCATGCATTTTTTTTTGGGTGAAATCAAGCACTCAAGAATGGCAATTCCCTGATCTGAAGTTTGTGTTCTGTCCAGTGATGGGGCTGCTGCTCTAGTCTTAGTGAGTGGAAAAATGGCAGTTAAACTTGGATTGAAGGTTATTGCCAAAATCAGAGGTATTGCTGATGCAGCACAGGTAATAGGAATCTTTTTTATTGTGCCTATAATTTGTTGGATTATAGTTAATGATGCTGTCATTGTATTGGTTGAGCAGGCACCTGAATTATTTACAACTGCTCCAGCCATTGCCATACCTAAAGCAATCTCAAATTCTGGCTTGAAAGCATCTAATATTGATTTCTATGAAATAAATGAAGCCTTCTCTGTAAGAATCTATATCTCACTTTCTTTATAAGCTAGTCTGTAGTTTATCCAGAAAGCGTCTTAACTTTGTTTTTTGCAGGTTGTGGCTCTTGCAAACCAGAGACTGCTTAACATTGACCCTGTGAGTTTTTTTTTTGGCTGTCCACATCTCGTTAATATAGTTCGACCTAACTTGTTTCTGGGAAATACGATGACCTTTTCTGATAGATCACAGTTTCTCTACTTCAATAAGTATTAAGACTCTTCTATTACTTACTTTTCGCTCAATATGTCGGTTATTATAGGGAAAGTTAAATGTGCATGGCGGTGCTGTGTCCTTGGGACATCCACTAGGCTGTAGTGGAGCACGCATCCTCATCACACTTTTAGGGGTATGTTTGCTGCCTTCTAGTATGGTTGCTTTACTGTTGCTGCGATTTCTTATAAGTATTTTAGATTATCTTACTCCCAATTGGCGGTGTCTTAGGTGCTGAGAAATAAGAAAGGGAAGTTTGGGGTTGCTGGAATCTGCAATGGCGGTGGAGGTGCATCTGCTGTTGTTCTAGAGCTCATTGATGATCGGTAAGTTTCATGGCCAACTTAAATCATATTAATCAAAACATCTTGTGTGATTTTTTTCAAATGGGATTTGTCGGGCTGGGGGCCATCAAGTGTTGGTAGCCTCATGCATTATACATCTTCTCGTTGCCATGCAGTGGCAACGAGAAGTTCTAAGTTTACCTTATATATGACCCGACTTCTCATGAAGCACTCAATAAGTTGTAAATATGCAAGAGTTTCTGTATATTTTGCAGGCCTGTGGCGCGGGTCTCACGCTCTGCGCTATGAAATCAACGAGTTCCTGCTGTAGTATAAAGCTGCTAGCTGTTGTAAAGATTTATCAATCTAAACTTGCAATGTCTGGCTTCATGCTTTGGGTGTAACCCAGTTAGTTATATGAACTTCCATAGCTGTTGTAATAAATCCTTTCCCCTTCCATGTGCTTTTTAATATGAAATTGAAATAAAAAGGAGGATTTAGAGAAGAAGAGACACATTGTGGTTCTTTGAATTAGTGGGCTTGTACTTGACCCGCCTTACCAATTTAAGTTAATAAAAATCTACAATAAAAACTTATTAAATTAGAAAATTTGAGATCGTGCAAAATCTATTATTTAAAAGAGGTTTCTTAACGATAAATTAATAAATCTATGTAAAAAGTAAACTAAATTCACTAAAACTTGCAAAATTTAAAAAAATGAATAAAAGTATATTTTAATTTAGTAATATTTTTGATGTATAACAAAATCGATATATATATTAGAATCTTCAATTTTATACTATAAATAAGGACTTTCTTCATCAAATTCTTGTCATTAGTATTTACTAAAAATTTCATTAACGGGTGAACATTCATACAATATATATGGTCTTGTATCATGGAAAGGTGTAGTTCGAATATCAACAACACTTCATAATTTTTTGTTTTATTCAAGATATTAAGTCCGAATTCCTAGATGCAGTAAGATAAATTATAGTCGGATATAGTTATATTTAAATTTCAAGAAAACAAAATATATATTTGATTTATAATTTTAAAAAAAAAAAACAAAAAATATGAGAAAAGCATAGTTAGTATATGTATGATTGATGAGAATAAAAAGGAAGAAGAAAAGAGAGTAAAAAGAGGGCGCTTTAATGGGATTTCCACAGAAGGGTGCAGGTGGAGAGAAATTCGGATATGGACTCTTATACATGCTTATTTTCTTCCAACAACATATCCTCCTTCTCTCCTTCCCACCTTTCAATTCCTCTGCTCATCACAAAAACCAACAAATTTATAACAGCAGAGGAACCAAAAGGAAGGAGAAACAACATTACAGATGCACAGGAATCATCTTGGACGACATTTATAAAATACTGTGATTTCTCTCGAATTCCCTCGTCTCCTTCCTTGCCTTCTCTTTAACTGAACCATATTTTTGAGGTACGTTAATGCCCGATCTCGCAATTTGTTTTGGAAGTTGGATTTGTCTTTCATCGAGCGAGTAGTCTGTGGGGATGATTTGGTTTCAGCGCCAATTTTTTAAAATTTTTATCTTGTTCTCATTTTAATGCATCCACTTTATCATGGGATCTTGAGATTGTTCATAAACTGATCATGGAATTCATTACAAGCCTAGTAACGTAAATTGTTGGTCATGTAAATTGTCTGGGGAAATGATGTTATATATTTTAAAATAATGTTGCAGTTTGTAAGAGAAGCGGCAATATGATTGGTTTAACCATAAAAGCGCGGGAAAGTGGGCCGGGGTCTCCCCAGGCAGCAGTCTCTCCGACAGCAGATGTCGGAGAGATTGATACCCGAGCGCCTTTCCAATCTGTGAAGGCTGCCGTAACTCTATTTGGCGAAGTTGTCTCGCCAAGATCAGCTGCGCCCGCTACAAAGAAGTCGAAAGCTGAAGAGGTACGCATCCATTTCTAAGACTTGATTGTATGATTTGATTAAAATGTCCCCTTCCATCATGGACACAGCTCAATGTACCCGAACCAATGGTGTGGTGCAAGAAAGTCGTCTTAAGATGTGCCCATGATGGGTCGAAAACAATCTTAATGATTTTAGTGCAAAGTAACGGATATGGATCCTTGGTTGTGCATAACTTGTTGAAGCTAATTTTAATAAACAATACACTGGAAGAAGTTTGCACAACAGAGGATCCAAATCAAAATATGCACAAATATCACCACCAACATCTCTGTTTGAACGTTGTGACGTACATGTGCTCTACTTTTTACGGAACAGAGAGTGCTCGAGAAGGAGACGCAGCATCATATGATGCTCAGAGAACGCGGTTACTACGCCAACCAGTTAAGGAACGCAGAAGCTGCGAAAGCTCAGGCGTCGCGTGAGCTGCAGAGGGCCAACGCAACTCTACAACTACTAACAAACAAGCTCGACGCTCTCAACAAATCCAAGCATGCATCAATCAAAGCTACAGAGGAAGCAAAAGTCAGAGCAAAAGAACTGGAAGAGCAACAAGCCCTAAGAGCTCAACAAGGTAACGACGCATGGGAAGTGGAAGTGAACAACGAGAGAGAGCGTCACAAGGCCATCACAGCAGAACTCGTTGCTTGTAAACAAGAGCTCTCGAATTTAAGACAAGATTTCAATGCAGCCTCGACAGCAAAAACAATAGTGTTTATGAAAGCAGAAGAAGCAGAACACAAAGCTCAAGTGAATTTGGAGAGGCATAGCCAGCTCAAAAGAGAAGTCGATGAATTAAAACATGCGCTTGAGCAGGTGAAACTCGTCTCTCTCCACGCTGAAGAAGATTTTTCGAAGGTCATGGGAGAGAAGGAGAAGTCCTTGATGAGGCATAAGTTAGCTAAGGAAGAGGCTGAGAAAGAAATCAAGCACTTGCAAGAAGAGCATGAGCCTGTTGAGACTCTCCAGCAGAAGCTTGAAGAAACAATGGAGGAGATCAGGGTTTTGCAAGAACAACTGAATGATGACTTCTACGTCATGCGAAAATTGGCTTTAGAGCTTGACATTGCTAAGAAGGCATTAGAAGTAGTTGTATCCGAAGAAAACTCACTCCAAACTGCTGTTGATTCATTGAAATTCGAGCTGGACGAAGTGAAGAACAATAAGCTTCCGGAATCAGAGCAGAAAGCATTGGAAGCAGAATCGACTCTTGAGAAAAAGCAGGCTGAACTTGAGAAGAAGAAGGCTGAACTTGAGAGAGCAATGCCGGGAAGTGCTTTTGTCATGAAATCATCTATCGAAAAGCTTTTAGCTGAAGCTGCAAAGGCTAGGCATGAAGCAGAAGATAGTAAGAAGAAAGCCAAGTTATTAAAGCACGAAACAAAAGCATCAAGAACTGCAACAAAGCACGCTGAGGAAAAGCTGAAAGCTGCCCTAAAGGAAGCGGAAGCAGCTAAAGCTACAGAGAAGCTCGCAGAAGAAAAAGTCCATAATTATTCAAGAAGTGAAGCTGATGTGTCACAAGGCTCACGACCCATTAGGAAGATTAGATTGTCAGTTGAGGAGTTTGACTCGATGAACAAGAAGATTGAGGAATCAAGAAATCAGGCTGATTTGAAAATTGCCACTGCTGTTGCCCAGGTAGAGGCTATAAATGCAAGGGAGAAAGTGATTTCAGAAAAATTGGAGCCAATCTTGAAAGAGAATGAGGCTATAGAATCAGAAATCAAGGAGGCTCTAAAGAGGGCAGAAAATGCGGAGGCTGCTAAAAGGATAGTAGAGAGCGAACTCCAGAAATGGCGTCATAATGAAAAGCATGCAGTTGGAAAACCATCTAAGAGAAAAATAGTTATTGGTTATTAGATATTTGGAAAAATCGGTGTGTTTCATAAAAGGTATTCAGGAAAGGAATAGCAAACTCCAACACCTCTTGTATGTTTTGGAATAGATTATATTGCTTACCTTACTCCAAAGCCGGCGAGAAACAAGACAAAGAACATATCCATGAGGTAAAGTCATGTTTTGCTTTTCCATGAAAGATTCATAGAATTGGCCTCAAAAACCAAGATTATCTAGCCTTCAGATGTAACACAAAAAATACATATGTAAGAAGTGCATGGATTGAAATATCTAGCTTCGCCCTATCTCAAATTCCAATTTCCTTTCTTACTTCTTAACCTCATTATGCAAGTACAAGAAGATTATATCATACTTTCACATATATATAAATATATCCTCCACATATGTATACATCTGATGGGATCGAAAAGCTATTATAATTAACATCTTACATTCGCATGCAGCAGAAAACTGACACTGGTTATAAGATGCTGGTCATATAGTTAATATCGGATAATCTAGAATAATTAGAATACTAAGAACAAGAGATTATGTGCAGTACATAATTTAATTAGCACCTGAAAACCCAAGATGTCTTCCCGTCTAGCATTTATGCTCACTGATTTTAAGGCTCTTAAATGATTCTGGACATCTCTCTAGATCCTCGAATTTCTCTAGTTCAGATTCCAAAATCTTGGCGATATCTTCTTCAGTAGCATCTTCAGGTAAAGTCACATGCACAGACCCCTGTTTTAGAGGTACACAAGCCATGGACTGCTTCTGAATGTAATCGTAAAGTTGTTGGTGAAAGGGATGGTCCAAGGAAAAGCAATTTTCAGCATATTTGTCTAAGTGTTTTGAAGAGCCAGAAGATCTCTTATGGCAGAAATGAGGGAGGGAAGAATAATCCATTATCTGAAAGAAATATAATCGGGAACACTGTTTAAGTTAATCAAGAATAATGCCATGTAATAGAAAGAAAGTTTCCAAAAGGCAATATACGACTAAAGGAAGAATAGGAGAGAGAAATTACCTTCAGTAGATCTTCCTGTCCACAACCAGACAATACATTTATTTTCTTTCTTGTTCTCTCCTGTAGAAGTGGCTTGACAACCTAGTAAAAGCCAAAAAGTTACAAATGGCTTTTATGAAGATATTAAAACAAAAGCTGAAAACGTAGATAGTTAATATTAAGGGCTGAAAATTGGGACAGACCTTCCAACATGCAGAAAAGACATATGGGGCATTCACAATGTAATAAGTTTGTGTTTTCTCTGGATAATTCAGATCATCAATAGAAGAAATAATCGTCATTAGCTGCAAAAGGATGAAATATTGGTGTTATATTCAGCCATAGATGGATAAACTAAGAATTGACCCTTGGAAAGGAAAATAACTATTGACTTTAGGAATCTCTTGCTAATAAAGTAATAATGCACCTTTATCTGGTTTAATGCTGAGAGCTTCAACCCAGTCATGTCTAGAACCTTTATACATTTGCTAACATGCCTGCCATACTTTTTGGTTGCAGCTGGCTAAAAGAATGATAAGATAATCAGATGTGCAAATAAAAGCAGGATGAATATAAGGATGACCTTACTAGTATGCTTACCAAAACAACACGATCCCGGTATTCATTAATCTGAATGTGGGATTGCACATAATAATGAACCTAGAAGTGACAATAAATATAGTCAAAGATGAAAGTAGTATAGAACATACGAGAATAATATTATAAAATGATCAAACATACAATAAAGTGTCTAAAATAGATAAATTAAGCTACATTATGTCCCAGCATCTTTGTTTTAGTTCAACTTTTTCTTTAAAACCTTATGCAAAATATCATTTTCAATCACGAATGCATTATGATATCAAGCCAAGCATTTTTTTTGCTTGGTTGATGTCTACATTTCCTATGCAGTATATAGCTAATGACTTGAGGACCATTTCGAATCTAATTAAGATGGTAGAGGGAACATCAATAATAATGAAAGAGATAGCAGATTGGGAAAGACTACATTACGAATAAACAAGGGTATGATGTGTATATGGAATTGCATAAATTTGGATGATGCCCCAAGCAGATGCTGGAAATTGCATTGTCAAAGATACTTACAGATGCTCGGTCCAATGTGCTCGAGCCTGCTCCGACGGCAAAGACAGGGAGGCCCTTTGCAAAAATAGTGCCATTATTAGTACGAGCAAGGAATTTCATTCTAAAAGGAAGGGTAAAAATGTCTTAAAACTTTTTCTTTCTCAAATCAGATGCTCACCTCAAATGTGTAACCCGATAATCCTATAAGCTGCGTATCACGTATATCTCGGTACAGCTCCACAGGAACAATGGGTTTCTGTAGTAAAAGGAGCCTTAGATTCAGTGTAGCATCTCAAACTAAATACACCTACGCAAGTATTAGTTACCAATTACATGAATGACTCAAATTTTCCAAAGTGGCTTCAAACTCAAACATTTAATTAGGTTCAACATTGTAGATTTCTGGTATATTAGAAGATAATAGAAAATAAAATAAAATATGTAAAGTCATCTGGCGAGTCTTCATTATTTGTCCAAAAAATAGTAACCAAAAGTTTACAAAACAATCCACCAAAATGATCTTAGATGGTTTGGAGAAAAAGATTGAGCAACAAGAAGATGGAAACGTGTTAATTCAAATCAAAAGATAACGTCTTACAGTTAGTAACAGCATATATCCACACATCAAAGATAGACATAACTCGCTGAAAATACTATATATATATCTATGATTTTATACAACATGAGCATTGTACTACTTACCGCTAACATACCATCAATGTCATTTTCCACTCTCCACTTCAGACAATCAACTAACTGCAATATAACATTCAGACTATCAGCAATCGAGTAACTAGCATTCAGTGAACACACTTGTTTGAGATGCTAAAGGGTAACTGATTAAGGAAAGTTATCGTCTGACCATCTTGTGGGCCTTTGTGACGTTTCCTTCTCTCGCCTTCAGAAAGCGTATCAAAGTTTCATGAGGATATCCTTGATGAATATTCTGCACATTGAATGCAATTAAATGGATTTCATAATAAACATATCTGCACTGTCTATCTTGAGCTAATTGCAGTCAAAAACCTCTCTAGACTATAAGAAGAAATTTTCATTGTATACTCGCCAACTTCATTCACGCCCACATTTCTCTTTCCCAAACAATAATAGAAAAAGACTACTATAGCGACTATGAAATCACCATAAAAAGAACAGATCAAATTACAAATACAAGATAAATGTAAATGAAAGCTAGAATTCGAAAATTTAATTTGTCATGACAGTTTTCAAATTGCAAAAGCAAACCCCACAAGAAAAACCAAAAATTTCGTTAAAGTTAATGACTTCGAAAGTTGGCCTAGATTATTGATATGCACCATCAACTTCTTGAGAACACATATAATTAGTGAATCTAGGAGCATAATAAGCATAATTCCCCAGATCTGGCTGTTTTAAGTCCTGATTTTGCAAGTAGAATAATTTTCTGATTCCCCATCGATATTTAGTCCATTACAAATCGTACCCTTCTAGAGTTCAAGGACGAAGAGGGAAACGATATCATAACATTAAAAGGAAGATGATTGACATTTAATACTACTGGAAAGAACTAATCACTGGTGTCATACTAAGCATAATTACAAAAGAAAATTTCTTGCATCTTCTGGTTCGAGTTTCATAAGCAGATCAGACAGGGGAATTCCAAGTAAAAACAAAAAAAGACAGAGAAATAAGGAAAGAAGAGAATAGAAACAATTACGAACCTTGAATGTTCTTTTAAACGGTTCGTCAACTGCACAGAATTCCACAAGAAAATGATAATGGAAGACAAAATTAACAGAAAAATCAGTAATGGGGGCCATATAAGAGAGATCAAGCAACAGTGTAAGAAAGAATGAAGAGATCATGGTCAGCTGACCTTCCTCCATTAAAGCTTCAAACTGATCAATGGATTCTTGTGGAACCACAGCCATTTCTTCTTCTTAACAAATAACAACAGAATTTCGATGATGGGGCTGTTTAATCAAGTTTGACTTGCATACTCCAGAAAATTATTTCTCACTTCTGTTGAAGTGGGAAAAAGGGAGAGAGAAAGAACAAGAGCAGGAGAGAGAGAGAGAGAGAGAGATCAGTAAGTAGTCCACTTTTTATTACATGAAGAAAAGAGAAAGCTGGGGATCAAGATTCAAGAGAGGGAACCCCTTTCCCATTTGCCTTCTCTCTATTCTTCTTAGAAACAGTCCCTTATTAGCGACTGCTGTTAGAACTCAGATTTTTAACATATTTGATTAATCGAGTGCCGACAAAATACACTCGCCGTGGGTTTCTTTTCAAAGAAATGGCTATGGAGTGCTCATTGTCAGCGACAGCAGCAAAATGCTTATTAATTTTGCACCCTTTTTTAGGTGTGAGAATAGAAGATATACTGTAGTGACCATTAACGTTCTGTCAAAACATAAACGAAGATGCTGTAATAAGATCCACTGAAGTTATGCCCCCACCCAACTTACCTGTTTTCAGAAAATCCGAACAAAGAATAGGAAAGTAAATTGCGACCCACAATAATTGACTCTCAAAGTCAAGATATTCCGAGAGAGAGAGAGAGAGAGATTAGAAACTTTGATTGAAGCCCAGATTCCGCGTTATGTCATTTCCAAGGAGAGGTAAAGCGGAGACAAGGATAGTTAACAAATATAAAGAACAGAAACTAATAATAGAGTTTATTTTAATTATTTGAGTTGTTTTTTATTTATTATACTTCATCCGTTTTTAATAAATACTTTTTTAAATATATAAATATGAATTTACAAAAAAAGAAAATTTTAAATATTTTTAATTATTATATGAAGATAATCTAATTATACTTTGAACAGTAATTTCATTTTCTTATATTCCTAATTTTCTTTTCACATTCGGAGGCATGTAGCGTTAATAGGCAGCAGCCTCTCCAATCTTTTATATTATGAGCAATTATACTATGAATCATAAATTATGAATCTACATATTATGAGCTTAAGAGTCGTTAAACGAATAATAATGACAATAAATATAATATATTTTCAAAAATTTACACCCGATATAATATATTCAAATCATAAATTCTCAAATCGCACATTTTTTCTTTAAAGTGTCGCACAAGTGTGACACAAAAATAAGTATGACAAAGGATCCCATGTGCCTCTCCAAACTAGCCAATTTATATATTAACACATTAAAACCTAATTTACGTACCTTTGAAAATATTTTAAGCGAGTTTTTAGTATATCAGCGGTATAATGCATCAAATTTATATTATTATTTATTTATTTAAAAAATATTAATTTTTTACTTGAAAAATGTTATTATTTTTTAAAGTAATAAATCAGTAATAATAATTTTAATTAAACAATAGATCAAGTTGCACAGCACACTCAATGCACAAAAAAATGCTTAAGTTCTTTGGAAAGCTATACTATCTTTTACATTTCGTGTTTCATCTCATATTACAACTCCATAATTACACATATTATATTTACTAATGATAGCACTCTATACATATAGAAATCTAGCGTGTAAAATACGTATTATACTCTCTCCTATTTAAAATGAATGACGTTTTAGAAGTTTTAATTTTTATTAAAAAAAATTATTTAATTTTTTTTAAAATTTACTCTTAATTTTTCTTGTAAATATATTGCAATTTTTTTCATTAATATTAATATTTTTCTTTCATTAATTAAAAATATTTGTACGAGAATTTGTAATACAACTCTTATTTTGAATAGAATGAAATATCTAAATCAGTTTATATTTGTGCATGTTACATTGTTAATGATGCCAAGTGGCCTAAAGTGTTTTTTAAAGTTTAGAGAAAGTAAGATTACCACTCATAGAGTAAATTAATTTGATTAGTTGAGATTGTAAATAAATTAATATATCCAATTAACTTTATTTTGGGACCTTAGAGGGGACATTGGACTTGACATGGCCCTATGGCAATAAATTGGACATTTTTTTAATTTTAATTAATTTGACTTTTTGGGTAGGTGGGGTTAATAAAATTGAAAGGTAACCGTACCTCATTTAATAATTATCAGGAAAACGACGAATTCTTATTCTGGTACACCTAATATTATATTAGAGTTGTTAATTTTTTATTTTATTCAAACATTATTTTATTGAGAACAACATGTAACAAAATTATTGTCTACATTTCTTTATTAAATTACAATTATCAAACGCGACAAAGTCCATGTGTTTTACATCATTTATTCTAATTGATAATTAATTCCAATTACGACAAAAAAAAATGTATGAGATTGTTAATTTATGTGAGTTGAACCTATTTTTTTTAATTATTCAGTTCAATTATTTTTCTACGGTGTTATTAATTTTTTAGAGTTTTTTTTTAATTTTTTTTTAAAGAAAATGTGATCACATGTAAAGTGATCTTACTTATTATTATTCCAATACTAATGCATGTATATTAAAATATTAACTACAATTTTTCTTTTTTTATATTATTGAATTGTATATGACTTGCATCGGACAAGAACACCCTTATACATGATATGATCTAAAGAAATAGTATAATTCAGAAGTCTTTATTTATATATTTTTTAATCCATAAGGAAGTCTTTATTAATTTCTTTCTTTTACCAAAAAAGAATTAATTGTAAGGTTCTTTCTTTCTTTCTTTAGGCTTTGAGAGCTCATTTGCCGCTTAGGGATCTTAAAAGGGTCATGGCGCGACGGACCAGCCCGTTTAGCTCGAAAAGTTTTATGGTTAAGGCTTGATTTTATTAGCCCGTTTAAAAGTAAACCCGTTTAGCCCGAGCTCGATTAGCCCAAAGCTCTATAGGGCTAGCCCGTTTAGGGTTAGGGCTAACCCGATAGCCCGAACTTTTCTTCTTATTTGTCTATTTTTTAATATCGAATTAATAATATGCACCATTTTTAATTATTTTTCATATACCATATTTGGTTTTTAGTAGAATATATTAAAATTTATATTTAATTACTAGAAGATTCTAAATAATGTCATTTAAATTTATAACTTAAATGTAACATGATTTCAAATTTTATGACAGTGAATGCTCTTAAAACTATAATTGAGAGCATGAAATAATGTATATGACTTAAATGTTTGAATCTTTAAATTTTGTATAGTGATATAAAAGTTCTAAAATATCTAATCTTTTAACGTTATTTAAAATTATATTTTAAATAGAGCATAATATGCATTTAATTAAAATTTTAAATTAAAAAATATAATTTGACTATTTTGACTCATAGCCCGAAAACCGCTAGGGTTAAGGTTAGGTTCACCATAATCAAGCCCGTTTAAATTGACCCGATTAAATCAAGGCCCGATTAACCCGAAATCCGCTAGGGCTAGCCCGAAACCGACAGGGCTAGCCCGTTTAACATCTCTATTGTCGCTACTAAAAAAATGGTAGTTTTTATAATAATAATAATGACAACAATAACAATAACAATAATAATAATAACAACGACGACAAAAATAATAACAACAATAACAATAACAGCAACAATAATAATAAGAACAATAATGATAATAAATAATAATAATAATAATAATAATAATAATAATAATAATAATAATAATAATAATAATAATAATAATAATAATAGTGGGCCTTCTTCATTGGGCTTGTAGAGGGCCTACAGGAGTTGGGCTGTACTGAGTAAACATTATAGGCCGGGCCCTTAAACCAAATCTCTCCAGTATTTTCAGCACGTTTTTCATTAGTTGAATATTGTAATCAAGTTGTTGAAATTGTACTAATCGAACGTTGTCTTGTAATCTATATTTTATTTTACTAAGCCAATTCCTAATCTTCAGCACTTTATTTTTTGCATCAAAGTCAATTTATTTTCTTCTTTTACAGGCTGGAATCTGAAATTGTGTTAATTTAGAATTCTAAAATAGATAGGTTGTGAAAGAATCGAATCGAAGCTACTATTGTTGGATTTTTTTAAAACAATATTGAACTTCTTTAATTATTGGTGAAGTAAAGAAAATATTGTGGAAAAAATTAAGATATTCAATAGTATTCATTTTTCACTATAAAAGCATTGCTCTTTATTATAAAAGTAAGATATGTTTTAATAAAAATTATATTAGTTATTTGAGTAGTTTAAAAAATAGTGTATTTAAAACATAATATATTTTAATAAGACATAAGTTATCGCTTTTTTACCTTTAATAATATTATTTTTTTTCTTAAAAGAATATCATATTTGAAATACATACACACTGAGTAGCAATCAAATTCAAGTCGGGTCAATGAGAATCAGCGTAGATTTTTTTTCATTTTTGGAGCTTATTTACACTTATGTTACTATATTTAGTAATTATCTTAAGAACCAATTTTAAAGCAAATGAGAGCACAGGAACCTACATGTTACCAATAAATGTTTAAAACCGAACTTTCATGAAAAGAGGCTTACCTAAGATAGTATTATGTGATGTTAAAAAAGATTCCAGATGCGGGGATAGCTCAGTTGGGAGAGCGTCAGACTGAAGATCTGAAGGTCGCGTGTTCGATCCACGCTCACCGCATTTTTTAGCCGCTGGTTAAACTGTTTTCTCTTGAAGCTTTTAATACGTGTATGGGAAAAATGGGAAAATATTAGATCCCTTTTACTTTTAACTCAGATCAACGTCTTTTTATTTATTTGCTTTTCATGAGTAATCTTGAATGTTTAATGCTGTTATAAGATTTTAATTAACTGGGAAAGATCATCCATTGGATATTAATTAACTGGGAAAGATCATCCATTGGATATTTATTAATGTCAGCACACACTCTATAAAACAGGGTTTGAGTTGAGTGGTTTCTGTGTTTCCAGTTGCACTGGGATGTTACACGGACAAAGAACAAACAAAGAATTCATAACCTTAACGAGGAGAGAAACCCTTTACAAATGACAAAGTTCCATTCTCATCTTTTCTGGCATTCAATTAAAAAGAAAGAAGAAGGGAAAGAACAAGGCAAGATAATAACAGAACCAGTCACAGCTAGCAGTGTGTGGTTGGAATGTGGCATCTAAACTTTGGTCCTACAATACCTTAAATTCAACCTCCTTTCTTCTAGAAAAATCATACATATGCCAGAGCCCACATTTTATCCACAATTCCATGCCTTCTCAGGCCATTCAGCACCACACAGTCCTCCCAACTTTCAAGCTTCACTCAAACAAGATAACATTGATATTAACTAGAAGAAATCAAACTCAAGATATTTGTCGCTTTTCTGATCTGTAACAGCAGGAGCAGCCTTTCCGTTTGTCTGTGCTGCCGTCACTAGTAACCGTTCGTAGTCAACGGGTTTTGGGATCTCTGGAGGGGTGGCACACCGTATCAAAGCCCAATTCACCCCTTCAAAGAAGGGGTGCTGTTTTACTTCTGTTGCACCTCTTTTATATGCCAGCCTATGTTGAGGCTCTTTCACGAGTAGACCCCTGATCAAATCCCTAGCAGCAAAGCTGACAACGGGCGATTCTGGAAATCTTAGAGGCTGTCCCACAACATTGAACAATGTCGCTCTGTTACCGGACCCCTTAAACGGGGTTTTACCGAACAAAAGCTCGTATAGAAAGATCCCGAATGTCCACCAATCTACCGCACTTCCATGGCCTTCCCCTTTGATGATCTCAGGTGCTAGATATTCGTGTGTTCCGACGAATGACATTGAACGAGCGTTGCTGGGCTCAGCCATCAGCTCAGGCAACGGGCTGACTTGGTTGCCAATTTCGTTTTTGGGTTTTCGATCTTTCTTGGATTTACTCGAGAAGATACGAGGAGAGAAACATGATGTGGGAACAACACATGATGGTTGGATGCAAGCAGAGGGCTGGATGCATGCAGGCTGGGCACAGTATACGGGGTTTTTGCGCTGGGGATCTGAATCGAAAGATGAGGTCTTGACCAGGGTCGGGCTAACAGCGCAACGGAGGGAGAGATCAAAGTCTGAGAGCATTATATGTCCGTCGTCCCTAACTAGGACGTTTTCGGGTTTAAGATCGCGATAAACAATACCAAGCATGTGTAGGTACTCCAGCGAAAGCAGCACTTCTGCAACATAGAATCTGCCCACAAGAAATGAGAAACATTAATAAACAAATAATTAAATGTGTGGAGTCAACCTATTTACTTAAAGATAAAAGAAAGAGCATAGCATATTGTTCTTCATTTTCTCCTAGAACAAGTTTCCCAAACAAAATTCTTATCTTTGACTGATATACTAAAAGGCGACATTATTGAAGACTTTTGTAACGAGCAATGTTAAATAATACTAAGCTAGCATAATTTTTTTACTTAAAACGAAAGTTTTAGAGGTTTCATGTCACTCATTAACCACAGTTAATACAGATCATCCGCACATGCATGAAAAACTCGGTGACGACAAAATGTTGCAAGGTGGCAAGTTATGAAACTAAACTAAGAAAAGCTGAAGATGACAAAATCCATGCGCATGAATCCCTAAAGTAATCCCATCAAAAAACCAACCAGAAGAGCAAAGAAATATTAATTTGCAGTCAATGTCATGTAAAAAACACACAGGGGATCACAAAATTTGGTTAAATATAACACAAGGCTGCATTGCAACTGAAGTGTTGAAACTTAACATAAGATAATCTTCCAAGTGTTATCCAACCAACAGATCAAGGTCGACAGACTGCAGGGATTACTCAAGACATTCAAAAGACAAATTAAGATCGAAACTTTCATACTTCTCTGGGACTCATAGGATTGCTGTTAATGACTGCAAGACACTTCCTTATCCAATAACATGAGAGAATTATAAAGCACAACTAAACTGGTCTGCAGACATCTTCTTCGCTGCTTTTAGAAAAATATACCAAAGGCAAGAAATAGACTGACAAGTAAACCTTCTAGAGCAGGACAATATGCTCAAATTTTAGTTTAAAGATCATATTATTCATGAAAGTCCAATTTGACAAGAAGATAATATGTGAACCTTGATATAATGCTTAGAAAATACAAGCAAGCCTCATTTCAATTTACTTCAAGTTCACATATGTGTGGTAGATATCTTACTTTACTGCCTGTTCGGAGAAATATTTTCCTGGTTGTCTCTGTCTAAGAGTGTGCAGGTCTCCTCCAGGGCAGAACTCCATAACCAAACACGAAAATTTATCGGTTTCAAAGTGGTTGTATAAAGTAGGAAGGAAGGGATGATCCAGAGACTGTAGTATCTCTCTTTCTGTCTGTGCACGAAGAAGCTTCTTACGACTTGCTAAAGATGACTTGTCCATAACTTTCATGGCAAAGTAACACTTAGTCCCAGTCAACTCAGCCAGATAGACACTCCCAATGTCTCCACAGCCTAATCTTTTCAGCAGTCTGAAATGGCTCAATCCTAAGACACCGTCTCTGGCTCGGACAGCTTGGATTGCTTCCCATCGCATATCATTTGCTTTATGGGGTTTGTTGACACTGCTACTGAAGCTGCTACATGCGCTTTCATCGCTGACATCAGTTCCCGTGCTCCCCCGGCACATGCTACTCTTTCCACTCTCAACTTCGGCTTGGTTGCTTGCTTTGGCACTTTCACTGGTTTTTGCAAGACTATTGGCTCCATCACTAACCTTTGCTGAAACCGAACTGTTCTTCACGCTACTAGGTTCGGATGTCTTCTTTTCTTGATTAATGGAAGCTTCCAGTGAACTTTCAATCTCAGGTGTATCAACATCTGTAGCTGTTGACACTTGCTCAGATCTGGTGGTATTCGATGAGATATTAAGATTACCTGGAGATGTTTTGGACCCTGTTTCTTCTTTAGGGACCCTATCATTCATTATAACAGGTTCTTCTGATTGTTCTAGTTTAACCAGCTTGGACTTGGTAGTCTTTAAGACCTGAGAAGGTAAAGATTTGAGATCGTGTGCCTTGACTGCATGATGAGCACCAACACCTTTTTGTTGCAGCACCAAGGGAGACCTAGAGTCAGTCTTCGAGGCCATAACTGAAACTACACTGAATTCAAGATTTAGACCCAAAAGTGAACATGTCCGTGATAATCACCCAAGCATTTGATGTCCAACTCTGCGAAGCCAGAACCCTGTCATAGAAAACACCAATAAGTCCACATAATATCTTCAATTAACTACAGAAGGAAGATTGTCAAGTTGATGTAATGGAGTTAACCAACAACATCAAGAAGCCATGATCAAGTTTTTGATAAGTAGATATGTGTTCAGCACATTACATGGAAACATTCGAAAGAAACGAGACTTTACATGATAAAGGACATCAAATTTGCCATAGTAAAGGGCAAGATCTCAATGAGACGATAGAAATTAATGTAACAAGATTCGAATATCCAAATACTCCAGTGCCTTTCTAATGCCAAGTTACAAGCGATAAGTACATAACCAACTAGAGCCTGAATCTAAATTAAAAGTAGCAAACCATACACATATGCTCAAAACTCAAAAGCTCCACCGGAAAGCTACACAGGACTTTTATCAAACATCAATTGTAAGAGCGAGAGATGGAGAGGAAAAGAATAATACCAAAAGGAAGCCAGGAAAGGGATGGAGAGTGGAGGCAGCAATTAGAAAATCCTAGTCAATCGCACAACTCCGCATACATACTTTTCTCCCAAAACAGAGGCTTTAACAAAAAATAAAAAAATTCAAACCCACTTCCAGTAAACCTGAAAAGAAGAAACCTAGAAAAAAAATTCGCCTAGGGAATCAAGGACCACCCGGAAAAAAGTAAAGAGGCACTGAATCAAGTCAGCCCCTGACAAATGCAGCGGTTTTTTATGATGGCATGCGATTATTTTAGATTAAAAAAAAGAAATCATCAAAAGCACAATTCATGTGAAATTGTCGCATAAAAGTCAGATCTTGATCACAAACCCACAATTAAAACAAGAAAACCCACCACAGATCCAAATTAAAAGAATCTTGGAAGCAAAAGAACGCATACCCATAAACGAAAACGCCCAAAAGAAGTAGAGAACTTGAGCAGAAAGAGAGAGAGAGAGAGAGAGAGAGAGGCACCTAAATTTGCAATGATCAGCAGGGCTTAGCTTAGACAGATTGAAAAGAGCCCTCTACAGAGACAGAAAACAGCTTGATACATGGGCTTGTTCCTTCTTCTTGTCTGCTTTGTGCTTGTGAGTTGTGACAGCAATTAACAAGTAGAGGAGAGAGAAAATAAGAGAGAGAAGAGGATCACCAAATTAGATGCTTCAAAGTAATAAAAAGCGGACTGGACATCTCAAATCCTGGACTTGTTATTAGGAGAATCATAACTGGGATTGGAGGGTTTGCTGCGGTCAAACTGAAAAAGCAAATGAAAAATTACTTTGAGATTAGCATTAGTTTTATTTCTGTTTTCATTTTTAATCTTTGGGTGTGTGCAACTCTCTGTCTCTCCCTCTCTAAAGAATTGTCCAAAACCCATCGTGGACATGCTGGACTGCTCCATCTGAATTGTCCATGCCCGATGAATAAATTATGGATTTATCATTACATTATTTGTGTATAATTAGGTATCGAAACTTTCTTTGCTGTAGTAGTTCCATTGGGACTTTATACAACATCATATTCTTGGTGAAGAAGGTTTGTGGTTGTAATTTTTCTGGAAACATTTCGATTTCAAATATTCTAGTTGCCAAAGAATATTGGGATTTTAAGTTTCTACTTTCTAATTTAATTATTTTCAAATATAGTAGAATGGATTTGATTATGGCACCAAAAATTAAGATGAAAAAGTATTTATTCTCATGATATTTTATTCTGAAACTGTTGGCATATTAAATGGCTATTGTATCTTGTGTAGAATCTTGAAAGTATATTCTATAATTTAGTGGTTCAAAATATAAAAATAGAAAGTTGAATTGACAAAATATAGATATTAAAATATTATTAAATTTTAAAAACTCGAAAAGTTACATGACGTCGTCTCATCAAATATATTTTTGCAAGATAAAATTTATATTTTAATTTCAATTTTTCACTTCACTTCAGTTTCTCCAGGTAAATTAATATTTATATGATAAAACATTTTTGATAAGAGTTGGTAAAATACATATGGTAAAAAAAATATCAATTTTACTTTTTTGAATATCCTGTAGTATTACAAAATAAAACTTCTTTTGAACTAAAAATAAGAATTAAACTTTATATTTTAAACCGAGACTATTTAATGATATATCAAAATTTAATGAGGCGATAATACTAAATTATGAAGATAAAAATAACCAACAGTATCGTAACGCCAATAAATTTTAAAATCGTGAATTTCTTACAAATTGAAACAAACTCAACGTAGTCCAAAAACCTCTATCCAAACATATCTTTTAAGTTTCTGTAATTGATTTAGTAACATTGATGTTAATTCAAGCCACTGGACCATCCCTCGATAAGGAACGATGCATGCTTGAATGGATGTTATTATCCCACTTTTTCTTTATATTTATTTGTCCATTCATCGATTTGATGTTGATTGTATTATAATTTGTACTCTATTTATTATTGCATATAAATGAAAAACACACAGACACACACACACATATATATATATATATATAACTCAAGCAAATTTTTTACAAAAATTATCAATAGCTAACAAGTTTTAGTTAGGGCCCTGCTATCCCAGACGCTTCCCAAGCTCATATATTGACATTTATAATTAGGGATCAATGTCTAGGGGCTAATGTAAGTCTAATGTATATATATCCACATGTTAATGTATGTTTTAATTGTAAGTACATTTTTCATTTAAAGAATATTCAAATTTTAAATAAAAATCAAAATCCTTACCGACAAATATTTGTTCGAGCAATCAAACTTTCCATTTACCCCAAGGTTGAAGGGTCCACAATTCAATCTTATCATCCGCTAATTTTGACGGACGAAAAAATATTTTTCTCTCACGGTCTGTCATAGACACAAATTTTGAGAGAAAATGGAATGATAAGTTATTCTATGATTTATAGTCTAATAAATCATTCAATTATGTACAAATATTCGAAATGACTCATGTCCTCATTGTAGCATCTTGAAGTAATTTTTGTTATCCTATCAACAAAAATCAAGATAGTAAATGAAGGATAAAAGTAATAGATATCCATCATTTGAAATCGTTCAATATATCATTAAAAGATAATAAATTTACATTCAATTCCCTATTTCAATACCACCCAATCCTATCTACCATAATTCTTACCTGTGGAAAATACACAACCCTAATATATATATATATATGTGTGTGTGTGTGTGTGTGTGTGTGTGTTGTTTGGTAGGTAGTGCAGCTAACTCTATTATTGAGGAAGAAAACATATATAGTTGGGAAGGAGAGATCCCATCGTTGTTGAGTAGAGTGGTAGGCAGACAGGCCCCAACATCCAGAATGACATTGCTATGTTCGGACAGGGCACCACATTTGAACTTCTCAATCTATATTTTAGAGTGTGGGCACATACACGTACGCATACATACGTGTGTGTGTGTGTGTGTGTGTGAGAGAGAGAGAGAGTCTTTGTGCATTTATACACAAACACAGTGAGTGTGTTCGTATTTGTGGATAGTAGTAGTAGAGGTCCCCAACCCGACAATGAATTTTCATTGATTTTAGGACACGAGAGTTGGTTACAATTCATTTTCGTGACTAATTTCAATCTACACTAATACAACCTCAATTGCTACCATCCCTACGAACATGCCACAATCTCCTACTTCCACACCTATGTTATATAAATTATTAAAATACTACCAACTTTTAGAAAAAAAAAAAAAGTGTTTATTAATAATATTGAAATAATTTGCTGGAACACCTGCAAGAATCTAATTTTGGTGCCCCACCGTACTTCTTGACTGCTTGCTTTATTTTATCCATTACTTTGGTTTTTTCCTACAGAATTTCGATGTCTGCACATGGTTAGATATGATCAAGGATAGGAATTCAGGGTATGAGAGAGAGAGAGAGAGAGAGAGAGAGAGAGAGAGAGAGGATGATTAAGATTGTGTAAATATACGTTGTTTGGATGGCTAGCTTAAGTTCTTTGGTCAACATAATAATGTGTTCTATGATCAGCTTTAAGAACGTGCTATATTTTGCAAATTGATTTTAAGGACGAAGGAATTATGGTAGGCTCTGATACCATGATGAGAATATTTTCAAGATGTTTATTCAGAAATATACAAAGTGTATAAATACAAGGGGAGAGTGTAGGAGACTCTCAAACATAAACAATATGGAACAAGAATAAATACAAATACACATATATGCTCCTAATACTCCTATATCTCAAACGTAAACAATGTGGGACAAGAATAAATACAAATACACATATATGCTCCCAATACTCCTAATAGTATATAATCCATCTTATTTTCATTCTTCAATTTTATTTCTACAATGATAAAAATGTGTATTTTTATGTTTTTTTAAATGTTCTTAAAACTAACATGTCTATTCTCCTGGAAACCTAAATTATTTGTTATAATAATTGAACATTTATGATTATAGTGTTTTTCACTAATTGAAATATTCACAAGATGTACACGGTTGGAAATATACCAAAATATGATTACATAATTTTTATTTTATTTTTTGTCTCTACGCGCTCGTTTATTTTATTTTTTAATGGATAAAATATGTAATGTAAATACTTAATATAGTTATTTGAGGACTCTTGGATTATTTATTCAACCTATAAGGTAAGTTAAGACGAAATATCCATCAAGCTCCTTTCCAAATAAAAAAGAGAAAACTCATATTTTATTGAAATACGATTTTTTTTATTAATTTAATAAAGGTACAATTTTTATAACTCATTAACTTATATTTTTGTTCCTCCAATTATCCATTTATATTTAACCACATAGGTGGTTAATCGTATTATACACAAGAGAATAATGAAAATAAAATTTAATTTTTGGAACACTATATATTTTTTAAAATAAAATAAAATTTAATACATGATATATATCATTATATATAAAGTTTATAGCATATGATTAGATTAGATAACCCAATATATTGAAGATTGCCACGTGTTCTTCAATTCCATTTTTTAAAATATTTATATATCTTTTTAAGAAGTTGTCCCAAAAGGAAAAAGAAAGAGATGAAATCAAAGAAGGAAATGATGATGATAATTCAACATAAAGGCGGCAGCAGCATGACTTGGATAACGACTACTCAATTACCAAACAAAAGTCGCTACTCCAGATATTATAAAGTCGCCAAACTTTTGTCCAGTTTTATGCTTTGAGAGATTCCCAAAAATGCCACTTCTTTTTTTTTTTTTTTAATTTGGAGATATATCATGATGTTTTTTTATAAATAAATACAACAAAAGACGTGCATGGAGAGTCTAGATTTAATTGCTCGAGTTGTAACCAATTTTCTTGATATTTTTTCAAAATTATATGCGGATAAATATTTCGAAACCTACTAATTTGATCGAAATGATATACTTGTTCGTACAATTTAAACCCTTACTAAGAACTTTCGCGAGCTCAATCTCAACTATGACTAGCGAATTCCCCCTTGGAGCACGGGCAGATACCTAGCGACTCTTATTTTCCCGTAAGAGAAGAGTCGATTCGTAGGAGAAGAAGGTTGTTAAATTAAAAACAATAATGTAAATTAAGTCATCATATAAGAAACATATACAATACATTTAATGCTTTCGCTATAAAATTAGTTCACAACTTTTGGGCTTAATGAACGAAAAGACCAGCTAATTAAAATAAATAGAAAGATTAATAAAATGAAAATTTAAAATTATGATTGGCTCAATTAATTAATTCATTTTTGCATGTGACTCACAAATTTCTAATACTACTTAATTGAATATCCCAAGAGCTCCCTTGTTGCTCCTTTGTTGCTACAACGTGTTAATTAATGTATATAATTATTAAAAAAATTAAAAATTAAAATAATAAATAATAAAAAATAAAATAAATGAGCATGGAACAAGAGGAAAGAGGCCAGTTTTCACAAAGCTCCATGCATGCATGGATGCGCGAGCTTAGCCATGCCTCAACACATGCGACATTGGGAACTCAACCATATCATTTTCTTTTGTATGGTGATAGGTGATGCATGTACATGTACATGATAATGAAATTAGACTTGTGTTTATAAGCCCTTTATAATATTTTTTATTATTATTTAAAGGTTGTTTTATAGAAATTTATTTATATTAATTTATCTGTTTTTCTTATTAACAAGTATTAATTTTTTTTTTCAAATTTTGATCTTTCTTAACTTATGTGATAATCTTAACTTATCAATTGAATGGTAGAAGAGTAATTATTATAAACTTATTTTTAAGATTTTATAAAAGAGAATTTCAACATCTTACATAATATTTTTTTTATTATCAAAAGAAATTACTGTTACATTTTTCACTAACGTTGACCAGAAAATAAAAATACATACCATTTGAACAATCAAACAGTTACTTTAAAACAAAATTCGAAGTTCGACTATTAGATTCAATGTAATAGTCTTAGAATGATATAAAACTTATCCGACATTATTAATGATAATTTTATAATTAGAATAATAAATTTCAAAGAAATCTAGGTAAATAAGGTGTGATTCTCTTCCTTTTTAAAAACAACTTATATGCTCTATATATCTTATTTAAAAATAGAATAAAATTTTATTTTAATTTTTTTTCCCAAACAATCTTTTACATCTTATGATATATTTCAAGGAGCTTATAATTATATATGACGCTATTTTTACAGCTCCATGCACATGATTTTCACACGTGGCAGGCATGTGGAGCATGGTCCCTCTTTGAGGCCTGTTCATGGTCCTGATTAATTTAGAATTTTTTTTTATTTTGTTTGTTTTGAGATATATTTTGTTATTAATATTTTAATTTCTGATATATTATATAATATGTATAGCAGAGAATATATTCGGTCGATACCTTTTCATGACTATACAATAGTTTACATTGCTCGAAGCACATGTAAACAGTATATCTTACAGCCTCATTTGGACTTATCTCTCTCTCTCTCTCTCTCTCTCTCTCTCCAATTCTTTTTACAATTTTATTTTATGTTTTGCTAAAATACAAAAACCTCTCTAATTATTTTCCCAATTTTATTTTATATTTTACTGATATACAAAATTATATTATTTATTTTGGAATTTAATATGATAGATTTGTAAAATTCTGTCAAACAATAAATAAAAGAAATGATAAAAATATTAAAATATAATTTATAATGATCAAATAATTGAATAATTATAAAATAGTTATTGGGATTCATAGGATGCTTGTACATAGAGAAAAAAAAAATTAGGTGTCAGTATTTGTAAAATTAAAGATTATAGACTTAAATTCATTCAACTCCAAATATAAATTATCGTACAAATATTAAATCAGATCGATGCATTTCTCATCAAATAGATCGAGATTAGTGCTATCGTAGTTGTAAAGAATTAATGTTAAATTGAAGGGACTATACTTCAATTAATGTGGGTATTTTGAAGTCAATATCTCATGGGATATTTTGAATAAAACCTTCAACCAACTACGACTAAAATCTTTTTGAAATACAAATTACTAGTAATAATATAGAAAATTTGATTAAATAATATTATTTAATTTAATTTATTTCAGGTATGATAAGTCTGAATATTCAAACATCCACCTACACGGCTTCATCATCATTCTTGATTCAATTTGTATATCAGTTCAAATTGAGCTACGTGTCATTAGGCAAGTGTTATGATATTTTTCTTATATGTACCATTATTTATAATATTTAAATCATTTCGTCATAGCTGAAAGTTGTTGGACCGAAATTACATAAATATTTACTTATTTATTTAATATTATTATTATTATTATTATTATTTCCATCACTCTCAAGATGACCAAAAATGGTCGACAGGGTTCCTTTCATGGAGTCGTGTTCAACTTTGAACCTGCTAGCTACTTCTATTCAAACGTTGACCAAAACTAAATGGACAAGAACTGCCCACAATACTGCATCTGGGCCACCAATAAGAAGCGTATCTGGAAAAGGCGATATCTTCCTTTGAGAAAATATAGTGGGCTTAAAACAGCCCATGAAAGTATATTGGGCTTCAAAATCAATAGGCCGTATTTAGGCCCATATTTTGTAGCATGTTAAATTATATTTAATGGGCCTGTGGTCTTGATTCAAATTTGATCAAGTGTTGGGTATTAACGTCAATTACTTTCGCATGGTAGCAATGCGAGCAGGACCCAACGTGTAGCACTGATAAGTGATTAACAATATTCAATAATATTTTTTTAAGATAAGAATATCTTTTTAAATAAATAAATAATATTTTTAATTAAATATACCGTGCATTCAGTGTATAAATATTTTAACCTAATTTATTTAATTTTAATTTTAATTAAATTTTATACTTCTAGATAATCTTTATCAATAAATTCAGCATGCAAATCATAGAAATTTATTTAATCTTTTCCTTAAACAAGTAAAATTTAAGGACTTCAAATTCTGTTTTAATTTATTTGAATTCTTTGTGTAATGTATGCGACAGTGACGTAAGAGAAAATTATAATCGAATTAAACAAAACGATCAAAATTATTGCTATTTTATAAAATTATGGAAAAATTAATAAATAAAAAATGGATAAATGATCGAAATAGCGAGGCGTAGGCGCAGTGTGTGTCAGTGGTCAGACATAATTGACCGCCGCTTTGGATTTATGTCAAACTGTGCAATCATCATCAAATACAACACTCTTTCAGTCGTCACGGATTTAAGGTGCCCATACCAAGTAAAACAGCCTCTCTCTCTCTCTCTCTCTCTCTCTCTATATATATATATATATATATATGAATCTACTGATGGAGCAAGTGGGGTGTTCGTCCATTTAAGGATACGCCAAACCCAGCTTTCTTGAGTAATAATGCGTATCAGACCCAATTCAAAAATTACGCATACCGGAGGAGTCTGCCGACTGCCCCTATCCCAATTCTCAGTATCCTTATATTATTCAATGCGCCTTTAATATCTTTTTTCAATATTAATATAAAACAATCAAATAAATGATATTAGAAGGATGAAAACTAAAAAGAATAATATTTAATCAAGAAAAGAGAACAACAACCCATGTTGTTCAATTTAGAAGGTAAAAAATATGCATCTTGTTCGACGGAGAGCGTTGCACATTGCTTTGTTATATTTCATTTTCTTGATTGAATTATATGCCAAATGTTCCAACTATAAATTGACATTCTACTACTAATATTTTTATAAAAATATATTAAAATCTAAAACATGAAATATTATAACACATCGTTCTCTCTCTTTCTCCTGCTTCCTCTATTTTTCACGTTTTTTAGTATTTTTATTGGTTTATCATAAAATTATGTAGCTATCGTTATTTCTTTCTAACAATAAATTACATTAAAGTTAAATTAAGTTTAAATATATTCAACATATGTTGAAAATGATAACAATACTGCATGTATGCCGTATACTAGTAATAGATTGTACATAACTAGACATACATAATAACATAAATCAAGAATATTATATATATATATACATATATATATATTTCTATAAATATATATATATATATATATATAGAAAAACTTGTGAATATTTCCGTACATCACAAAAATTTGTAAGATTCTTCTTTCGATCTTTGTTGCTCACCGTGCAGGGAACTAACATAAAAATTATAGTATTTGTCCCTTTCTGAATCAAACATAAGCTACAAAACACAAGTGACTACGTCGAGTCAGAATCATCCTATCGAAATTATTAATTTGAAAATTGCTGGATTGATTGATAGATTTGGGATCGCTGATCGAATTATGGATCCGACCGAAGAATGTGGATTTGAGATTTCTGCAATATAATGTAAGAATGCGAGAGAGAAAACTAACAATACTTTCCACAGTAACAAAGAAGTACTGAAAATATTTAAGTTTGTGATTCATCCTGTTTGTAACTAAAAATAACCCTAAAATCCTATGAATATAACTGAGAATAACAGTAATAATAATTTTAATAACTATGGAAGTGGCCACAGGAGAGTAACTCTGCCGCCGACAATTACGTCTTGAACAAATTTTCAAGATTAAATTTTCGGCCAAGCTACGCTAAATTTTGTTTATTCTTAATGATAAACCGAATATCCAAAGTGGGGTTTTTCTTTTTTTAAAGAAAAAAGAAAAAAAATATATTTTCTTTATTCTTCCTTCTTGTTTGTTAGGAAATGGACATCATTTTGTTGTGTAGCTTTCAATTACTACAATCTTGAAAAATCATGCTTTCAGCAAATTTTCGAGGCCACACAACAAACAAACATGATAAAACGGGCACTTATGGAAACTAAATAGATTAGATTAAGCCTTTTTTTTAAAAATGTGCAAGAAAGGATGAATTCTTTGATGATAAGCACTAAAATCGTGGGTGAAAGAAGTTCTAGAAATTTGAAAGCTGTACTGGATATGAACTCCAAGACTTAAGACAAAAGAAGCTGACAAACTACATAAACCTTAAAAAGATTTTTTAAAAATGGATACATTTTATGGTTGGTAATGGCTAGGTGTGACCTCATCCAGCAAGAAAGTGACTTTGCCATTTTCTTCTCATCACTTTCTTAATGACATATCCATCTCCTCATTATTAATATCTTCTTCTCCTTCCAGTTCCAAACAACTTTAAACCTCACATAGGAAGACAAAAAAGAGTTCAGTTCGTATTTGTTTCTTAATAATATATTGCAGGATTTCTTTTATGCTCCCTATTAAATTCCTGTTTCCTTCACTGCATTTTGCATTGCTCCATTGATGGAGCCATCTAAGAGCGATACTACGATTCATGAGTTGAATGAGCCGAACAAACCTGTCTCTGAAATAGCCACACTTGATTCAAAAGGTCAGTTCTTTTTTCCTGGATTTTCTCTGTACGTTGAAATTTATGCATTCATCATATAGTATCTGGTTTCTAAATTTGTAATGTGATGTTCTTAGATTCATTTACCTAAGGTAGTTGAATTATGTGCAGAAGAAGAGAATGATTCTCCGATTGAGGAAGTCCGGCTGACAGTAGCGATAACAGACGATCCCAGCCTCCCATGTCTGACGTTTCGGACATGGGTTCTGGGGATATTATCGTGTGCAACCTTAGCCTTCTTGAACCAGTTCTTCGGCTATCGCCAAAATTACCTCTCTGTAACATCTGTTTCTGCACAAATTCTAGTCCTTCCCTTAGGCAAGCTCATGGCTGCATCTCTGCCAACAACAGCAATACACATCCCAGGGACAAAATGGTCATTCTCCATGAATCCAGGGCCCTTTAACGTCAAGGAGCACTGCCTTATCACCATATTTGCCAATGCAGGCTCAACTTCTGTCTATGCAGTCAACATCATCACCATCGTGAAGGCGTTTTACCATCGCCGGCTTAATCCCGTTTCAGCAATGCTTCTAACACACAGTACTCAGGTCAGTACTAATAATTCATGATTGTTCATTAAACTGAAAGTTATAAGCTGTAATGTTTGCTGGTGTAGTTGCTTGGATATGGCTGGGCTGGAATCTTCCGGAAGTTTCTCGTTGATTCACCTTACATGTGGTGGCCTTCCAATCTTGTTCAAGTTTCTCTCTTCAGAGCATTGCATGAGGTCGAAGTTAGGCGAAAAGGAGGCCTCTCAAGGCTGCAGTTCTTCATCTTAGTCCTCGTTTCAAGCTTTTCTTACTATCTGATTCCCAACTATCTGTTTCCATCCGTCACTGCTCTCTCCTTTGTCTGTTGGGTATGGAAAGATTCAGTCACAGCCCAGCAAGTCGGGTCCGGGCTGCGTGGCCTGGGCATTGGCTCATTTGCGTTGGATTGGGCCACTGTAGCAGGCTTTGTGGGCAGCCCACTGGCAACTCCTGGCTTTGCTCTTGTGAATATGTTGGTTGGTTTCATACTGGTTCTTTATGTAGTGACACCGATTGCCTATTGGACCAACTTGTACGATGCTAAGCGGTTTCCCATAATTTCTTCTCATGTCTTCGATGGCAATGGACAACCATACAACATATCAGCAATTCTAACTGGAAAAACATTCGAATTCAATCGTCAAGGATATGATGGTTACAGCAAGGTTAATCTCAGCATATTTTTCGTGCTGGTCTACGGGTTAAGTTTCGCGAATTTGGCTGCTACCGTTTCACATGTAGCACTCTTTCATGGAAGGTAATTGCATAAACTTCAAAACCATATGTAAATTGCAGTTTTCAGACATGGATCAGCATTTAATACACCTGAATTGCAGAACGATTTGGCAGCAGACGAAGGCATCGTTTCAAGACAAATTTGGAGATGTTCACAGTAGGTTGATGAGGAAAAACTACGAAGCTGTCCCTCAATGGTGGTTCCACACTCTCCTGGTTTTCGTAATTGGAGTGTCGTTGTTCACCTGTGAAGGGTTTGGAAGGGAACTACAGCTTCCTTACTGGGGTGTGCTCTTAGCAATGGCACTGGCTTTAGTCTTCACCCTCCCCGTAGCTGTCATTACAGCTACAACTAACCAGGTTAGTTCACTTCGCCTGTGTGTCGCACTTTTGTTTATCTACATCGTATCAAACCATACATTGCTGTCTTTCTTCAGCAAGCAGGGCTAAATGTAATTTCCGAGATGATCATCGGCTACATGTATCCTGGAAAACCACTGGCCAATGTAGCCTTCAAAACGTATGGCACCATAAGCATGTCCCAAGCTATTACATTTCTTTCAGATTTCAAACTCGGTCATTACATGAAGATCCCTCCAAAATCCATGTTCCTAGTTCAGGTAAATGTCACCGCTTGAGTGGCAATGCCATGTCAGCACATTTGACTCCCTTGCTGACTTGACATGCCACATAAGTGAAACCATGGTAGGTAGGAGAGCATTTATGAAGAACTAATGCCACAAAACTTTCTTGATTTCAGCTAGTGGGGACTGTAATCACTTCCTTGGTGTGCTTCGGCACAGCATGGTGGCTCCTCACAACAATCGAATACATCTGCGATCCATCAAAACTGCCACACGGGAGCCCCTGGACATGCCCTGGGGACGACGTGTTCTACAATGCTTCCATAATATGGGGCGTCGTGGGCCCACTTCGAATGTTTGGGAAACTTGGACTGTACCCGGGGATGAACTACTTCTTCCTCTTCGGCCTTCTCGCCCCTGTTCCTGTCTGGTACTTTGCGCGGAAGTACCCCGAGAAGAAGTGGATCAGGCTAATCAACATTCCCATCATTTTATCAGGAACGGGGGCGATGCCGACAGCTAAAACTGTCAACTGCATCTGTTGGTTCACTGTGGGACTGTTCTTCAACTTGTATATTTACCGGAGATTCAAGGGGTGGTGGGCCAGGCACAACTACGTCCTGTCGGCTGGTCTTGACGCCGGGGTTGCGTTCATGGCCACGCTGTGTTACTTTACGCTGCAATTTAACGGGATTGACGGGCCAAGTTGGTGGGGGTTGACGGTCGACGATCATTGCCCTCTGGCAAAGTGCCCGACGGAGCCTGGGTTACAGGTGGATGGATGCCCTGTTTTCTAATTTATAGATAGATTTCACCACAACTGGAAAGAAACGACTGGTTTGACAGTATTCCCATACGTTACAAAATGGCACCATGGCATCTTGTTTGTAAACAAATGGAATCTTTATATTAAGACAGTGAAACCTGTTGAAAATCTTGGTCTATAACATCGCAGATTGTTACTTCTTGGGATTCCAAACTAGATATCCCTACAATTGTTTAAAGCTCTCAATAGATAAAAGACATTCTTCTATTATTTGAAGTAGAGCCCAAAAAGGCAAATACTTCCACAAAAAATTTCTATATCAAATTGAGCAGTGATATACTTTCATTGCATCACAATTTGGTCTTTAAGTAATAAACACAAGTTTTACTGATTGTGGTATAAATTTAGATGTATGAACAATCTGAGTTTGCATTTGCAAGTTTGGAACTCCATAAGCAAAGAAGGAAGGAAACTGTGAGATTCTAATTTAGGGAGGAAACAAAATTAACAGGTTTTAGCATCATTGGTTAACCAAGCAATTGAATTCTGGCGGTGTAGCAGAACTCCAAATATTTGTGGGCCGAATCCCCTCGATTGCCAAAGCAGGAGATGCTGCACGATATGACAATAGAGGATCCAGTTTATAACATTTGCACAAAAGGTCGAAAAAGAATCTGGAAATCTCATACATGGTTCTTAACATCTGCTTGACAGTTATCTATCGACCCATTTCACATAAATACATATAGCATCAAGAAACAAATCCTCATTTCACACCAAAAATCACTTTCCAATCCATTTTCTGCTCCCACAGAAATTAAGCCCACATGACCCTAAAAGAACTCTCCCAGAATCTCTCTGCTATTGCATAACTTACCTTCGTACCTGATTTCTCAACACAATTTGATTGATGTATATTACTCTCAAACAAGCACATCAAGATCACTTAAATATGCATAATCTCCTTCAAGAAACTTGCATATTAAAGGATGTTGGAGAAGAGAGGTTCTCAATTCTCTCTAGAATCTACATACCTCTGCTTGGCCTATAAACAATCCAAGTGTGGATATATGAGTATTATACCTTCATAGTACTGCATCAAGAATAAGAGGAACATTCTCAGGTAGCTTTTGACCCCTCTTGATTGCTGTCATCAACCACACAGCCTTTACGCATAATCATCTTCACTATCATCCTCGTATTCAGAATCTGACTCTTCAGTCCTAGGTTTCATTAAGCTATTCATGTCAAATGAAGATTCTACCTCCATCTCTTCCAAGTCAATTGAGTCATAGTTCATTCGGTCTTCAAATTTCTCATCCGAGCAGTTAAGAAGCCAAGCAAGAGAACAATTTATTCCTTTCAGTGCAATCATCTTATGTCTTGGCTTAACAGTAGACTCTAGGCCATAAGTGAAGTAAGCTGGGAAAGCAACCAAATCGTCCAATGGCCTACCCATTGTGGACTTGAAGTAATCAAAGCTGAGTCTCATGATGTCAACATTTAAGGCCAACAACTGTGGGCACCCCACAACCATCTTCCTCACTTGTTCTACAGAGAATCCACATTCCTTCAAGAAATCCACATGCCTCACTATTGCTTTGTCACTGAGGCTTACGATTAGGGGCATTTTCTCAATGATTCTCCCGAAATCTTCAGGACTCGATCCAATAATGGTGCCAAGAAAGTCTTGTTGACTATGAAGCTTTTTTTCCAGGTCAATTCCTATTATTTCAGGATACTGTGCAATCACCGCTGCTAGTGAAGTTTTTCTAACATTATACTCTAAAAGTAATTTGACATTTGGTTTCACCCTCTCATCAAGCCCAAATCCAAGAATGTGCGGCCCCTTTTCGATCAATCTAGCAACAGCTAGGCATGGTATTCCCAAGCTCCCAAGGTAATCAACGAAAGGTTTGATCACACGACCAACTCGCATGCCCAATATCTCTGGGTATCTAGTCAAGATTCCTCCAATCTCACGCCTAGTCACTCCAATTCCAACCAAATAAGCTACTGATGTACTCATGGTACCCTCGAGCTTAAATCCCAAAACTTCAGGGTACCTCTCAAGTACTCGAGGAATATTACTAGGCTTAATATCCATTCCTTGAAGATATTTAACAACTGGTGCAAGGTCAACCACAACACTAGCATGGAGAACTTGAGGGTATCGGCGTAAGAATTCTGTAAAAGTAGATTTCCGGACACCCAATTTACCAAGGTAATCAAGCACTGGAATCATGTTTTTCTTCACGCTGCAGCCAAGGACAAGAGGGTAATTGTTGATATCTTCTATTGTAAGTCCTAACTTGTGAAGGAAATCCACACGTTCTCTCATGACATCTGCAGTGACCGGGAGCTCTAATCCATCCAGCTCATCAGGAACAATGCCAATACCCCTCAAGAATTCATAAACACGTGCACGGTTAGCAATACGGTCATTCTTCATCTGTAATAAACTAGGGTGGGTATAAAATGAGGCAGGATCAACTTCTTTCTGCCCACTTTTATATTTATCTTTCTTGGACAATGACAGATCTGTAGCGGTGGATGAACGAGTTCTGCCAACAGCAGAGGAATGAACTGTCATCACCAATGCACATCCCTTCTTACAATTACGTGAAGCGCAATGAGACGAGATGGAAATCAACTTTGGTCCACCGAATGCAAAATAAGGGAACTCATTATGCACGAGCAAGAGACTGGGTTTAGCAAGGCTAGCATAGCTTGTAATCCTCATGCCCTCAAACAAACTAAACACTCAAAATCCTCTGCATCAAAAAAAGGAGCACAATAAGAAACTTCTTTCTCAAGATTCTATAGAGTTTCATGAGAATAAATGCAGAACAACTATTCCAGATAAATACTTCAACTTTAAGACGAAGAATGTGAGAACAATGCCTTGGCGCAAAAAAACTACAAATCTCCTTTCACATGTATACTTAAAATAAAAAATGAAACAAAAAAAGGCGACGGCAGCAAAGAACCACAAATTGCTACAAACGGCACATACTTCAAATTAAGGTCATGGGAAATAAAAACTAACAAGGAAACGAAAACCGGATGTTATCAGAACCAATTCGAGTGAGGAACCTAATCAGCCGTTACTCGTAAAACAAATATCAAAATATTTTTATCTCCGCATCTCAAGAACATACAAAACATAAATATTTAAGCATATTCAGAACAGAGAAAATGCAAAAATAATTCAATCATAGCATCGCCAAGTTGAACAAATTTTATAACTTGAATAATAGAAAATTACATTAATCAGCGGGTAGAAACAAGAATGGAGAACGACCCTTCGATCTTTCCGAACTAAATTTCAGAGAGAATAATCTGAGGGGCACACAGAAATAGGAATTGAAGAGAAGAAGGGTAGAGGAGAGTCGATGGGATATTTCGCCGGAACTATTGCAAAGGGGTTATTGGAGATTCAGACGCAGTGATAGTGTTAGGATAAGGGTGGATTAAGGTGGGTACGGTTTATAGGGTATGCCGTTATTTAATTTACAAATTAAACCTGAACCAGTCTGGAGACTATATTGATTTAATATTTACCATGTACAAAGTTTGGTGTATATATATATATGTGTATATATATATATATTGCGATTGCCAAATAGTTATTATTTTTTATTTCAAATTTTATTAATAAAGAGTTATATTTTATTATAATGTTACCATAATATTATTTTATTTAAATGTTACGTGTGATGTGGTTGCAATAGGGAATGAAACATTACTTGAAATAAAATATCTAATTTGATATTTTATATATTTTTTCATTTCAATCCTAATAAATTAAAGTGGGTTGTTTCTTTCTTTTGTCAATATCATTAAGAGTATATATATATATATAAAAGTAAAATAATTTTTTTTCGTTTCGCCTAAATATGATTTTCTAATAATAGTAATTTCTTATCTATTATTTAGGATATGTTTGTTTGCAAATCACTATTTTTGTTAAATCTTAATTGCTGAAATATTTGATTTGATTTATTATTACAAAATTATGGACCTCATGTTTATCAATATTTTTATTGTTATAATTTATAAATATATTGAAAAATAGATTATTAACTACATAATTCTTTCATGTACAATGTTTGATTCTTGAGCAGTAGGTACATTTTCATTTGTCTATTTTATTTGATATTATGTAAATTATATATTTTTTTTCTTTTTATCCAACACCATTAAAATTGGATTCTTTAAAGTACTTTTTTGTAAATCTAATATTATTGTTGAATTTATATGCTTGAATGATTTAATCTATATATATAACTTAAGTATATACTTACAAAATATAATGTAAAATATCTTATGTGCATTGTACAAGTCTCACGCTAGTAATACATCAAAAGAAAATGTTTAAACATTTGTATTTAATGAAAAGTTTAAAATATGTATAGTTTACCGGATTTTATTGCAATGAACGGGAATCTTTTGATCCATTTACAAATTAATGATAATTTTGTAAATTAATTTGAAAATATTGTACTCCTACAAGGCGATTAATTATGTAACCTCAGCGAAACAACTTCCATATAGATATATATATATATATATATATATATATGCAAAAATTTCTGTAAAACAGTTGCACGTGTGACACTATTTAAGGTATATTTATTTAACTATAAAGTATTACTTGTTTAATTATAAAGAATCACTAATTTTTAAATGTATTTCTGTTGATTAGTTACCTTAAAAAATAGTTATATTTTATAGTTACTCAAATAATACATTAAATCGTATCACACGTGCAATTGTTTTACAGTAGACTTACTTATATATATCTAAATCTAGTAATAATTACATTTAAATAACCTATTAAACAAAAAAGTAAGAGAGAGAAAAAAAAAAAAGAATCCACGTGAAGCAAATATTTATTAAATTATCAAACAATAATTATATTTTCTTATATACAGCTGTTATATAAATGTTACAATTAGCAGTACATAGAGCTACATACTGAAATAAAACGCAATTATATTACATATTAATAAAACATGCGTGGGAAGAAGTGGATGACTCAGCGCAATGACGGCCGCCAGGTATTAGCTCCCACCAGAGACCGCCGCGCCACCTCTTCTACCTTTACGACCGCCGCGACCCCAGCCACGGCGCCGCCCACCTCTAGCTTTGGCTGAAATCAGGAGTGCTGATACAATCAACATTATTAGCAAGAAGTACTTTGACGGGTGGAGACATTACAAGTGATTGTTTATACTCGAGTTGCATCTTTTATTTATATACGATAATTTATGTTATGTTTAAAAGTTGTAAGATTTATTGCATGCATGGGGAGATGAAAATGTTCTTCCCTTAAAATGGATTGCTGCTTAATTTTTTAAGATCGAACTTACTTCAAGATCTTTTTGGTTATTCGTAAGTATTTCGAAAGATTTTTTAGTATGAATTATTTTTACTTTATCTTAAAACAAATATAATATTTGATGGACTTATACAAATTACTTTATATTTCTAAAATTCAATTGGGGGCTATAGAAATATTTAAATAACTATGGTCGATATTTCAAAATATTCACCAATGACCGAAGGGAGTCGCGGACTTGAATGCATTTTGCCCTTTTTTTTTTTGTAAACATAAGAAGAACACCATACTTGAAAGAAAGTAGAAAGAGCTCTCTAATCCTCAGAAATATCTACATGAAAGTGATTATATATATACACACACACATATGACCGTATTTATTATATGGTATATTTAAATTTGAACCGAAAGCCGAAAGACGAGTTGGAATAGCTAAATTATTGGTAATCTTATATTATTAAATTATACTATATTACGGGGTAGTAAAATCATCAATTCGAGTCAAAATTACTTTGGTAAATTAATGAGAAGGTCGTTAGACAATGCTTGAACATGGTTTATTCAGAATAATCACTATTTAGAGAAAGTTAAATAAACTTATTGAAAATATAATAACAAATAAACGAATTTATGTGCGTAGGTTTTTTTTTTTTTTTTTCCTGGGTCACCAAATAAGATTGTGTAGTATATCCAGGGAAACAAATTGTAGCAGGGCGAATTTCTGGGCACGTTTACTAAATAAAAACTTAATAAATATAATTCATAGTATATTATTAATTTGTAGGTATCTTCGTTTCTTAATAAACTATATAGTCTTTCATCACTTATTTAATGTTTCTTATTTTATTATTATATTTGCAACAATATAAATAATTTATTGATACGTATTTTATGTTCATGTAATATTTACAATCATGTAGTTGGCTATAATATCTCAATTTTAAGTAGGTCTCTTATCTGATCGTCTCACAAATGTTTTACCTAAGATTAAAACTCATATAATTCTTAAAATCTGAAACGTAAAATAAGAAAAATATAAAAATATAAGAACCCTGAAAATAAAAATAAAAATAAAAATAAAAAACTCAATGTGAAAGCTGAAAAAAAAAACACAGAAAAAAATACTTCTAGGAAAAAGAAGAAAACACTAGAAAAAAAATATGAAAACTAAAATACTCAAAAGTCAAAATTAAAATATAAATAAATTGAACTTTAGACCTTAAAAAATACATCTCGTGTGACACTGTAATACAATTTATTACCCTCAATTTTAATCTTAGGATAAATATTCATTGGCACCGTTGAAAGTATTATGGTTTTTTTCTTCGGATCGATATATGCAATACTTACGTGCGAGAGTATGTGTAGTTTATGTAATTTTTGTTCCACGGTATCCATGATCTCAAGATCAGTTATCAGGTGCATATTATTCTTAATTTAATGTCGATTGATCGTTTTTGTTATTTTCTTTTGTTGTATCATCCAACTCGTTCAAGTCTCTTATTAAATAAACATATGTATTAAAAATAACATTATTTATGTCTGAGATTAAATATCATGTTATAAAATTCATCCGCACCGAACACTAGTAAAATATATTATGACATTAATTAAAATACATCGAACAAAAAAAAAAAGTATTTTAATAATGTCGTAAATGGCTGGGAGAAAATCCATGATTTATAAAAAAACTAAATATCTTATTGAAATGAATACTGTACTATTATAAACAGTGATTAAACAGAAAAATAATCAAAGAAAAAAATAATAATGATATGAACAACGAATATTGCTAATTACGTAATTGAAACGAAACATAGGTTAAGCACGGCACAATCAAATATGGCCATCCCGCAGATGTAGACACGCCGCCGCTAGCGGGCCGCGCATTAGGCTGCGGACGCACCACATTACTTCCGCCGCCGTTTCGTCCACCGCTACCGGTGCCGGATCCCGTCGACGTGCCACCACCTCCACCTCCACCACCGTCGTCCCCACCACCTCCACCATCACCGTCGTCACCTCCTCCTCCACCTCCCCCGCGTCCACCACGATTCCCTCCACTGTCACCTCCACCTTTGCCACCGCTCCCTCCACCACTGCCTCCGCCTTTTCCCCCGCCACTGCCTCCACCAGATCCACCTCCGCTACCGCCTTTTCCCCCGCCACTGCCTCCACCTCCGCTACCGCCCCCACCGGTTCCACCCTTTGATCCACCTCCGCTGCCACCACCGCCGCTGCTGCCGCCTCCTCTGCCTCCACCACCGCTACTTCCGCCTCCGCCTCCTCCTCCGCCACCGCCTGGAGGCGCTACTGCAGAGGTGAGGAGGAGACAAATGATTGTAAGAACGAACACAAACTTGACGACGTGCTGCATGATGTTAATTTTCAATGGAAATAATTCAATTGCAAAAAGTAGATTGAGAAACCGATGAGGTGAAGGCTATTTATAAGATGGGGGGAATGAACAAGTATGAGTGCATAATAATGGAAGACGCGGGAGGCAAGAAAGCTCCATGCATGTGAGTTAAGGTTCCGTGATGACTGAAAGTTGTAATCAGTCAACCCTAACAACAATGTCAACTATTTAAAAATCTGCTTAATCTCTAATTTAAATCCGTTCTCGCCGTTGAACAGTCTTAATCAACGTGCCATGGTTGCGGCTTTCAAATTTTATACTTATCAGATATTATTATTATTATTATTATTATTATTATTATTATTATTTCTCTATTTTTCATTATTTGAGATGATGATTATACCAGATTACTCAATTATGATTATTATTCTACTCTAAAACGATTTTAATTTTTTTTTTAATTTAAGCTTCTTTAATGAAAATTTAAAGCACAGCATCATTTTAGGTTTAAACTTATTTTTTATTCATCTACATCAAAATAATTCTTTGTTTAATATTTAATTTTGTATTTCACTTGATTCGCAATGCATTGGAATTAATATTTAGAAAGATTTAATCTTCAGATGCAAAAAATTAATCTTAAAATTAAAAATAATATATTATTTAATAGACTATTATTTTAAAAAATATATCTTTATTCATTCTCCTCAATTCTTACAAATAGAAAGTTAATGTAACTGACTTTTAGATATAAAAAAATAGCAAAATATTTAGAAAAATGAATGTTTCAAAAAATATAATATTATTCAGTTTACACGATACTTAATATTTTAATATTTTTCATGTTGAATGAGAACATTTGTAATGGAATTAAATATTTTAAGTTGGCTGCACTATTTTTCCTAAGTTTGGGTTAAAAATATATAATTTAATCCAGAAAATGTTTCTATAATAAAAACACTTCCCCTACCTATATAAAAGAAATATATATAAATTAATCAAAATTGTTTTTCTAAAATAAAAACACTCCCCCTAACTCGAAAAAAAATTCTGGGATGGAGAAAGTAATAGATCGTAAAATAAAAGTATTACTTTATATTGGAATGCATTGTTAAAACGCATCTAAGCTATCTGTGTTATCGTCGTTATGATTTATTCATTATCAATACATTTGGGAAAAAAAAAAACTACTTTTTATAGGAAAATTTATTATCTTTTTTTGAGAAAATATGATTCTGTAACAAAATTTGAATATATATATATATATAATTTTTATTGTTGCTATGATAAGTTTCACTGCCAACAGCGTCCAGGACTCAATTTTCAAAACTTAATTTAATAAAAAAATATGAATAGTTTTATATTATGTAAGCTTCAAAATTATTTCATAAATAGCTGAAAATAGAAGTACAGAATTTAAAATTATTATAAAAATAAATTTATTCAAACAACATTAATAGATATCTACCATATTATATATAATAATATAAAACAAAAAAGTTTGGAAAATAAAAGTTGAAATTTTCACATTTTCTCACACAATACGCATTTGTCAAAAATGGAAATCTAAGTGGACCAGAAATAATAAAATTTTCTTTTGATGTCACTTGCGGTCGGCCCAATGGGATCTGCTTACTATTTGGGCCTGTTTGGCCCTGATTTTCCAAATAGGAGTGATTGTCTGCTGATAATTTAGTCGGAGGTATGGACGGTCAAATTGATTAAATATAAGTTCAAATTACGCGGTTAAGACAAAATAAATGTATGGTCAACCCACTCCCTCATATATATAATTATATATATAATTTAATTAATCACAAGAAATATATATATATATATATACATATATGTGTGTGTGTTTATATAACAGCTTTGATATCTCAGACAGCTTTAAGAAACAGTAAAAATAGTACAACTGTAGAAGAAAGCCCACATCAAGTAAATTGTACATCAATCTGTGAAAGAAAATGCACTTTAGCTGTTTGTAATTTTACACACACTTATGGAATGTACAGTAAATGTTAATAATTACATACAAACTACTTAACTAATCTACCATTTATATGTAATGAATGATTAGTTGCGTTGCTGAACTAAAGCATAAGCTGCATACGACACAACTAAGCTGGGCCAGCCCAAAACTGTAGATGGGCTGCTCCCAACGGGCCGCCCATTAGGTTGTGTCCGCCCAATACCGCCGCTGCCTCTGCCGGACCCACTCCTTGCTCCTCCGCCGCCGCCTCCTCCTCCTCCTCTGCCTCCACCTCCACCACTCCCGCCTCCACCGGCTCCGTCGCTGGTGAGGAGGAGACAGAAGATTGTAAGAAAGAAGACAAACCTGGGGAGATTCTGCATGTCGTTCTTAATTTCCGTGGCTGTATTCTTCCACTCGCAATGAATCGGTAATTGATTCGGAAATTAGCGTGATTAAAGACGGTTGAGGTTGATTTTATAGCCTGGACAAACGAATCAGGGATGTAATGTTGATCATCACTGAAAGTTGTTATCTGTCAACGATCAAATTAAAAAAAATATAGGCGCGCCGACTTTTTGAATATATAAATATATATGAATCTTGAAAAAAAAAATTATATGTGTTATATATATATATATATATATTTCTTAAATCAACCAGTATCTTGTGCGTTAAGTATATATACATCTAATCTATATAATTTATTTAATTAAAAATTAATTTTATTTCTTAAATAATAAATTAATAATAATAATTTTATTTAATAAATAATATTATGAATTAAATTATACAAGGTTAAAGATGACATTTTGAAAATTTATTAGGTTTATTTGGTTGTCAGTGATGGGTCATGTTGAAGATGTACTTTGTATGTAGCTTCCAAATTCGACACGCGCACATGATATTTGGACTCACGTCTCCCCAATTACATGCGGACACGTTTTATGTTGGATTTTTTTTATTATTATTATTATATTATTTTATTTGGAAAGAAGTTTCGGTTGAATTTTTTATTTTCATTATATTAAATTTTGTAGTGCACCGAGTTCGGAACCAATAAAAACTTTTAATATGTTTATAAAGATACCATTAAATTTGCTCTGCACACCACACTAATTTTTTTCATAAAATTATATATAATATAAATGACATAAATATTTTTATTTAAAAATTAAAAATATACACAAATTTTAATTTTTAATAAATAAATATTTATTGCATCCACACACAAAAATCCTAATTTTCTATTGTTATTTTATTTATTAAAAATTAAAATTTGTGTATATTTTTACTTTTTAAATAAATGTATTTATGTCATTTACATTATATCTAATTTTGTTAGTAAAATTAATGTGGTGTGCAAAGCAAATTTAGTAGTGACTTTAGAAACACCCAAATTTTTAATTATCGTTCAAAGCATTTGACCCTTCTCATAAATTCATAGTTGACTTTTAATTAGTCAATAAATGTTAGAATAATAATATAAAGTATTCATTATATAGTACATATTATTATCACATAAGGTGTGATTTTTGACAATGAAGGATTTTTTATTTATTATTTACTTTTGTTAAAAAAAAGGGTCCTCTCATACATTATTTGATAATAGTTTATTAATATCAATATAAATTATTGGTGGACCAATCCATCCCCTAGATAATTTTTTCAATTTTAGGCTTTAATATCAATTCGATCTAAAGATTAAGTAGAATTAGTCAGTACGATCTTAGAATTTCTACTTATTTGAATCAAACTGACTGATAATAGAGTCATTAAAATAGATTCAATTAAAATAATTATTATGAGGTATGTTTAGAAATTTTGGAATATGAATAGTTGCACCCTAACTTTTAATCGAGTCACTAAAATAGATCCAATTCGAATAACAGGATTGCTGCATTGGTTTGAGCTTATATTCTTTCTGTACACCCAGCCCAAATAATTAGGGTTTGTGTATAGAGAGAACGTGTGTGTAACTAGACTGAGGATTGATTATTTTCTAATAAAGCAATGCATGGCATCAGAGCAAATCTGATTTGATGAATCTTGAGATCTCATAGGTGTCCCTTCTGCACATGCATCACCTCAATAATATATATATATATATATATATATATATATATAAATTAAAGGTAAAGTATTAACAAAAAAAAATTGAATGGTCTAACTAATTGAACCGGCGTCATGATCTCTACAGACACACGAAGGCTTTTGATTGATTCTATCGGTTGAATGGATCAGTTCGATAAATTTCTAAAACAATAATTTACAACAATCATACAAAGAAACGAACAAAACACAACTTATAACTTGAAGACTTTGCAAAATTAACAAGGCAAATTAACCAGCTCAGACTACATACACCTCAGGTGTGTTTGGTTGAATCAATAAGCTTCATAAAATATATTATAAGAAGTTAAGTGTTGGGTTATAACTTCTTTCGAGTATTTTAATAATATTTATAAAAAAAAAAACTTATTTTATTTTAAAATAAAATATTAAAATTCTATTAAAATAAAAAACTCCGTCTTTAACATATATGCAACATGTATATGTAAAATGATAATAAAAAAAAAAAAAACAAGATCCCAAAATATTGAGACAAAAACAATAAGCATATACAAACAAATGTAATTAAAGAAAATCCATAGAAATGAAGTGTTGTTAAGAATCATGTATGTATAATTTATACGAACATGACTTTTTTTTTTTGGAACGAGACGAATAACGACTAGAACAAATAATTTTGTAATTGAAATGAAGCATACACTAAGAACGAAACTATTAAGCAGGGCCATCCCGTAACTGCAGATGGGGTGCTGCTGCTCCTGCTAACGTGACGGCTATTTGGCAACGTGCGCACAAAAGTACTTCCTCCGGTTCGACTCCCGCCGCTGCTGCCACGACCACCACCGGCGCTCCGAGCAACTGCGGAGGCGAGGAGGAGACAAGTGATTGTGAGCAGCAATACTAACTTCATGGCGTGCTGCTGCTGCTGCATAAGGTGGTTGATTTCTGTGGAGATATTTCAGTTGCAGGATTGGATTAATCTGTAGATAATGGTAGGAAAGAAGAGAGAATATGATTCTGAAACTACTGTAACTAAATGGCTTCTTGTTAATCATTACTTTATAGCATAAGTCATAAGAAAAGAAATAAAGGGAGGACGCGGAAATCAAGAAAATTCCATGGCGTTCGGTAAAGACAGTTGTAATGGGTGAATTATTATTGTTGTGTGGACACTGATAATTTCTTATCCAATTGGCTCAAATGGTAGCTTCAGATTATATGTCTCTACGATTTGAATCTTTTGTTCTACTTTTATTGAATTCTACTTATGTTTCAAAATAAAATTTTAAAATTTACAATATGAAATATAAATTTAATCTATAAATTAGAAATTATAAACATGTTAATTTTGAATCCTCAAAAATAAACTATGAACCCTAACCACAAAACAATAAACAATAACTTATGTTTCAATTCCGAGTTTTAAAATTTAGAATGGGAACCTTTTTTTATTATTATTATTATTTTAATATAAGTAGTTTTGTGATTAAAAAGAAATAAAAAGTGAGAGTCATAATCAATTAAAAAAGAAAAATGACAAATTTCAGAAATAGTTTAGGGGAGGGGCAGTGCAAAGGAATTTGGGTGGAAGGAGTGTGGAAGAGAGCAGCACACGGGAGTCCCTTTTGGATGCCATTCCCTTCTTTTTTTCCTTTCTATTTATTTATTTATTTATTTTCTGCGCGTTTTGCTTCGCTATTATATTTTTATATTCTTAAGAATTGCTATTCGTTGTTTCTTATCCTTCTATAATATTATAAAAAAATCCTTTTTTTTTTCCTTTTAACAATGTGTTTTCACAATTAATTTTGTTTGTATTTGAACTTATTTTCACAAGGAAGCTCTGCTTGGTCAAAATTCAACTTGGGTTCGAGCTTAATTTAAATATTAATTAGCTAAGCAAACGTATTTACACTCAGCTTGAAAATTTGTGAATAGACTCAATTATCTTTTAATTAATTAATTTATATATATTACTCAAAAAATTTATGAAAAAAAACATAAAGTAAGAAGAATTGCAAGTTAATTTATAACAATGTTTTACTTCACTTTTTTTATTGTGAGATGTGAGACATTCAATTATGAATATTGTAATTTTGTTGGTTTAACTTGTTATTTTCAAATGTTAAGTTCATATTTTTTCATAAAAATATTACAATATGTATAAATTGTATTATTAAAGCGCCAAAATAATCTTTTTAAAATAAACTTAAGTTTCGAGTCAAGCCAAACTCGAGCTTCAAACCTCGAGCCAAGCTCGCAACATATTTCACGAGCTCGATGATTTTTGAGTTTGAGCCAAGTCTACCCAAACTCTGAGCTCAGCTTATTGATAGTCCTAATCATTACCCTTCATATAGACCTAAGCAAAAACAGCTCCGCTGAGAAGAGTTTTTATAAACTAACTAAAGTCTTACAATTTTTCGGCAAAATGTCACGAAAATAAGGTCGCAACTTCCGCGTAAATTGCATCACTAAAAATGCTAGGAAGATCTTGCAACAAATCCTCAAGCAATGTATCTTTCTTAGAGCTTGAGCTTCTGAACAGAAAAATTAAATAGTTGGTTATTGATTATTATTGGATAACCCGACGATGTCGGACAATGTGCTTGTGAAGAACTCGGGTCGAATCTGGTTAGATGAATCATGGAGATCTGATAGCTTTGTCACACCTGCATATGCTCCATCAAACCACGATAAGATTTCACATGTTACCGGGAAAGGAATCTTTATAAGATACTATGAACCATTTTTTTCATTTCTACCTGAAAGAACAAGAAGAGTCCTACAGCCAGCATTTTGTCCAAATAATATATCAGTGTCCAACCTGTCCCCAACCATACACATCCTGGATGTAGGGATGTGGTATCTGCAAGAAAAAATTCCATATTTTATATAATATTATATAAAATATCTGAAAAGAATGTAGAGCACAAATTGGTGGTCATAAAAAGATCAAAATTCACTTACTTTTGTAGTAAAAACTCCATCAGAAAAGTGGAGGGTTTCCCAACTACTATTGGTTCTTTCTGTGTTGTACCACATATTGCAGCAACCATGCATCCTGCGCCTGAACACGAAAAAGAAAATGAAAAAAGTTTTAGCTTTTGACTATAATAACAAGGTGTTACATGGGAGAACTTTCTAAGTTACCAGGCCATTCTTGTAGATCGGTGAGATGTCCTACAGCATCACGGTTTGTAGCAATAAACAGGCATCCTGGGTTTTCGCGTATACAGATAGTACCATACCTTGCACATGACTTAAGTTAGGGTCTTTCTTGAATGATTCGAAGAGGATGTCATTCTTGAATTCAAAACAAACATATTCAACTCAACTAAATAGATTAGATATATTTGAAGTCGTATGCCGAGCAATAAAACGTGAAACAAAGAACTTACTGTAGCTTATAAAAGTTTATGTACTGGTCAAGTCCAACCACGACAGCTCCCACCTGTGGTAGAAATTAATAGCAACACATACAATCAATAGAGAGAAAGGACAATGCTTCAAAAGAACTGTATATGTGGAGCAGGCGTTACACTCTTATCATGCTCAAAGAGGTTGTTTGGTTTCAACTGGACAGTTTTCTTCCCATCTTCCTGCAAGAAAAAATCTGATTAATCTTCCTCAAATATCAAACAAATAAATGACTTTTTTTTTTAGAACAGATAAAAAACAATAGCCTGAGTTTCAAGATAAATCAAATTCAGAACCCAATACAGCATGTTATCTTTATACTAACTAAACGAGATGTTAACTAATTGTACAAAGAGAGATGAAGTAAGTTTTCGTCCACAATGAATAATCATCTAATGAATCAGTTGAATTCTATAGTAACTTGGTAATGGGAAACAGAATCTAGTTTGCAAGCAAGCAACCATAAAAAAATATGAGCGACGTCCATAAACAGTCTGTGTGTTTAAATCAGGGAAGAAAAATAGGTCTGGAAAATAGATCTACTAAACCACATTACTACTGGGTAAGTTCTTTGGTTGGACATTACAAAAATTTAATTTATCAAATTATCTGGGAAGGTTCAGATGGACTGAATATATCCCTTCATTTAACGGTTTCTAACTTTAATCTCTTACTTGGCTTCGTGAAAAACCATTCAACCTAATTAGCAACAAATTAATAATTGGCCCGTAAATAATGCCAGATAGAGAACTGTGGTATCAAATTATCAACATAAAGATTCTGCAGAATATTGCATGCAGCAAGAAGCAAAAAGGATCCACATGCATCAGCATATAGTTTATGGCATAAGTCGCTCAACTATAAAGAGGATAAAATGTGAAAAGAAATGACTCATCCACAATGCAACAAAATCTAGAAAAATTGAAGGAACCTTACCGGACCACCAATAGGTGTAAAACCAGCGAGCTCCAATTCCTCCAATATGCCTTCTTCACCAATCACATACACCTGTGAAATCAATACAATGAAATGAGGACTTTACATCATTATAAGCACCAATTTGGCATAATGTTTATATGACATAGTCAAAGAGAGCTACCAGCTTTATCATTTTGGGATTTGCAGGCATTTTCCCGCTATCAGGGTTAACTTATACAAATCTTTATGGGTGCTTGGTAACTCTGCTTTTACCTTAGGTTGCTTAAGGATAGCTATCTATGCCAGATTTGTTGGGAAATATGCACAAATAATTCCCTACCAAGATCAAATGGGAAGCAATAACAGAGATATGACTTATCTAAGATGGGAAAAATAATGACACCGATATTTAACGTAGTTCAGCCAAACTGCCTACTTCCACGGACCCACACCAATATATTAGAGAAACTCACAAAGGAGGAGTACAATAAAATACCACTCTGTATTTTATCTGCCTACGCAGAGGCTATCTCTCAACTCACTTGATCACTCGTGTATAACTTCTACACTGAAGTTTTCCTCACAAGATTTTCTCTCTCTAATATTTTCTCTCTAATAGCAGTACCACCCTCTAACTTTTATTTGTTGCTTACTGACGGTGGTGAACCTGAGTGCTATGAAGAAGCAGGACAGGTTAGTGATAAAAGAATGTGGAGAGTTGCCATGGATGATGAGATGGCATCTCTTCTCTCAAATGGCACATGGGAACTTGTTGAGCTCCCAAAAGGCAAGAAGGCCTTACACTGCAAGTGGATCTATCGAATCAAAGTTGAAGCTGGTGGTAGCAAACGCTACAAAGCTAGGCTGGTTGTCAAAGGGTTTGAGAAACGACATGGTATTGATTATACTGATGTCTTTACTCCTATTGTAAAACTAACTACTATTCGAGTAGTGTTGAGTATGGTTGCTGCAGAGAACCTGCTATTACATCAGATGGATGTAAAGACGGCATTCCTTCATGGAGATTTTGAGGAGGACTTGTACATGACACAGCCAGAAGGATTCGTATCCAAAGGAAAAGAAGGACTTGTGTGTAAGTTGAAAAAGAGCTTGTATGGATTGAAACAAGCTCCGAAGCAGTGGTACAAAAAGTTTGACAATTTCATGCTTGAAATTGGTTACGCTAGATGTCACGCTGACCATTGTTGCTACTACAAGAAGTTTGACAAAAGCTATCTTATATTGCTATTATACGTTGACGATATGTTGATCGCAGGATCTGATGCAAAAGAGATGGATAAGTTGAAGAAGCAATTGTCTGAACGATTCTCCATGAAGGATCTTGGAGAGGCCAATCAGATTCTTGGCATGAGGATCAAGAGAGACAAGGCGGCAGGAAAGTTGTATCTTTCACAAGCCAACTACATTGAGAAGGTCTTGGAAAGATTTAACATGCAGAATTCGAAGACGGTGAACATCCCGTTGGGTTGTCACTTCAAGCTGTCGACGAAGGAATCACCACGTACAAAGGAGGAACGTGCCGAGATGATAAAAGTTCCTTATGCATCGGCAATAGGCAGCATAATGTATGCTATGGTGTGTACAAGGCCAGATATTGCGCATGCAGTGGGAGTAGTAAGCCGGTTCATGAGTGATCTAGGCAAACAACATTGGGAAACAGTCAAGTGGATCCTTCGATACCTGAGAGGTACCACTGAGAAGGCTTTGTGTTTTGATGGCAAGAGTGTCAAGTTGGTTGGTTATGTTGATGCAGATTTGGCATCAAATGATCTTGAAGGTCGAAAGAGTACAACCGGGTATGTCTTTACTTTGGGTGGTACTGCTATTTCTTGGTCTTCTAAGTTGCAGAAGGTTGTCGCGTTGTCTACTACGGAAGCTGAGTATGTAGCGGTGACGGAAGCCAGCAAGGAGATGGTATGGTTGCAGAATTTCTTGGGAGAACTTGGGAAGAAACATGAGAATAGTACTCTCTATAGTGACAGTCAAAGTGCTATTTTCTTGGCTAAGAATCCAGCGTTTCACTCAAGGACAAAGCACATTGAGTTGAAGTATCACTACATCCGTCACCTGCTGGAGTTGAAGATCTTGCAACTTGAGAAGGTCCAAGGAAGCAAAAACTCAGCCGACATGTTGACCAAGACAGTTGACAAAGGGAAATTGGAGTTGTGCTCAACTTCAGTTGGTCTGATACAATGAAGACAGAAAGGTTGGTGCATTGATCGGGGTGTGAAGACAGATTGAAATTAGTCTTCAAGTGGGAGATTGTTAGGCCACCAACAATGTTAGGCCACCAACTTTGTTAGGCTACCTACTCCACCAACCCCTTCATTTCCTTGCCTATAAAAGGATGGCATTGTCAACATACAACAGATACAACAAAAACAAAACACAAGTGATCAAGTGATCAAGTGTTCTAAAGAGAAAATATTAGAGAGAGAGAAAATCTTGTGAGGAAAACTTCAGTGTAGAAGTTATACACGAGTGATCAAGTGAGTTGAGAGATAGCCTCTGCGTAGGCCGATAAAATACAGAGTGGTATTTTATTGTACTCACTTGATCACTCGTGTATAACTTCTACACTGAAGTTTTCCTCACAAGATTTTCTCTCTCTCTAATATTTTCTCTCTAGAACACTTGATCACTCGATCACTTGTGTTTTGTTTTTTTTGTCTCCATTGTATGTTGACAATGCCATCCTTTTATAGGCAAGGAAATGAAGGGGTTGGTGGAGTAGGTAGCCTAACAAAGTTGGTGGCCAACAAAGTTGGTGGCCTAACATTGTTGGTGGCCTAACAATCTCCCACTTGAAGACTAATTTCAATCTGTCTTCACACCCCGATCAATGCACCAACCTTTCTGTCTTCATTGTATCAGACCAACTGAAGTTGAGCACAACTCAAGTTTCCCTTTGTCAACTGTCTTGGTCAACATGTCGGCTGAGTTCTTGCTTCCTTGGACCTTCTCAAGTTGCAAGATCTTCAACTCCAGCAGGTGACGGATATAGTGATACTTCAACTCAATGTGCTTTGTCCTTGAGTGAAACGCTGGATTCTTAGCCAAGAAAATAGCACTTTGACTGTCACTATAGAGAGTACTATTCTCATGTTTCTTCCCAAGTTCTCCCAAGAAATTCTGCAACCATACCATCTCCTTGCTGGCTTCCGTCACCGCTACATACTCAGCTTCCGTAGTAGACAACGCGACAACCTTCTGCAACTTAGAAGACCAAGAAATAGCAGTACCACCCAAATTAAAAACATACCCGGTTGTACTCTTTCGACCTTCAAGATCATTTGATGCCAAATCTGCATCAACATAACCAACCAACTTGGCACTCTTGCCATCAAAACACAAAGCCTTCTCAGTGGTACCTCTCAGGTATCGAAGGATCCACTTGACTGTTTCCCAATGTTGTTTGTCTGGATCACTCATGAACCGGCTTACTACTCCCACTGCATGCGCAATATCTGGCCTTGTACACACCATAGCATACATTATGCTGCCTATTGCCAATGCATAAGGAACTTTTATCATCTCGGCACGTTCCTCCTTTGTACGTGGTGATTCCTTCTTCGACAGCTTGAAGTGACAACCCAACGGGATGTTCACCGTCTTCGAATTCTGCATGTTAAATCTTTCCAAGACCTTCTCAATGTAGTTGGCTTGTGAAAGATACAACTTTCCTGCCACCTTGTCTCTCTTGATTCTCATGCCAAGAATCTGATTGGCCTCTCCAAGATCCTTCATGGAGAATCGTTCAGACAATTGCTTCTTCAACTTATCCATCTCTTTTGCATCAGATCCTACGATCAACATATCGTCAACGTATAATAGCAATATAAGATAGCTTTTGTCAAACTTCTTGTAGTAGCAACAATGGTCAGCGTGACATCTAGCGTAACCAATTTCAAGCATGAAATTGTCAAACTTTTTGTACCACTGCTTCGGAGCTTGTTTCAATCCATACAAGCTCTTTTTCAACTTACACACAAGTGGCCTAACAAAGTTGGTGGCCTAACATTGTTGGTGGCCTAACAAGATTACCAGGATGGACATACATAATCTTCATGGAGAAACCTAGCAACATGAAATGTACTAAAGTAACTGAAATTCTCCTAATCAATGAAATTAAACCCATTTATCAGATTATTGTCCTCTATCTGGAGAGCTGGAGTTCTAGAAAATACAAGACACCCAGCAACTTACACACTTCATACTAGTAAAAGCAAGGATGAACAAGATAACCATTCACAGTAGCTATTAACAAGTAATAATTTCCCTTCCCAAGATAGTAGTTCCTCCTATACTCTCACAGTATAATGTTTCAACTTCAGTAGATTTAAATCATCATATCTTAAGGACCTTATTGCACCCAATATAAAGCAAGCACAAGTAACAGAAACAAGCTTATTTACTTTCAATACTTTGCACCAAAAAAATAAATAAATAAAGGAACCTTGCAAATAAAATTGTATCAGAAAATTTAGGAAGTCACACAAATGCAAACCTTCTTTTCTTTAGGAAAATCGTTCACTTTTAAGTACATGGCCGCAGCAAATGATGAGGAGAAGATTTCATCCTGCAATCAGCAACAGATGAACAACAATGCCTTCCGAATTCCACCTAAAGATCAATTGATGGAACAAACCTCAGAGACGGAAATGCCAAGGGAATTGAACTTCTTGGCGTATTGCTTTCTGGACTTGGTCGAGTTATTCGTTACAAAAACCAGCTTTTTACCCTACGAAAATGACAAACAAATACACAATGTCAGCCACCACCGAAGCAGTTGGCATCACTGTTACTGCGGAAAAAAATGATCAACCCCAAGATAAAGTCTGAGAGAGATTAAGAGAAGTGTAATAACACCATGGCTCGAAGCATATCTAGAGTATCCGGAACACCATCAATCAGAGCATCTCCTTTCCATATCACACCTAAAAATTTTAATCCATACGAAGTCATGAATTTCATGATTATAAGACCTGAACATTAATAGATACTATGTTTAATGGACTCGCAGAGCGTGTGTGTGAACGTACCATCGCAGTCGAAGAGAAAAACATCGACGGAGTCGAGGAGATTCGCGGTAGTGGTAGGAGCGAGACGCTGGCATTCCTCTGCAGTAGTTGATTTGGGGATTTCTCCGGCCATGCGCGCCGACGAGATGGAAGTAGAAGAAGGGGATCCCGGCACCGGAAAGCCAGCAATGAATCGCAATCCCGGAAATCACACCAACAGTTTGCCAATTGACGGCGAATTTGAAAATGTAAGACGGGAAGTGGAAATCGTTACACGCAGATTCGACTCTAGCTTTTGGCGCTTTACAGTCGCATATGCTTTTTCTCATTATTCTTTATTCTTTTTCTTTTTCCATTTTTTTATTTTTTCCTCCTCACATTGTTCTATTTTCACGTGACAGATATTAATTAATTTTAAAGTTGGGTCACCTATCGTTCAAACATGAAAAGGTGCGTTCAACGGGCTCGTTGGCCCAATCCACAATAATAAAAGAAGCCCACAGCCCACTATCAGCAATCCTGACCTATTAAAAAATACGACCACATCTTAATTTATATATATATATATATATGTTAAAAGGGCTAGGATGATGGTTTTGGGCTAGTTTTAATGGATTTTGGGTTAGTTGAATATTAATTTAATTGGGTTAATTTAAACGGGCTTGATTATGGTCAATTTAATCCTAATCCTAACTCTAATTCTACCGGTTTTCGGGCTACTACCGGACTATGAATCAAAATAGTCAAATTATATATTTAAATTTAAAATTTTAATTAAATGCATATTATGCTCTATTTAAAATACAATTTTAGATAACATTAAAAATTATATATTTTAGAACTTTTATATCACTATACAAAATTTAAATATTCAAACATTTAAGTCATATATATTATTTCATACTCTCAATTATAGCTTTAAAAGCATTCATTATCATAAAATTTGAATTCATGTTACATTTAAATTCTAAATTTAAATGACAGTATTTATAATCTTATAGTAATTAAATATAAATTTTAATATCTTCTACTAAAAATCAAATATGGTATATGAAAAATAATAAAAAATGGTGTATATTATTAATTCGATATTAAGAAATAGACAAATAAGAAGAAAAGTTCGGGCTATCGGGCTAGCCCTATAGAGTTTCGGGCTAATTAAGCTAATAAAACCAAGCCCTAACCCTAAAATTTTTCAAACTAAACGAGCCGACCGTCGGGCCATGGCCCTTTTAACATCCCTATATATATATATATATTTAGGTGATAAAATCAATTTTATTTTATAAAACTTTAATATATTAATTGATGAACACATTAATATATACTCCGAACAAGTGAAAAAAATTAAAAATTAAACAACCTGATAATTTCAGCCACATATCTTTTAAAACTAAAAATTGACATTATTGATCTTTTAAAATTATCGTCGTATATTATCCAAATATTTCAACAACTTATTATTAAAGTAAGATGTCGTATTTTATAACGACATGTAAAATGTGAAAATTTTTAGGATGAATTAAATGCGCAGTTTACTGGGCCTAAATCAAGCCTATAAACACACTGCATTTATATTAACGAATGGCATTTAATAATTTATTATGATTTTGTAAGCTTTATTAAAGTTTCTTTACTCGTGTTCTGATTAATAATCTACTAGAAGCTAAATAGGCTACATGGCACAAAATTAAAGTTTAATAATTCTATTAATCAATAAAATAAACTAATCTAGATAAGTTATACATGTAATTACATATTATTATGTAATTAAATAAATATAATTTTTAATAATAGAATGTTAGTTATTGCTTAATAAGATTTCCCTTTTTTAATATCAAATAGTGAAAAAATAAGGATGATTTTGGGCAATCCCTTTCATAAGTGGAGACAGTATAAAGCGTCCATAATAAAGACGTTTACTGTCTGTTCTTGATTCAATACACTCTCACTGTAGTGTTCGAGTAGATACTGTTACTTTATCTCGAACCATAATCAAAATAGTTTAATGTATCGTGTGTATACAAATGCTTGACAATTTACATTATAAGAAAGCAAATGATAATTGATTATTTTTTAAAAATTTAATTTTGAATATTAAGTTTATTAATTTTTTTTAAACATTACAATTTGTAATTATCGACGAATATATTACATTTTAATTTCTTTTGAGATTTTCTAATATTAGTTATTACTCATATCCACTGTATAGTTATTATTTTTTAACAGTTTAATTATCAAAAAAATAATATTTATTTAAAATTATATTTTTACAATACATGAATTTCACGAGGGCGGGAAATCCGTTGTTCATGTACTAGTTTGTTACATGAATTTTCTCTTCTCAAGGATGTGTACATGAAGCTTTGTTACATACTTCCATTAATTATGGGCCGTTTGAATTTTATATAATGGACGTGAAATATATATATATATATATTTATTTATTATTATTATTATTTTAATATTGTTTTTGACTAATTAGATAAAAGTGTAGTTAAAATATTTTCATACATAGTAATAATAAAATATTATAGTTTAAAATTGATCTTTTTTTATGAAAATTAATTTTTTTAATAATTTAAAAAAATATTTTATTTTTATTAAAAAAAATCCAAAATATATGCACACTTAACCGATACTAAATTCATATATTTTTTTATCAAATTCAGTTCAAATCGCTTGAGATTTATATAGTATTAGCATTTTCTAAAGAGGATGTAAGTTTTTTGCAAAAATTAAAATCTACGCATATGAGGCCAGGGATTACACAGATTGGGTGAGGTACGTATATGCTTATATGCGAATTATCTAAAATATATTTAAAATTGTATAAAAATTATAAATAATATATAATATAGATTCATATAATAAAATCACATATAATATATATAATGTCTAATGTATCTATTTTATGGTATATAATAATTTTTGTAATATAATATATTAGATGAAATTAATTAATTATATAATATGTAACATATATAATAATATATAGTTTTATAAATGATTCGATAGATAGGATATTTGAATACTAGTTTATATTCGTATTTTATCTTACTCGATCACTAAATTATTGAATTCGCGTAATATTCTATTCAATTATTTATGTACTCATCGAATAATCTAAATTTGCGGTCAAATTGATATCCATTTACGAGGGATATAAAAGTTTATTGATATCTTAACGTTTTTTATGAAGCTGCATCACACGTGATAGATTGTCTTTTATAGTTTTTGTCTATTTCCTATGAAACAGGAGAAGGCATCAAAGCCTGATCTAATCCCCATCTGCCAAAATACAGAATAGGACGCACCAATCACACGTCCTTCATGTTCTTTCTCATATACCAATCACAAATACTTATATTGCTATATTTTTATAGGTAAAAGAAATTAGTGAATTAAATCTAATTTTAATAAAGTAAAAAAAAATTATAGATTTCATATTTGTTGTAGGAGCACACATTTTCAGCGTATGATTGATGAATATATATTGATTTGATATGTGAGTTGTTCCACATTAAAGATTGAAAGAAGAAAGACTAACTTATATGTCGAGTGAACTATTTTTTCTATCATCAATTGGGGTAGTCTTACCTTCAACGATCAGAATTATATAAATAGATGTATATCCAAAAAATATTAAGCATAATATCCATCCTCCAGCAGTGTGGCACTCCTATGCCACAATGAAGTTTTTATTTTTATTTGTTTATCCATCGTTACTTTTGGCGCAGACCACTCGTCTTCTTTTTTTTTTCCTTTTTTATGTTTTGTTTTTTAATCTTTTATTTAATTTATTTATATATTTATATATTGAATATTATATTTTTTGTAATACAATAATTTAATATTAATTTTAAAATTATTTTAATTAAATTTGATATAAAATAATGAAAATATGTAATTTTAATTATAAATAAAAATAGTACAATAAGATTTAAAATACCACACATAAAATTTTAAAAATACATAAAATTACAAATAAACAAAACATACCATTGCAACGATAAAATTATCATTCTATAGGTATTTTTTTAACATATAATCTACAAATAAAAAGTTAAAATATTACATATAAAAATTATTTTTAATAAATTACACATTATGTATTTAATAAATATGAAGTAATTAAATTAAAGATTAAAAATAAATTAAATATAAAAAAATTATGAAATATTCTTTTTTAGTACATAATATAGTGCAAACTCTTGGATAAAGAATGCAGAATTTGCACTAAAATAATATTAAATGTGCACTAGAGTTGTGCAGACTGGTGGAGAAGACCTAGTCAAACATATATGGTAAAAAAATTAAATATTAAAAGATATGGTAAGTTTTACCAAAAATTATACGCGTCAAATAAATCTGTTTGAAATATGTTACATCACAAATCCACAAAAAATATGTATATATATATCTTTATTATATCAAAACTAAATAAAATGAATCTAATAACTCAAATGTATGTTCACATAAGTTAGACGTGGATACAGAAAATATGTGTATATATATATCTTTATTATATCAAAACTAAATAAAATGAATCTAATAACTCAAATGTATGTTCACATAAGTTAGACGTTGATACATTTATTTCAATTTCAAAATTACTAGTTCTCGAAATTGTATATGAAACTAAAATCAAACCAGCATATAGCCGATTTTCGATTCCAATTTTGAAATCGTGTGTTCTGTGAATTCGGGTATCAATATTTTTTTCTTGAACCTTCACATCTTAAACCACAAATTCAAAATAAAAAACAATAATTTTAATAAAAATTCAAAATTAAAATCACCAATTCCAAATCATAACCAAAATTACGTTCATGCGTAGCAATAGTTACCTCACAGCATATTATGGTCTCGTGAAAGCGACTGACAGAGGGAGGGAAATACACTTACCCAGCGCTGACTCTGTACATTTGCTTGTGTTTAAACCTTAGGGTTTAGGCTTGCACGGCCATTTGGACTTCTTGTTCAGTTGTTGCAGTTATTGACGCCATCAATTTTGACTTGTAATTTCTCATATTTCACACGTTCCACACGTTCCACATGCGGCATGTTGACTTGTGTCCGTTCACCATATTCTGTTTTCGTAATGTGATGAATCAGTATGAACGGATGATAGTGTCATTATAAAATAAATCATAAAGTAAATAAACTATATATTATTTATTCTACTTTTAGAATTCTCAAAAGCACGAATTTTTTTTTTACGTTAAATATATTTGAACTGAAATTTATATATTTAAATGGAGGACGCGTTTTATATTTATATATTAAGAGTTATTTTAATTAGATGAATTTTATTTATTTTATAAATTATTATAAAAATATTATTATCTATTATTTTCTCTTTTCTCCTTTCGTTCTCTCCCACCAATCATGTTACAAATTCACCAATAAATTTATGATCGGTAAATCATTTAATTATTACAAAATTATTTTTAACAGATATTCGTTGTTTTTTAGTTACGATTTAATACATACTTTATAAATCACTAAACAAATACAAAAAATACAATATTTTTTTCTGTGACCAAAATTAAAAATATATATGTATATATATATATATTTATATATTGTGTGAAAGAGAATAGTTCTCCATTAATGAAGTGCAGATTTAGGTATATTTGCAAATCACGTAGCCCCAAAGGTGGGCAAGAGAAAATAAAACAAAGAGGAGAATATCCATAGAGTGGTGATCCCACCAACCCACATTGACACATGTCGGCCAGCTAATGGTTTTCGATGATACCAAGGATCACTAATTTCCAAGTACACCCTTTGTCAAGTCAATTAACTACACCGAATTTCTCGATCGTTGGAAACCAATGCAAGGCCAATTTCGGTAATCCACGAAAGTGCAATCAGACCGTTTCCAGGTCTCAAAAATAATAAAGAATTGCATGTGAAAATCGCGCAGTTGGCAATTCGGAAGTCCTACAAAAAGCAGAGTCCCACACCCCAAAATCCAGTCACAAACGGAGTTAGTTTCTTGATTTCTCTCCACTCTAAATTTCTGCCGGAATACTCCGCATTTATTGGTGACAGATGGCGAATCTGAACGGAGCGACGCCGGATCTGAGGACAACGTTTCTGGGGGTGTATTCGACGCTCAAATCTGAGCTCTTGAGCGACCCTGCTTTCGAGTGGACCGATGGTTCTCGCCAATGGGTCGAGCGCGTATGATTTATTTTCCCTCTGTAATTTGAATTTGTCTGTTTGTTGCTCCTCCCCTCGTTTATCGTTTCTGTTTAATGTTGGAATGTGCTGGACTGTGCTCAATTCGTGCTTACTATTGATGGTTAGAATTGTATGCCTTTGGATCGAATTGAATCGTGGCGTAAAGGGTAGATACAGGATTAATTTGAATGGTCGAATGTCTTTTTAACTTTGTAATTCCTTTTGATTTACTGATTGATAGTTTGCCAAATATCTTAATTCGATATCTTTTGGATGGAGGAATCATGCTTTTGTGGCATAACTTGCTTTCGGAATTAACATCAAAATCTTAGATGTTTAGAAATTCATGAGCGCTCTGTTATTGAAGGGTTGCATCATAATGTTGCGCATTAATTGCACTGGTGTGGTGGCATAGGTCGCTGTCAATAGTCAGCTGCAACTGAATTTGAATATTAATTTACTTCAATGGAGAAAATTACTGTACTATTATTTGTTGAGGAACGTAGATGGGGGTTGTTTGACGATGAAATTGACAACATAATGGAAGATACTTTTGCATAAAGGTGTTAGTTGGTACAATAAAGTGAACAAAATATCCTTTTTCTCGAATGTTGGATGCTGATCTTTAGTGTAACATGCTTTGTCTATGAAAAGTTGCAGCAACATCGCTGCAATAGCAAAGTAAAAAAACATTGATTCTATCCCACTTGCATCAAGATTCCAACAAACAAGGTAGCCCAGTAGCATTTCAACTTGTGGCTTTGTATCATGCATCTTGGATCCTTCACTTTATCTGGCATCTCTAATGGGCATGGGCTTCTACTAAAATATATATATATATATATTGTTTTTTACTCTGTGGCCACATGGGGGGCGTTGAGGCATCAACTGTTCATTTTTCCGTGCTTGTTTTTGGACACCTGTTTTTGCTCTGCCTTATACGAGAATATGCTTGTCAATTTTTAAATAGATTATTGGCCAGTATAGGGATTCTCCCCTTGTACTGAACATTCACTATTATTATGAGTCCTTTCTGATAAAATGAATTGCCAGCTTTTAAATATGCATGCATTGACCTACTGTTTGTACTTAGAATGTAAAAGAAGCCACTTGCACCACGATATTTCTAATACTTGTTCTACCAGTAATAAGTTTCGTAAGAGATTTTCTGTAGCAATTTGCGTGATAGATCTTAATTTTCTTCTTCATTATTTTTCTCAATATGTGAAAATGGGCTTTTGAGAAGTCAATTAATTGGTTCCTATGAATTCTGGAATTTGTTGATGTCATGGAATACTAAGTTTACACTTTATCCCTGTGCTGCTTTCATGTAGTTCCTGATCTGTATTTCTTTTATATGTTACAGATGTTGGACTACAATGTGCCTGGAGGTCAGATATCGTATTTTACTACATTTCTCAGAGTGGATTTCCTGTAGAAGGAATTTTCATCTCTAAGTATTAGATATAATAATGACACTGTATGATAGCAATCAAGAAGCTTTTCTTGTGCTGAAGAATGAACTATGGTTTGCAGGGAAGTTAAACCGAGGCCTGTCCGTTATTGATAGCTATAAGTTACTTAAAGAAGGAAAAGACCTCACTGAAGATGAAGTGTTTCTGGCTAGTGTTCTAGGCTGGTGTATTGAATGGGTAGGTTCAAAGTTATAGTTTTTGTTCTGCTCTAATCGGCACAATTATTTTGTTGAACAATATGCTGCACAATAATCTGACTCATGTACTTGGGAAATGCAGCTTCAGGCATATTTTCTGGTCCTGGATGATATTATGGATGGTTCTCACACACGACGTGGTCAGCCATGCTGGTTTAGAGTTCCTAAGGTTTGTGGTAAATATGAATTCATTGTAATCTTTTGCAATTACTTTCTAAATAGTTCTCATTAGTCATTAAGAGGCATTAACATTGGTTGGACTTTTAAGGTTGGTTTGATTGCTATAAATGATGGAATCTTACTCCGGAATCATATCCCGAGAATTCTGAAGAAGCACTTTAGAGAAAAGCCTTGCTATGTTGATCTACTGGATTTGTTCAACGAGGTAATGTGATTATTTAGTTATGATTGTCCGGGATAATTTATTTGTCTACAATGGCTTACTTCAATATTGCCATGTTTGCAGGTGGAGTTTCAAACTGCTTCAGGACAAATGATAGATTTAATCACCACACTTGAAGGAGAAAAGGATTTGTCAAAATACTCATTGCCACTGTGAGTCCAAAATACTGAAAATCCCTAAATGATAAAAGAAAAAATAGTCTAACAAGCAAAGGTGACATTTTGAAACTAATATTTTTTTTTTTTTTTGAACCAATGACAAACTTTTTTTTTTCCCAACAATTTTATTACTCGACTAAAGATATGTACAAACAATACTTAGGGAAGCCTAAAGTTAGGTAATCCCCAAGCATCTAAAGATAACAAACCCCTAAATCTATTACAAACATTTATGTTATCGAATTGTAAACTTGATCGTGTCTCAATAGTTTATTTGCAAGACAATCCACTACCCTGTTTCCCTCTCGAAAAATATGTGAAACCATTTTGGTTTACATTTCAGGCCTATCAAATCTGACTCTCTTACTGATTCTCATGCCTGCTGTAAAAAATTGAAAAATCACTATGGACAAACTCTCTATATGCACTTTCAGGCTTTAGAGTTATGTTTTTTCTTGTCGTTTTTGGTTTTAAGATTTTGTAATTTTCTTTTCTGCAGTCACCGCCGCATAGTACAGCACAAAACTGCCTACTACTCATTTTACCTTCCAGTAAGTGGGGAATTATCAAAATTCCACTTATTTTGATGTGCAAAGAATTCTGTGTTTGAGCTAAAGATTTCTGATACTTAAACAGGTCGCCTGTGCACTGGTCCTGGCGGGTGAGAGCCTAGAGAAACATACACATGTGAAAGATGTGCTTATCGATATGGGAATCTACTTTCAAGTGCAGGTTAGATTATGTCATGGACATCACCATTAATAAATTATATCGCCTCTGACATTGTTCCAGAATCAGTAAGGTGATATGGTTACTTAATGTCAGCCTTTCCTTTCGCTAACAAATAAGTGAATCACATCAAAAAGCTCTCCACAAATTAATATATATTCAATAAAACTTCTCCATTTGTAACGCTTGGCATATTTGTTCAGGACGACTACTTAGATTGCTTTGGTGAACCTGAAAAGATTGGAAAGGTGAGCCCTGATGAACTGTCATTATTCCGTATATATATATATTCATGAGATACAGGTAATTGAATGGCCGTTTAATTAATTCATTGTTTTGCTCCATCAGATTGGAACAGATATTGAAGATTTCAAGTGCTCTTGGCTGGTCGTAAAAGCCCTGGAGCTTTGTAACGAAGAACAAAAGAAAATTCTTTATGTAAGGACTAAGAAGCGAAACACTTTTTTCTTGTTATACCAACTCTTTGTTTATTAAACCACACACACTAACATCTAATCTGGCCTGCCTGCAGGAGCACTACGGAAAGGACAATCCAGCTGACGTGGCAAAAGTAAAAGCCATATATAATGAAATAAATCTCCAAGGCGTGTTTGAAGAGTTTGAAAGCAAGAGCTACGGAAGACTAACGAGCTCGATTGAAGCTCATCCTAGCAAAGCTGTGCAGGCAGTGTTGAAATCCTTCTTGGGCAAGATTTACAAGAGGCAGAAATAAGAGACATCTGTCGGACCGGGGGTGGGGGCCCTGTGGGCGAGGGCTTCGCCTTTTGCCACAAAGAAATAAGAGACATGAGTTTAAATTCCAGGAAAGAAGGTTGGATGAAAATTCAAGAATCCCACCTCATAACCTGATGCGTGTTTGTATTGTATGAGGGGGTTAGCAGTTCCCTGTTTGTCTGTTTTTATGATTGTTCTTTTTTTGTTTTTTTGTTTTAATTTTCTCAAGGGAAATATCATTTTTTCAGACTAAAAGTAAACCATTTCTGGTGGCAGTACGGCAATGTTGGGCAGCTAGATACAGAACTATAACAAACACTGGTCATGCGATCGGATATCTCATCCCACTTAATCGATTCCATTAGATGATAGTGAGATATACCTCATTTTTATGCCAATTAATTAATTAATTAAAATAATAATAATAATAATAATAATAATAATAATAATAATAATAATAATAATAAAGAAAAGAACTGACATAGTCATCTGTATCACAAACCCAATGCAAAAAGTGATTTTATTATTATTATTATTAGTTTATTATTATAAAGAAATCACCCGTCTTCCACTTCTGTCTTAAACCAAAATAATCAATGCTGTGTGTCAAAATAAAAATGATGAGGCACAGAAATGTTTTATATTTAGGCGTGGAAGAGTCGAGATTGACTGAATTGCCATTTTCCAAGTGCCCCGCTAGTTTATCCTAAAAATACGCTATCGTACATCCCACGTCACCGGATAAACAATTGAACTTATTGACTGGGTCTTATCACATCTCATTTAGTAATAGGCTCACTTTTATTTCATTTTATTCATGGCTGCCTAACACTTTTATTTTTAGTTTCTCACAATAAATTAATTTATAGATTAGATAAATATCAGTAAGTATTTATTATTAGTTTTTAAAATATTATAAGACCTGTTATGTTATACTCAATTATAAATATAAACATGGATTTAGATTAAAAAAAATAAAGTTTGTTTTTTTAATTATTGAATTCTTATAATCTACCCACATAAGATAACGTCTTAATCTTTTGTATGTTGCGTTCGATTGAGTATAACTAATTTCAGTTAATGTTCATTTATAAAATCCAATTAGGAATGTTGTTCATCCTCAACATGAATTTAGGTCTAATTAAGAAGTTCATTACGTAAAATATTTGCATTAGGTCGTAGCATTAATTATTAATATTCTTCCATCTAACTATCTAACGTACAAACCCCAAAAAGATAACTTCTTAGCTTTTCTTTTTTGTGTTTTTCTAATAAAGAAATTTCGGTATATCGAACCTCGATTCTCAAAAACTTATATCGTACAACACTAATTATTAATATTATCACAATTACTAGACGTGTCTTGATAAAGTCATGTTAAATTCACTATCTATTCAGCTTTATCATTATCATAAATCGATCGGGGATCATGACATTCTATATTTGATTCTGAATTTTGAATGAATTCGTCGAAATGCACCTCATGATGGTAATAACATTATAATTTGATGTTGAAAAATATAAATTCTATAATTGAATAATGATCGTAATTCGTGATAAATTTCTAATATTTATATTACAATTAAAAATTAATATATAGGGCAACCTATCTACATATCTTTTTCCAAGTATGATAATTACTTTATTCGAACTACTCACCGAATATCGCATTAAATGCATAATAATGCATTGACTTACCAAATTGACATAAACTATAGGCGAGAAATTAAATATAATATTATCTTTATCGTTTCATAAGAAATTCATAAATAAATTAATATTAAAAACATAATTATAAAAATACAAAAAAAAATTAATATTAAGTACATCGTGCAGCTTAATTTCTATATTACTTGTTAACTTGAAAAAAAAAATTACTACTTATTTGTTATGTTTAAAAAAATAAAATATTCTTTAAGTAAATAAATAATAAATTTTAATTAAATAAATAATATTATAGATCAGGTACATAATGCATCTGTATATGAGGTCGATTTTTATTACAAAAATGTTCTCCTATGAATCTTGAACAATCTATATTATTACTGTCATCTAAAGTCAACTATTTTAATAACGAATTATCATAATTAATTATATATATATAGTTTTAAAATTATGGAAAATAAGTATGTTTATTAATCCTAATTGCCTTATATTACATATAAAAGAAGCAAAAACATTGGCTTACTAAAATAATTGAATGGATTCCGAAAAGGAAATGTTTGTGGAATTGATTTTGGTTTTATTTGTTTGTTGAGAAAGTCAATAAGTCCAAGATCATACGCGCAGTTGCAACAGGAAAAAGGAAAGGGCATCGAAAAGTCTGCATGCCTTTTTTTCAACTACATTTCCCCCTAACCTCTCTCTCACATATGAAAGAGACGGAATTCATTCTAAACACCAACAAATTTGAAGTTTAATTCCGTTCTTGGGGTTTTAACATCTATCCAATTACTCTCATTATCAAGTTTATCTGCTTTTCCCCATTCAAGAAAATTTATCAACCATTGAGAGATTTCACGTATTTCCTTTTCTTTCTTGATTTCTGTACGGCTTCCTTTCCGTTTCTTGTCAGTTTCAATTCATTTTTTCTTTTGTGGAAACAGGTTCAATTCATTATTCGTTCTTTCCATTTCTTTTCCGAGGGATCCGAGGTTTTGCCTCCAAGATTCGTGTTTTGTGACCTCCTTGTTGGCCCATTTCCTCTGCTTGAATCTATTCACAGAGTTTCAGTTATTTCTAGATGCCATTCTTTTATTAGATATTCTTTCCATGATTATCCGTCGCCCTTTAAATTTTCTTGCAATGCAGTAAACCGGTTTACGGTTTTGGTGCAATGAATGCATACCCTTTCTTGATGACAGTTCTTCACAGCTGTAACTAATTCTTGGTGTAAAACACTAAAATCTCTATTGATTGTTAGACTCTGATCATTGTTCTGCCTTTGATAACTTGGAAAACCATCAATTTTGTGTCCTTTAAAAAAAAAAAAAAACGATGCAGCTTTTAGTTCGAGTAATTGAAGCAAAAAATATACCGGCGTTGGACCCAAATGGATTCAGCGATCCATATGTTAAACTGCAGTTGGGAAAGCAAAAGTTCAGAAGCAAGGTTGTGAAGAAGTGCTTGAACCCTTTATGGTGCGAGGAATTCACTTTTAAAGTTGATGACCTGAAAGAAGAGCTTATTATAAGTGTTTTGGATGAAGACAAGTACTTCAATGATGACTTCGTTGGGCAGATCAAAGTGCCCGTTCATCAGGTTTTCGAAGCCAAAGACAATTCTCTAGGCACTGCTTGGTACACTTTGCAGCCCAAAAATAAGAAGAGCAAGAACAAGGAATGTGGTATGGTGTCTTCTCTCCCTCTCTCTCTCTATATATATATATATGTGTGTGTGTATATATATATATTCTTTGGGGACATTGTTGATTGTGTCTGTTGTGCTTACAGTTGGATGTTTAATTCGACCAATGATTGGCTGTTTCATGTATGAATGAATATTTTCCAGTGAATAATTCTTCAGTTCAGTGTTTAGGTGGCTAAAATGTGATAGTTTTAGTGGTTTATGTGGTCTATAGAAATCTTGATATGCCAATTTTGTCCTGATTGAGAAGTGCTTTTTTTTTTTTTTTTCTTCAATCACAGGTGAAATTCTTCTAACAATTTGTTTCTCACAAAATAACGCGTCATTTGACCTGCCTCTTGCCAACGATTTTGTATCATTGCCTAGAACAATTGATTCACCTTCAAGGTCTTCCCCTCTGAGGGCATCCTCTCCAATGAGGTCTGAAGATGCTGTCCCCTCTAAGGAGGAAAAGTGGCAAGCATCAACATTAGCTAATCGAATTGTACAAATGTTTAATAAGAATGTGGATTCCGCATCTGTTAGTTCTGTTGAAGCATCTGATGCATCTGATTTACCTGAAACCCTGGATTCTGTGGTTTCACAGCAGAATTCCAATGAGCTAACCTCATCAGTTGATTTTGACGAAATGATGAAAAATATGGAGATGAGAGATCAAGGAGGTGAAGTTCCCACTAGTTTACCAGGTGGGGTAGTCCTAGAACAGTTGTATGAGACATCGCCTAGGGAACTAAACTCAATTCTCTTTTCACCAGACTCGAGCTTTTTGAAGTCTTTGTCAGAGATACAGGGATCTACAGACTATCAAATAGGCCCCTGGAAATATGAAAATAACAATGAGAGCATAAAAAGAGTGATTTCTTATGTTAAAGCTCCAAGTAAATTGGTTAAAGCTTTGAAAGCCACAGAGGAGCAGACGTATTTGAAAGCTGATGCTAAGGCTTTTGCTGTTTTTTCCTCTGTGAGCACTCCAGATGCTCCATATGGGAAAACTTTTAAGGTAGAGTTGCTTTACTGCATTACCCCAGGGCCTGAGCAACCATCAGGAGAACAAACTTCTCGACTGGAAGTGTCTTGGCGAGTGAACTTTTCTCAGAGCACTATGATGAAAGGTATGATAGAAGGTGGAGCAAGACAGGGTATAAAGGAAAGCTTTGAACAGTTTGAAAAGTTACTGTCTCAGGATGTGAAGCCACTTGATCTTAAAGATGTAGGTTCCGAGAGAGACCAACTTTTGGCGTCTCTTCAGGTGGAGCGTCAGCCTGATTGGAAATTGGCATGTCAATACTTTGCTAATTTTACAGTGGTTTCCACCATTTTCATGGGGTTATATGTGCTCACACATATATGGCTGGCTATGCCTAGCACAATTCAGGGTCTTGAGTTTGTTGGGTTGGACTTGCCTGATTCCATCGGTGAATTGATAGTGTGCGGAGTATTGGTTCTGCAAGGGAAACGGGTGCTGGAGTTAATGTCTCGGTTTATGCAGGCCAGAGTGCAAAAAGGTAACTCTAATTATAGCGTTTATTAATAAAAACAACTATATGATCATATGGACTAATTGAAAAATCTTCAGTTCAGGTTGTACCCATCATAGTTTGGTTCCATGCCTCATTCATTTTATATGAGACATAAGTACTAGATATGCTTTATATTTATCTAATTTATCAACTTATTTTGATACCATGGTTTTAGAATGAGCAAATTTGGGCTCTCTGTCTTTAGTATTATTATTTGTGTCCCTGAAAATTCATTTGATCTATTTTGGTTATGTTGATGATAGGCAGTGATCATGGAATCAAAGCACAGGGGAATGGCTGGTTGCTCACAGTTGCCTTAATTGAAGGAAGTAATTTGGCAGCCGTTGATGCAAGTGGGTTCTCCGATCCTTATGTGGTGTTTACTTGCAATGGGAAAACAAGAACCAGCTCCATCAAGTTTCAGAAACCTAACCCTCTTTGGAATGGTATATTTCTACCATTTTTGTTCTTTTGGTAGTCTATCGTGTTTGTTGCTATAATTAAAGAAAATTGGTTGGAGTTCTATAAATTGGTTTGTTGGAATGACTTTCTTATTGAAATTAATGGCTGCTTGTAGAAATTTTTGAATTCGATGCTATGGATGATCCTCCATCTGTGCTGGAAGTTGAAGTTTTTGATTTCGATGGCCCTTTTGATGAAGCTACATCTCTTGGACGTGCTGAAATTAATTTCTTAAAATCCAATATTTCGGATCTTTCGGACATCTGGATTCCTCTACAAGGAAAGCTTTCTCAGGCATGCCAGTCCAAGTTGCATTTAAGGATTTTCTTGAACAATACTAGGGGTAACAATGTTGTCAAAGATTACTTAACTAAGATGGAGAAGGAAGTGGGCAAGAAGGTAAATGACTTCTCGTTAGCTTCAAATTATTTTCATAGTAGGGTGACACTTTTCTTATTATGCATTATCTCTTTTTTTGCAGATAAAATTGCGCTCTCCTCAAACAAATTCAGCGTTCCAGAAGCTATTTGCACTGCCCCCCGAGGAGTTTCTCATCAATGACTTTTCCTGTCATTTGAAACGGAAGATGCCTCTGCAGGTATTTAATTAGATTAGGATTGGAATGTATATGTTCACATTATCTTCGCCTTTTCCTTCTTCCTTCTTCCTTCTTCCTTCTTCCTTCTTTTCCCTTGTCATGTTGATTAGCAGAATGTATTTACGAATCGAAATTGATGATGTTTGGTGCTTATCCTTGTTCCTCTTTGAACTATTAAATATATGTTACTGATATTTTTCTCCATTTCCAGGGTCGTCTGTTTCTGTCGGCAAGAATAATTGGATTCCATGCTGATCTATTTGGTCACAAGACAAAGTTTTTCTTTCTCTGGGAAGATATAGAGGACATTCAAGTCATACCTCCTACTCTGTCATCAATGGGCAGCCCAATCGTCGTTATCACCCTGTGGCCTGGAAAGGGATTCGATGCACGGCATGGAGCGAGGACACAGGATGAACAAGGCAGGCTCAAGTTTCATTTTCATACATTCGTGTCCTTCAATGTAGCACACAGGTAACTTCAAGCTTGAGTCACCATTTAACAGAATTTGTGAGTGGTTACTGCAATGGGAGGGGTGTCTTACACACTCAGCATTCTCTTCCCCCCCTCCCCCCGGTTTATTCCTAGATTAATGTCATCATAAATTACTGTGTGGATTCTGCTTTCTACTGTTCTACAACTTTCTTTTCAGTGTTATGCTCATCTGTTGTCTGTTGACCTGTAGGTCATGTCACCACTTAATGTGTCCATTGCCTGTTTACCTTGTAGCTCGCATGTGCAATGATGCACACATCTTATCTTTTGGATTTGATCAAACAAGTTCAACCAGATAATTAATAGGCAACTTGGTTATTGTTAAAAGATTCGTAATGGTTGACATGAAATTACTGCTTATAGTAAACTTAACTCGTTTGGGCATACCTACATCCACCCCAATTATAGATCCTTCTAGATAAACTACAAAACGAATATCAGTTATCTTGATTCAATATGGAGTAATGTATAAAGTTATGAAAAACTTCATATTTATGTTGGTTTTTGAGTAATTCGGAATTAAATTTATGAATATTGATTCATATCATATTAGAATCATTTCTGGTTAACCAAAGTGTGGCCAAGTGAGATGAGTAAATGAATGATGTAATTAGAGGAAAAGAAGTCGGGATTGTAGTTTTTAAGGTTTGGAGCATGTTAACTTTCTTCATAGATATATTATTTCTTTTAATGTTATATTTGTGCCACCTGCTTAATCTTCAACTCACAGTCTGATGTTACCTTGTGGGAACCACCAAACCCAAATTTTTTTTAATGACTTCCAGAAGTTTTTATGTATAATGTGTGTCGAAGTTATAGTTACCTCTTACTGTTGTTGCAGTGACAATATTTTAAATCCTATAATATCATATTTCCATTGAAATAGCTGGTAATAGTTGAGAAAAGTGGGACAAAAATAGAATAAAAATGAGATCTCATCTTTACAACAATTTCCGTTTTGTGCAATTCCATCTTTATTTTTCTGTTTTTTAGTTGTTAGGATATCTGAGAAATTGAGAGTATATGTTTTTCAGTCGTGTGTGTTTTCTTCTGATATATAATCTTCTCCAACATTACCTTGTGTGTGTGTATTTTCAGAACAATCATGGCACTGTGGAGGGCAAGAGCCTTGACTCCTGAACAGAAGGTACAAATTGTAGAGGAAGAATCTGAAGCTAGTGCAGTCCAAAATACTGAAGAGGATTCCATAGCCAAAAACCTCCAAGCTGCAGAGGATGAACTAGAAACCAAGAGTCAAACAGTAGATGACGAATCAGATGCCAAAAGCCTTCAAACTGAGGAGAGTGGTTCTTTTCTGGGAGTCGAGGACATTAACATGTCTTGTATTTACTCTTCTACATTGTCTCTTCCTGTAAGTATCTTTCCCATTCCTTTCTCCCCTGTCACCAATAAACTAAAAATAAGAAGCAGGAGTTTTTTCCAGCTAGTGATTGACTTTGAAAAACTTTTGATTTTGTCACTTCAGACGAGCTTTTTTATGGAGTTGTTTAGAGGGAGTGACATAGACAGAAGGGTCATGGAGAAAGCTGGATGCCTCAATTACTCTCACAGCCCTTGGGAATCTGAAAAACCAGACGTATATCAGAGGCAACTTTATTACAAATTTGATAAGCGCATATCCCGTTATAGAGGGGAAGTGACTAGCACCCAGCAGAAGTCTCGCCTTTTGGGTAAAAAGGGTTGGCTTATAGAAGAGGTCATGACACTCCATGCAGTTCCACTTGGCGACTATTTCACAGTATGAGCACTGCCTCTCTCTCTCTCTCTCTCTCTCCCTCCCTCCCTCCCTCCTCTTGTTGATTGTTAGTTATGTCTTGGTTCCTTGCAGCTTCACTTAAGGTACCAGGTTGAGGATTTACCATCAAGATCTGTAGGGTGCAACGTTCAAGTACTTTTTGGAATTGCATGGTTGAAATACACCAGACAGCAAAAAAAGATGACGAAGAACATTGTTTCAAATCTGCAGGAGCGCTTGAAGGTCATGTTTAGCATATTGGAGAAGGAATATGTTTCAGGGGCGTAGATGCAACGGAGTTTCCCTTTCAATACATCTAACTCTACCACGAAAACAGAGAGCCCTGGGTACAAATTCTTGCATTTTGGCAATCACAGTTTGGTTAACTAGGTGAGGTGATGATACCTACGCACCCCCGTTTCCTATTTGAAGAAAAAAAAAAACAGAAGATTTCGTTCATGGCCTGTTCTTGGTGCGGCCGTTTTCTTTGACAGTTAAAGGGGGCGAGCTGAGTGTTGTATATATGGCGGAAAAGACGAGTGCAGTGAGCCCCTATTCAATGACCAGTTTTGGGTAGGAATGTGTAATATTAGAGATGTTGTAGTAGGATCTGATTAGAGTTGTGCAGTGGATAGAGCTTACGTTCATACATGTTGTAGTCTTTCATCCCCAAATAATTACAATTCAAGATTTTGGAATGTATTCTATATTGGCAACAAATAAAGAAATCTGTTTCTGGCACTATGCTTGAATTCAAATAACACAATGAAATTGGAAAATAACTCATTTACTGGACATTTACACTTTTTGGATGCAGTCTTCAAATTTTTTTGGCAACGCTGTGCTTTTTTGTAATTTGTTAAATAAAATATAATACTTTTTATGGTGAAATATTATATTTTTTAGATTATTTAAAAAATATTATCCTAGCGTAATGGTTATTATTTATTTTTATTTTTTAATTTGGTTTTTTATCTTAGCCATGAATACTCTTAATTTAATGAAAAAAATAGCTTTTCAAAATTTATTTAAATGAGGAAAATTTGGTTTGAATGGGCTAACGTTAAACCAGTAAATATGTGGGCTTTTGCTTCCATGGATCTACATTACACACAGATGACAGAACTGTGAGGCCCGGCCCAAATTGGAATATTCCCCATTTACCCTTGTGCTCTCTGTTGGTCTGCCTTCCATCGTCGATTTACAAATCTCCCTCTTCTCCACACTCATGTGTATTCAATTTCCAGAACAGTAAATTCCCCGATTTTTAGGGTTCATTTACGCCTATAGGTATAGGTAGAAGGAGAAGCAAATATCTGTCACAGGTAGGGGCGCAGATAATTTCTTTCCGAGCTAATCGAAACTTGAGGGAATGTGATTATTGTAGATCAATCTTAGGAAGTTTATGATTTCACCTTACTTCAAATTTCAAATTTCTAGATTTTTCTGGGGAACTTCTTTTACCCGTTTTCTTCTTCGTGTTTCTGCTTCTAGACTATTTTGCTATTATGCTTAGAGTCGTGAGAAAATAGATATTTCAGTTTGCCTGCGGTTAGGCTTAGTTGGCTACTGGGGACACTGATGTCTGCCTTCTGAATCTCGCATATCTTTCGAGCTCTTATACTTAACATGGTTGAGACTTGACTTCTATTACCTGTATGGGTTATTCCAAATTTATGTCGATGTTATTCAAATTATTTAACGCACATTAGGCCTTTTAATGTAATTTACATAATTTTCCATTGCTAAAGCTTATTACCATTGGGAGTTGGGACGTTGCAGGGGTTTATGGAAAAGGAAGCAGGAAATCGTTGTATACGATGGTTTATTGTTTGAGCTGCTGCTAGAGTAATGGTGCTGTCCTATCGCATTGCTTGAGTTGGGAAGGATTTTATATAAGATAAACTATGTATGGAAGAACGGGTCTTGATCGTTTCAAGAAAGCCCAGACTTTAGAACCTTTTTCAGTCTCCGGAAATTCTACTGCTAAAACAGCCACACAACCTGCTCTTGGAGGACCTGCCCATCCTACATCAGTTTCAGTTAACCAAGCTCAAGGATCACATCACCTAAATCTTCAGAATGTGGTGAAAAAGACTTTAACCACCGAAGTTGCCCCAACTACGGTTTCAACTCAGCAATTGACTCCGGTTGGAGGGGCCCAGTCAACTTGGCAGCCTCCTGATTGGGCGATTGAGCCACGCCCAGGTGTTTATTATCTGGAAGTTTTGAAGGACGGGGAGGTTCTTGATCGGATTAATTTGGATAAGCGGAGGCATATCTTTGGTAGGCAGTTTCATACTTGTGATTTTGTGCTCGATCATCAGTCGGTCTCACGTCAACATGCTGCTGTTGTTCCGCACAAAAATGGCGGGTATGCAACATCGTCAATGTTTGATGCTTTTTTATATGTGCTTCATTTGTCTTGATTTAGTAATGTTCAGGTACTTTTTGCCTCAGAAATAAAGTATTGAGGAGAAGTTATCCTCTTGCTTCCCATCTTCTTTCAAACAATTATAGTGATTACATAATGTTGATTCCCTGTAGTCAGACACTATGTTGCTAAATTTCCAATAGAAAGTCCTGATGTTCTTCTTCGTGGGAATATTGGTCAAATTATTCTCAGATCTAAGAAGATGCATGCTGGGGTGAAAATGGGCGAATTTTTCACATGCATATTATGTTTCTTTTGATTTAATAGATGTTGCTCAGTTTGCAAGAAAGTTCTTTGGTCTTGATGAGGTGGCAATTTTAGCATTGTCCTTTTCTCTATGTGGTTGGTCGTAATGCACTGGATGATCATTGCAACAGATAACTGTTTTATTATCCTACTTGGGAGGGAGTACTTTTATCAGTTGCCCTCGGACCTTTAATAGAAAAATGCACTTCTTGAGTATATCTCCATACTGTAAGGTCTAACGAAGTTATAATTTTTTTTTTGCAGCATATATGTGATTGATTTAGGCTCAGCACATGGTACATTTGTTGCGAATGAGCGTTTAACAAAAGATTCCCCAATGGAGCTTGAAGCTGGGCAGTCTCTGCGCTTTGCTGCTTCTACCAGAACTTATGTTTTGAGGAAGAACGATGCAGCCCTTTTCCCTCCACCCCGACAGCCCACAGAGATTGATTTGCCACCCCCTCCAGATCCCTCAGATGAAGAAGCAGTTTTAGCTTACAATACATATATTAATCGTTCTTTAAATGGATTGACAATACCCAATGGGTTATCTAAATCGACAAGATCTACTAGCACTTCAGTTTTGCAGGATAACAAACAGTTAACTGAGAGGGCATCTAAGAGAATCAGAAGAATAAGGGTGGCATTTAAGGACCAGGTTGGGGGAGAGCTGATTGAAATTGTTGGATTTTCTGATGGAGCTGATGTTGAGACGGAACCTGGTCCTATTGGGGTGAAAGAAGGAAGTCTTGTTGGGAAGTATGAATCGCTCGTACAGATTACAGTTATACCAAAAGGGAAGGAACACGCCCCTGTGAAGCATGCCACTGATTCCCAAACAGGCGTGACAGAGAAACTAAAAGAAGTCTTGAACAAGGCCAAGGCTCCTGCAAAGAGTGGTGGAATATATGATGATCTTTATGGAGAATCATTTTCTGTCAAAGTTGGTTCTTCTTGGGCACATACATCTGTTGGATCTGATGCTAGAGAAGCTTCCCCTAGTAAAAATGGAGGAAATAATCCTCAATTTGAAAGTAAAAAGTCTGAAAGTAATTTAGTCGATGACGATGACAATGATGATGATCTATTTGGCTAAGCAGAATGCCTGTTTTTTGAGTTACAGTGATTCCTCTAATGGACACTAATTTTTATTCCAGCTAAGGTATCTGTCTCTCCGTAAATGGAATTCTCTTGTTGTACCTTATCATCCGTTCTATTTACTGTCAGTTGCTGTGAAGGTTTTGATGGTTTGCTTGACTTACCACAGTTGGGTTTTAAATCTGTACAAGTTGGAGGTTCTAAAAGGAAATGTTGCATATCAGGATGTCTGTTTTATGCTTCGTCAAACGTTATTTATTAGATGAGTTTTTTCTTATATTTATATATATATATATACATATATATATATTTTTTTTTTTTCTTTTGCTTTTAAAGTTACTGTAAACCTTGTATATTTAGTTGTGCAAAGGCATGCTAGTTATTTTGTGAATCAATCACTCTGAAGAGTCTGAACTCATGTCTGGTAACTATTTCACAAGAAACTTAAATATACATGTACACGATCGAGATTCCTTGAGGCACTGAGATGGTCCTTATCAGTGGTTTTGGACATACATTGATTTGTGGCCTTTCAAGACCTATAAGATTAGGGACATGTGAAAATGCTTTAGCAGCTAATTGAGAGAGACAGTCTTACTGTAACCTTTTTTCTCAAATATTAATTTTTCTGGCGAAGTTTTGACTAGTGGGTTTTGTAACTTCATTGGCCTGGTGAAAATGACTAAAAGAAGTTAGTTTTGTTTGCTAATTTGCTGTTGTTTATTCCTTGCTGCCTGTCTTGTTATGTCTCTGCTATTTTAGCAATCAGTAATTTTTTTTTTTTTTAAATTTATTTAATTCTGGACTCGCATATCATAATATACTTAGCCAAATTTAATCACCATATAGCATGCTTGGGTAATTCTAAAGCTTTTTCCAATATTAGGGATTCTTTAATAATTAGGTTGTAGAGTGAGGAGCTTGTAAGGACTTGAACATAGTAGCTCAAAGGGAACTTACCTCTATATTCACATTCACATGTGCTTTAGCAGCTGCCTCTCTCCTGAATTTTTGTTGTCTCCATCCGATGTGCAATCTCCTCTTCAGTCTCTGTAACTCCTCCATATTTCCTCTTGACCCTCCTCCTACTGGTCCTATTGGCATTTTCCTTCATGGCAGAGGCAAACATAGTGTCTATGCATCCACCAAAGAGACTGCTAATAATACCATCAGCTGCTTCATGGCAGTTCAAGTCACCGTATCTTATGTGTGTCACCCTGATGCTGCTAGCAACATCGGAGTTTATGTTCACAGTTTGAGAAGATTCTGGAAACCTTCCAGTTCGGTTTGGGCTTGTATTCTCCACGATTTCCTGGATAATCTGTTCACTTTCTTGAATTTGTCTGTCAGTGTCAAAGCCATGTACGCTCTGTACATGTTCGGATTGCTCTTGTGGAATGTTTTCAAACTTGCTTAAATCTTCGACTGCAATTTTGTAATCCGAAGTTTCCTGTGGCTTGTTATAAGAACTCTCTCCACTACATTTGATATATAAGTCCAGTATATCTTCAAAACTCACTGCACCACTTGACACGGCTACCTTCTCGCTGAATTCTTTGAAATCTTGCACTACTTTTTCTATCCAATCCCCGTAAATGCCATCTTGAAATTCCGAGTTATTTGCATTCGTATTTGTAGGTTCCATCTCGAGAATGCCTTCGGTTGCTGACTTTTGTGAATCAAAAGCTAATAGAATATACAATAACTGTGTTAGCCTCGGTACATAATTATCTTTGAGCCTCTTGTAGTTGTTGTCATCAGTGTGATCAGTTATAAATTGCAGTTGTTCATTCTATTCTTCTTGATGCATTGAAATGTAATAATTATTGTCTTTGTTGGTTTCGGAAGCATGTTTTTTTGGTTTATGAGCAGGAATATGGTTAGTTCTCTTTGTACATTGCAGACAGGTGAATTCGTACTTCATAGGATGAATGTGTGTAAAGTCATGTGGTTTTTGTGCAAGCAAAACATGCTCCACGCACAATGTTATAATTGTTCATTCTTCCTTGTTCATTTTAACATTTTGCCTTTTGTCTAAACAAATAAATCAGTATTTTGACCTGGAAGATACATAAATATGAATTTTATTTCTCAGTTTATAGGTGAAGCCGAGTAAAACATTTCAAAGATTGTACAAGTATTGGTGAAGTAGATTCCCTCCTTCCTTAAATGAGTGTCGATATTTCAAAAACATTTTTTATTTTTTTTGGTTTCAAAATGAGATTGTTGTTCGAGAATTTAATTTCTTGTATAAGTTACATATAATTGAATAAGTCAGCTCAATATGATTTTAGAATGTTGTATTTCATCTTTGTGAAGCATGAGTCACTGTTGGACGGGATGGATAAGAGTACTGTTTGTGACTCCTTTATTTTATGTGTACTTTTGTAAAAAAAAAATTCCCATTTATGGTAATTAGGGGGGCATATATTTTATAATTTCCACGTCATTAATTAGCCTTCCTACAAATCATATGAAACAGAAACTAGGACCAAGAATAAAAAAATATTTTGAACAAAATTTCAGAACCGACACTTAGAATCAGAGATGAACATCTAACAACCTTATTATGTGTTAATAGTCTGCCAAAAATTGATGTCGTTACGAGGGGTATTAAAGTAGCAGAAAGATAGAATTATGAAAGAAAGGGAAGATTATGTTGTGTGAGATGAGACATGAGCATCTTAGATTAAAAGGGGTGAGCCCACGTGCCTAATATTTTCTGCACAACATTGGAAATGTGGTGGCAGTGGCATCAACTCAACCCCTCACTTATATTGGACCTCATTTTCACCACCCTACTACCTTTTATAAAATAGTAATACAATTTTCACATAAAATATTTTATTTTTTATTTTATTTAGCAAAAGTAATTTTCTTTGAATTAAAATATAAATATTTTACATTGAATTTATGTTATAAAATAAAAATTGATATTAGGTTCCTTAGCAAATTCCAATGTGAGTATGTATCTTCTTGTGTTGGGATTTTAAGGTACAATAACCTGGCCCTATTTAAGCTTCGATCAAAGCAATCAGATATGGTTTTTCTTGGCAGGGTCAGGGCCTTTCTCGCTGGGCGATCCGATTCGAAAGTCCTTTCCTCAACCGCTTCCCGCTCATAAGAGAAGCAGTTAGGCTGTTTAGTTTTCTTTTTTCCAAGATCGATTCATGTTCACTGAAAATCAGTTAGATAAAGTGCTTAATAGTAGTATTAAAAGTCTCTTCAGATATCGTCACTAGCATCAATATCGATATCATCAATAAGAAAACCTTTAGCTGATAGAAAAACTCTGCACTCGGGCCCTCCATATGGAGGCGAGTTCTATAAAAAATTGATATAGCGTTTGGATTTTTTATGCTCCTAATGTTTTAGGGCATCTATGCCCTAGATACACACGTCGCGTTATTTCACAATTGAATCAAATTAAAAAAGACCTAAAGTTCGGGATTTATCAATAGGTAATGTTGCACGAATACCCAACCAAAGAGCAACTGCGGTACCAATAAAAAAAACGATTGTCGCTACTGGACGGCGAAATGAATTTTGGAATTTATTAACATTCTCCAAAAGGGGGACTGTTAATAATCTAAATATATAGGTAACACTTCACAACTGGACAAACTGAGTAAATGAAATGATATTCAAATTAGAAAGTAAATTTTAATTAAATGGGAGTTTAAAATTTAGAAAATAGAGTATTAGTACTAGATTTATATTCTTTTAGTATTTTATTTAATTAATATTTATATTTTAATTTCTTAAAATTATTAATTTTAGATAGTGAACTTTGTTGCCGCATAACTTTTTCTATTTTAAAAAAGAATCATATCTGATAAGAGTACAATGTTATATATTTATAAATTTGGCACATATATAATCTCTTGCAACATAAATACTCACTTATATAAATTTTTATATTCGTGTCAGACTTATTAAATTATATATAACTTACTTAGAAAATAAAAATATTTTAATTTTGTTATTTTAATTAATAAATGAGATTTTAACTTTTAAGATATACTAGATGGTTGTATGTGCAATGCACGGGATATTATTTATTTATTGTATTAATAATATAAGCTATAATTATATTATTACTATTATAAAAATTCATATATAATTTTTAATGTCAATTATAGTTATATATATTATGTGATTTGGTTTTTTTATTATGTTATATTGCATTATCATTTTCTTAAAATTATGTTTATTAAATAATATATTGCATGACCTTTAAAGTTCATCAATACAAAATATTCAACTTACTAAAATCTATTATGATGGAACAATAAATTATAATATTATGAAAATTAAATTATATAATATTCTTATTTTTAAAAAAAATTATACATTCACATAAAATTCATATAAAAAATTAATAGTATTTATTCAAATTTAATACATGTATCAAAGTAAAAATAAAGAATTAAATTCATAAAAAATTATATTTTTTCCATAAAAAATGATATATCATACTTTAAATATAATTTTTTATTTTAGAATATGTAATATTTGTATCAAATTAAAAATTACAAGAAGATGATTAATTTGATATGTTAAACGTAAAAAACAGATTTAAAATCAAAAAGTTATTTGAATTTTTAAATTTTAGTAAAATATAAAAAATAGAAAAGAGAAGTACAAATGTCAATAAATAATTGGGACATGTGTCAAGAAATAAAAAAAAATTAAAGGCTTATTATTGAAAATAATATGACAATGACACGTGTTAATAGACTATAAAAACACGTGGCAACATAAAATAGTTCAGTACAGAGAATGATGTTCTAGCTACACGTGTCACAATTCTAAAAGAATTAAATATTGAGAATTAGTAGGATAGCAACTGTATCACCAGATTTTCTTTCTTTTACATAAAGGAATGTGAATTAATACAATAGAACACTATCCATCAAAATTTTCTTCTTTTATATAGAGGAAAGTGAGAATTAATACCATAGCAATACGAGCCAACAGACTTTCTTTCTTTTATACAGAGGAAGATGTAAATTAATATCATAGGGCAATGCGTGGCACCGAACTTTTCTTCTTTCACATATATAAGAATTTCTTTTAAATAATTTTTATTTTTAAAACATGATTTTTTATATTTTTTTTATATAGACGGACAACCAATTTATATCAATCAATTAGGAACGGAGTTACAAAGGTAAGAGCAGAGAAGAAGTGTGGGGGAGGGAGAGAGAGAGATGGGAGTTATGTGGCCTCCAAAACCACCAACATTAGGCATCTAATCTCAACTTCCATATCATCAATGTCAACTCCGACCAGTCCAATCACCAATCCCCAATCAGACGGTAGCCGACAAGACACGTGGCCGACAACCAAACCCAAACATCAGACCCTCTGATCAGAAGAAGAAGAAGAAATTCAGACTAAACCGGTAGTAGTGGTGAGAACTATGATGAGAATTTGTTCGTAGGATGGGATCTTTCCACATGGTCCCACTTCTTGATTTTTTTTCTTTCTTTTTTCTTTTTTCAAATAAAGAAACCCTTTTTAAAAACATATTCTAGTAGGGCTTCCCCACTGCCCACTTGCGTTGCATGCCAAACTAATTTTTTTCATCACACGTAAAGTTGAATACACTGTAAGATTGGAAGTGTGCATGACTGTTATAATCTCATTTTGTCATTTTATTCTTATTATTATTATTTTAGAAGAAATTAATACAATTACATTAATATAGTATCCATACTGAAATAAACATTTTAATTAAATTGTGGGGAAATATTTATATCTTTATTTACAAATCTTGATATATGGAAAGATCAATTTGATACTTTTAAGTTGAATTGGGATTCTATTACCATATCCATTAGGACTCAGATTTAGTTGTCATATTTATGAGGATTCTTGTCACATAAGAATTCTATTTTGTTATCATCGAAGATCTGGTTCAAGATTTGTTACTTATTGAAACAAGATTCTTCCCATTATATGTGTTTAAGGAAGGAAGAAAATCAGGGATTTATTCATATCCAATTAAGACACAAGGAAATTAAAGAAGATGAAGAAAATATGATCTAATTTATAAACTTGGTTTAGGGTTGTCCTTGTTCTTCTATTTTATATGAGCTTTAGGACATTGATTTCATTGTAATAAGTTTTCATCATATTATTTTGCAGTCGAAGGGATTTCAAGGATCCATGGTGGTTTCATGAGCAAGTAAGTCAAAACACTATCAAAAGTCTTGTAAGTCAAAAACATTTTTTAAGGAAAGATGCTAGTAGAGAAAGAAGGGGAATTCTTTCACAAAAAGTTAAATGATTGAATGTGGTTTCTGATTTAATTTGTGTATTTTTTCCAACATGACACACGATCACAAATTTTTAGGTTTGATTGGATTGGTCTAACTCCACTGCGTACATGACTTGGTGTTCTCGTATGAATCAACAGTAACCTACACATAGGATATACGTACCATCACCTTGACCCAGACTGACCCCCCTCAGTTTCCTTTTTTTCATGTTCAAGTAGATAATCATTAGCTTATAGCTTTCAGTGAATCTGTATGATGAACTAATTAGTATGTTGACTACGACCACTTTTTTTCTGCAATTTTCTTTTTCTTTTTTTCTGCTAAAAGCCTGCTTCTTTTCCGAATTAATTCTTCCTAATCTTCTTCCTCTATTGTCTCCCTTTTACTCTTCTCTCTGAGTGAAAACACACAGACTGTGTGTTCAATTTTAAGACATGGAGTAAGTAGTAGCTCTATATACATACATATATATATATATATGTATGTATATACTCTTTCTTTGAGAGATTGGACATAATATAAGATCCTCGTTTCTTTCTTTCCACCTGCACATATAATTTTGCCTATGGAGATTCGAATCAAGAACGTTTTCCATTGATGGGCTTCCCTAATATTCTCAGCGGCAACGTGGAGTCAGAATTGTGATCTTGGAGCTTAGTTAATGTTTGTGGTAAGATCTTATTCTGTTTGTTGAATTTTGGACAAGCATGCATGATATGTATATCACTTTGATGCATAACTACTAGGAAGTGACATTATATATATATATATATGTGTGTGTGTGTGCGCTCGCGCGTGTATACATGTATGTATATATGCGCCTTCTTTTAAGAGATTAAAAGATTAAGCTGCTTTATATCTTTAGGTTGTGTTCTTGCTAAATGATCGAAAAAGAAGGCATGGTGAAGAAACTTTATTGCAAACTTTTTGGTGTAATTCCAATAGAGTGTGGACAAAGTAAAATTTCACAACTTAAAACTAGAAATTAGCTACCTATCATTGTCATACTCAAAAGGATGATGCCCCAATTTAGCCAAATTACTACATATATATATGGCTATCAGAACATAGTGCTTTTCTTTGCTACGGCTTGCTTTGCGATTTTGGGCTAGCTTCAATGTCATTCTTTGTTTTCTTTCTCCTCCTTCTTTAGAGAGAGAGGGAGGGGGGGGGGGGGGCACTGATTTTGCACCATGCACTATTATTCCATTCGTCTCTCTCTCTCTCCCTCTCCCTCTCCCTCTCCTCCGAAACCAGGCAAGGGTGTTTGAGCAAGATTCCATACATCAAAAGTGAAAAGTCAAAACCTTCTCCACCATGGAAGAAGATACATTAGTTCTGAATATGTATATATAAGCATTAGAATCTTCCCTCAAGCATTTTGACATACCATGTGCGGATAATATGAGTTCATGCTTGGTGTAAATTCAACTGAAGTACGAATCTTTAGAAGGATTGCTCTTTTAATGTATGGCTACTCTTCCATTCTTTATTTAATTCCCAGAAATTATCTTCTTTTTTATTTTTATTTTTTGGGATGCATATCATGTATCTCTCCTTTACAGCTTCTTTCTTGCTAGCAAATCAATGAATGCTGAAGGGTTGTTAATATCCCACTGGCCATATGTGTATTTGTACTGTAACTCATTGATTTTCATGCTCAGGAATAAGAAGGTGGGAACAATTAATCTTGCTACCAGAAAAGGTACTTATTTTCCTTTATTTTCTTCATAAATTGGAGACGTGTGTGCGCGCACACGTTAATATAACGGTCTATCATGGACCGCTATAGGAGCCAGTCTACTTATTTGGCGAGTCTTTGAATGGATCAAATATCAAGTTCGTTTTTAATTTGATTCTTTGAAGCTACGTCAAATAAATATGTGTGTTCTCTAATATGTGTGTGTATAATCGAACTAATTAAGATCAAAGGGTCTCTGATGATTTTCTTGCTTATGCATTGATTTTGTCTCTAATCTTTGGATCCTTTTGCACCATGGGTTGTTGAAAATATTTAATTTGCTAAATTTCTCAGCACAATAAACAGCAAAAGAACCTTGGGCATAGGAGAGAATATCATAAAAAGAACATCAATATTTCATGTGGACAATCATAGAGGATCTTGAGTGAACGAGTTGGATCGTCTATTGCAAATTATGTTTCACCTTGTATTCCATATACAAATGGCATGTAGTGAAAGTTATGAAATACAAGATGGAACATAATTTGAAATAGGAGATCTCGTGTGTTGATTAACCCAAGTTCGTGAAATTGACAATTATACCCTTGTATAAATTCTTGTATTTGGGGGGGATCATCCACATTAGTACTCTAAACTTACCTCAAAAGGAATGATTTATGTAAGTCAAGTTTGCTTCTCTCTTTATTGATGGCTCCAAAAGAAACTTTTCACTAAAACTGCATTCAAAAGTAACTTTTACTTTCCAGGCTTTCATTTTCACTTCAAATTATTTCAGCCTCATAAGTTTAAGCAAATATAATGTCTGAGATAACAAATAGCGATAAAATTCTCAGAATAATATGTTTTGGTTCTGAAACTTGGTAGCTCTTTCTCATGTAAATGGTTCCATCTTTTGAATCAGTAGGGGACGGTAATTAGGCCTGAGTGAGTTGCATGATCTGTGCATGCACTGGACAAGAATGAAGTTTATGAAACTCGGAACCCGGCCCGACACCTTCTTCACGGAGGAAGCAACTAGGTACAGTATATTAATACTCACTGTGCTGTTCTGTAGTAATCTGCTGGTCCTAATTACATTCTGCAATTTCCAGGACAGTAATGTCAGATGTACCAAGTGATCTCACCATTAAGATAAACAACATCACTTATCTTCTCCACAAGGTACAATATATGGTATGCCAATAATATGATGTCTTCATTGCACAAATGTGCTCACAATTTGACTTAGCTTCTTGTGCCTAGCTGCAGTACCCTCTTCTTCCAAAATGCGGCATGTTACAACAGCTTTACTCTGAATGCAATGACTCGAGCAACGTCACCCTGGAACTGCATGATGTTCCGGGTGGAGAAGAGGCTTTTGAGCTGTGTGCAAAGTTTTGCTATGGAATCTCAATCAACCTCAGTGCCCACAATTTTGTCTCAGCATTTTGCGCTGCGAACTTCCTTGGGATGACTGAAGCAGTTGAAACTGGGAACCTTGTAATGAAATTGGAGACTTTCTTCTCTTCATTCATTCTTGAAGGGTGGAAGGACTCCATTGTTGCTCTGCAGAACACTGAGAGTGTTTATGAGTGGTCTGAAAATCTTGGCATTGTAAGAAGATGCATTGAAGCCATAGTCGACAAGATTTTAACACCATCATCCAAGGTTAGAATTAGATTTTGAAACTCCCTCTGTTTCTAAACAATCATGCTTATAAGTTTGACATTGAAGAACACTTTACAGGTTTCATGGTCTTACACATACACCAGACCAGGATACGAAAAGAAGCGCCGCCAAACAGTGCCTAAAGACTGGTGGACTGAAGACATATCGTTCCTCGACATAGACATGTTCAGATGCATTGTTGCTGCAATAAAATCCACAAACACAGTACATCCTCAGCTCATTGGTGAGGCATTGCACGTCTATGCATGCCGCTGGTTGCTAAACACCGCTGGAAACATGCCTAACGAGGGTTCAACTTCATCTTCTCAAGAAGATCAAGATTCCCCCGACAGAAAACGAAGGATTCTCGAAACAATCGTGGGTTTGATTCCAGCAGAAAAAGGGTCTGTCTCGATCAGATTTTTGTTGAGACTCATGAGCATTGGCAACTTTCTTACAGTGTCTCCGGTGACAAAAGCAGAACTCTTGAGGCTGTCGGGTCTGCAGCTGGAGGAGGCTACGTTGGACGATCTGCTGGTTCCAGCTCGATCGTCCGAGGATCAAACCTTGAACGATGTTGATTTGGTTAAGAATGTTATGGAGAGTTTCTTGAGGCACTGGAAGAAACAAGTCCCTGTAGATGAAAGAGAGGCAGTGAGATGTGTATGTAAGATTGGAAAGGTTATTGATTCGTATTTGAAAGTGGTGGCAAAGGAAGCAAACATGCCGGTGCAGAAATTGGCTGCTCTTGCTGAAACTCTGCCGGGAATTGCTCGGCCTCATCACGATGATCTGTATTTGGCCATTAACACTTATCTCAAGGTAAAGTGCTACCTTTAATCTTTATCCATAATTGCTGAAGAAGCACAAAAGTCATGCATGCAATTTTTTTAGTTTCTGAGTTCATTTATGTACAGGAGCATCCTGATCTGAGCAAAGAAGATAAGAAACAGCTCTGCCGGATTTTAGACTGTCAAAAACTATCGCCAGAAGCGCAGGCCCACGCAGTGAGGAACCAGCGGTTGCCACTGAGAACAGTGGTGCAAGTTCTCTTCTTTGAAAAGGGGAAAGCCAGCTCGAACACAAACAGAAAGCATACATCTCCTGATGAGCAGTCCGACAAAGCCAGAGGTAATAGAACATCAGCCGGAACTAGTGGAGTACAAGAAGATAAGCTGCAACTGAGATCAGAACCACAGTTTAATGCAAGAGAAGCTGCAGGAGCAGAAATGGACAAGGGAGGAGAAATCAGAGTAGGAGGGGCTTCTAGAACTCAGTTAAGTTATCAGGACAAGGCGCTGCTTAGAAGAATTTCGGAGAGGACCAACAGCTAAGGCAGACAACTGCAAGATCTGCATAATTGTGGATGTGTATATTTTGATTTATGCACATTAAAATGTGAGCAGAATTATTTGTACAAAGTGATTCATTGGTCAATTTGTTCTATGAGTGCAGTTGTTGAGTAACTTGCGCTCAGCATAATTGTTTTGATCTAAACAGATTTAGAAATCAAGTCCCGGCCAGATGGGTTTGTACAAGAAAAGAACAATAGAGGTGGTCAAAACCAGACAAAAATATATGTACTATTATCACTTTGCTCTACATATTAAAGCAGTTGGTTTCATAGTACAACACCTCCCAGTCGTTAAATAACTGCGCGCTGCAGGTTGCATATACAAATAGCAAAGCAGACTACGTATATCAAATTTCTACAGAAACAGAAACCTAGCCACAACCAAGAAGCAGCCTCTTTATGACAAAATACAGTACAAGCAGACCATTAACTCTCTCTCTCTCTCTCTCTCTCTCCCTCCCTCCCTCCCTCCCTCCCTCTCTCTCTTCAAATTTCCTCCCATATGCAATCTCGCACCCCACTTTGTAATTACGCAGTTGCGCACTTCTAGTCAGCCTCCACCTATTGAAAAAATCTCCACCATAAGTTGAGTCCCCACTGTACATATATCAAGGTTTTACAATACACATATCTTTCCAAGTGCTGCATTCACTGGTTTCCCATAACATCCAGTGGATCATAGTCATAAGGTTCACCGGCTTTCACAAAACGGCCCTTCACACGCTTCCTAACATCAGCCCTTGCCTTCCTTGAAGCATACCTAATTTTTTTATCAAACCTGTTCACAAAATGCACATCATAATTAGATGTGAATCCAGACTAATTTGATAAAGCTGGTATTGGTTTATTTCCACATCACAAAAAGAAAGAAAATTTAAAGATTTTTCCAGCAACTATGCTTACATGCGTGACTTCCTTTTCTCTTTATACCGTAACACTGCATCATCCCTGTTCGCTGATGAAAACTGATTTTCGGGACAAAGAATATTGCATGGATCTTCCTCTATGATGGCTGATGGAAACCCTGTACACTCAGGGCGATCGCCAATGTTACACTCACCACTCAGTGCTGAAAAGGAAATCGAACGGCTAAATGTTGCGGGTCTTGGAACACAGATGTTGGAATCGGACTTACAGCTTGTATTGGAATCAGCTGATACTGCATTGCTACACGCCGGCTTCATTTTTTCATTTTTTGAGCTAGAGGGCTGAAAATATTTTGAAAAAAAAAAATTCAAAAAAAATTCCAGATAATAGAATTTGTTTTACAGATCCTAACACAGCAACTGCAGGTTTAGTTAAGTGGTATTATATGCCAACTTTACTTTGGAGAGTAAAAGTAAGTTTCAGAAGAAAGCAATATTCTTCATGGACTTGGATATATGAATATGAAAAGAGGGAGTAAACCTTTGCTGTTTCTGCGCACTCAACATTGCATCCAGTGCCATATGGATTTCCAATTTCGAACACATTATCAAATCCACCATTCTCGAAAAATTCTTGTCGGTCATCAAGAGATTCATCAAAAATTGCTTCATAGTCTTCCAAACTTAAGTCGGTATCTGAGATATAGACGTCCTGGAAGGAAGTATCTTGAATGGATCCAAGATGCTTTAATCCGGATGAACAATCCTACATGATTATGAACATAAATCATTGCAGTCAAAGTCAGAAACCATTCAAGTTTAAGTCTTACTCGAAACTTGAATGCATAAAAGCTGAGGGAGAAGGGTAAATATGCCAATAAGCAGACTTACATAAACTAGCAATCATGACAAGTTTAACAGCAGCCTATAACTTAGGTTTATTGGTTAATGTTCAAATGTGTATGTAATAGTCACTTAAGCAGTTTTGTCATGTGCGAATTGATTGAAAACCCTGCAAATTAATAGAGAGATACATAATCTTTTGCAATTGCAGAGGTTCTGATTTCTAAAGAGTGCACTTTGAAGTCATCATTAGATGCCCGTATAGTGGCATTGCAAAATAGATGGAAAAATATATTTAGGAAGCGTCAGTTCCATGATATTCGGGATACAAATCCTCAACTCTAGTTTTTTAAATGAAAAGTTAAGCAGTATATATCCCAACCCCTGTAGTCTGCTGAATACCGACTCTGGGCATTAGAAGTATCAGATCTTTTCTGGTCAGTTATTTAATAAAAATAGCTTGAATTGGTGAATCCACAACTGCCCCAGTTACATCATTAAAACCTTTGGTAGTTTCAATATCTCTCTTGTCAGAAAAAAACAGGTTTCTTGATAATCAAAGGAGGGATAAGTTAGAAACAAAATAAAGGAAGATTAGTTACATACCTTCCTGGCATTTGGCCCCAGTCAACCAACAGCAACAGCCATAAGAGCATGAATGCAGGGGAATTGGACCTATTATTATAGATTAAGTTCAGACTAGATGATTTCTCTTTTAAGTAGAAGTAAAGGAAAGCAAACGAACTAGTATGAAAAATAGATGATATTTTAAGAAAATAGTGAACTGATGGGAGAAAACTTGCAACGTCTTCTTCCAAGATTTACACAAGAAAAAGGAAGTAGTTCAGAAACTTCTAAAGAGTTTAAGAATAAGGATCCACTTTCTTGGATGAAAGAACAAAGACCAAATTTTATGTGTATGATCCATTTGGAGAAAAAATAAAATGGAAAGGCATTTAACTTTGAGCTGTAGTGTATAAACCCGTGAAATTGAATAGTGCAAAGACATTTGGTTAGATCAGTAAAACGAGGGACCATTTCCCCTACAATGCTGTTGGTGGCTGAGCAAAAGCTCCCACTTTGCTCCTGATATATTCAAGTTAAATACTGTTAATGAAGGTCCTGGACAAGAAATTACCTTCTGATTGGTAGTACATAAGGATTCACTTCCATGAAATTGCTTAGCATCAGGACCTATTGTCTCCATAGCAGTATCTTCTGTGCTATAATCCATCGGCACCATCTGACATGGAGGGAGGTTTTCATCTCCTTCTTTAAGAATCACCGAAACTCCTTTAAGATCGCAACTTGATTGATCGGCCGAAAAGAAGGACCAAATCCTTGAAAACTCATCTGCAGAAGGGCATCCCGAGTAACAATTGATGGTCTGCCTCTTTTGCTCCATAGGTGAAGGTGGACCAGACTGTCCAGACCAGTTGCAGTTTTGACAAAGCGAGATCTTCTCTTCGATGCTTCTGACAACTGCAGGCTGACAATGGCATCGCTCGCATATGAGGGTCCTCAAGTGGCGCTTAGAAAGAGCATTTGCAGAATGAACATTCCGATCACACGATAAACATAAGCAAGCAGCATCAGACCTACAATAGACCATAGATCTTTGCTCCCCACAGAAATCACATAATAGGCCCATTATTGCTTACTGCTGCCGCAACTCACAATTCTGCAAGAAAATCATAATGGTAGCAATTAATAACTGAGTTTCAATTATTAACCAAACTCAGATCCTGTAAATATTGTCATGTAAGAGTGAGATTTCAGTCATCAACCAGATTGCATAGCAAAATTTCAAAGCCTTCATTGATTGTATTCAATTAGCTTAGCTTAGTCATGTATAAACATAGAAAAACCATATTCCAAGAGAGTGCAAAAAAATGAAAGGGGAGCAAAACCCAAAAAAGAACTAAAGCTGACAACAATCATTATAATAAAGTACAAATTTTTAACATCAAGAATAGTTAGTTAAAGAAGCTACATAACAAACCTATGAAAAAAGTACACTCAAATCATTTCCATGTGTAACTACCATAAGACAATTTCTCGCAACAAAAAAGCAATTAAACTTTCAATAGGAGATCGAATACAAAATCGTCAACAATAATTCTCTTACAGCCTAGTATGGAAAAGCTTCCCTATGAACAATTTCTTGTTTTCTTGGATTAAATCTATGCCAACAAGAAAAGAGGAAAGAGAAGCAGACAAAAAAAGGAACAATCCTTTGCAAGAAGATCGATTGTTGATACCACTGAAACCAAAAGACACAAGAAAGAAAAACAGAAAGAAATAAAGAAAGCCAATTAAAAGGAGTAGCGTCTAAACTTAATATTACCTGTATGTGAACAGGTTCCTGATTTCAAGAACTCCACACGAAGAAAAGACAGGAGAAAATCAAGAAACCTAGGAGCGTACGTATGCAGAATCAAGATTTATACGCAACACACGAGGTGGGTGGCACCGAAACGCGACGGCGGAGGGGGTGAAGGATTTGTTTGTGTGTGTGTGTGTGTGTGTGTGTGTGTGTTAGGAATAGGATAAAGCAAAAAAGGAGTAGACTGTAGCGTTCGGCAGATTGGAACCAAAGGGGCACAATCTGAGACAGAGGTAGATGCGGGAATTGATCATTCGTCCCTTTTTGCACTTTTCTTTATTACTTTTCCATTTCTTTAATTAACGTGGAAGAAGATGACATTTGGACAATTCACTTTTGGAGATTAGTATCAAACTCTATCCGCTGGAGCAGTGTCCCAACAAAAACAGATATTTTCTCCAAGATATTTCTCTTTTTCCCACTCATCAGATTCTAACATCAAAAAGGTAAAAGTGTATTCCGTTAGGTGTAAAAATAGTGGTAAAATATTAGGTACAATCTCCGCCTTTTCTCTCTCTCTCTCTCTCTCACTATATCTATATACATATGTATATATGTGTGTGTGTTTTGTACACGTTAGCCAATGTTAAAATGAAAAAGGCAGTAGGGGTCCCACTTTGCTTAGACTTAACAGTTATATTGACAGAATTCTTTCTCACGTTAAAAGAAGGGCATAAGTTAGGCCTGTATTTGTTTTTTCGGGTTTATTTGTACATAAAAATAAACATTAATCGTTAATGGTGTATTTGATCATTTTTCTTTTTATATTTTACTTTAATATTATATTTTATTTTACCAATACAACAAATAAAAATGAAATGTGAGATTGTTATTATATATTTTGAGTATAACTATATTACAACAGACTTAATATAAAAAAGATATGAAAATAAAAATTCCAATTACATTTAAACTTTAGTAGCTTTTTTTTTTTATTACTTTGAATAATTATTAAGTGAGTCACCTACGCATCACATATACAGATCATACTCAATTCGTTAAAATTTATGATTGAATTCCAAAAATGCACTAAAAAAATACATCTGACTCCCGATCAATAATTTTAAATTTCTTTTTTAGCGTGAGTAATATTTTTTAATTAACTATTAATATTTTCTAGTTAAACAAGAGCACTAAGCGGTTTTGGTTGAATTTTCATTGGGGTTTGACTAATACTTTCTAATTAAATAAGTAAAGTAATTTAGGTAGATCAATAATATATTTTAATTATACCAGTAATATTATTGTATTTTAAGTATAAATAATATTTTCAGATAAACTTTTTGTACAATTAAAGTAAATAACTAATATTATAAAAAATTATCGTATATATCGTCAAAATAAGAAGTAATAGATTTTATATAAATAAGTACTAATATTAAAATAAAAAAGTAACACATACGACTCTATATGAAACATACATTTTTTGTCTATGTTGCTTATTTTCTTAGTTTTTTGTTCTTCAAAATAATTTTGCGTTGTTTAATTTAATATATTATGATGGTGCTTATTGATTGGATAATTGTTCGAACTAAATCCATATAAGACCAAAAAAAAAAGTTTGACCTTTAATTATGATTTTATAATAGTCGATGATTGGTTAATTGTTGGAACAAAATCAAAGATAAAACCGAAAAAAGCAAAAAGTATAGAATAATTTGATCTTTGTTCTTAATTTTTACAAAAGCATACAATTTAGTTTGAGTTATTAATACACTTAGAGCCCAAATGTTAATTAGTGTTGGATAGTCGTTCACATCGTCCGGCTGAATTTAAGGTAGGACGGATAGTTAAATGGTTGAAACAAGCAGTTTGCATTACTTTAATGCAAATGTTGCACCACTTTAGCATAAAATTTGCATACTCTCTCCAACACATTACTTTCTCCACTAAAAAGTAATATTACACAATAATATTTATTTTCTTTATTTTTAATATTTATTTTTACTACTAAATATTTGTTAAAAATGTTATATATGTAATTTTATTTAACATTAAATTTTAAGATAATATTTATTTTACTTATATTCTTAAACTATCATATTAAAAAATATATATGTAAAATTGAATGTTTGGTAATATTATGCAATTCTATTAAATTTGTATATAGTATTTAAAATCTCATATACTTATTTAAATTATATTTTTATTGTTATTTAAATTACACATCATATGATTTTCAAAAAACTTGATTTAATTTCAGTTTGGATAATTGAGATAAAAAAATTACAATATCAAATATTAAAAAAAGATATAATCATATAAAGAAGAAAATGAAAAAAAATAGCCCAATAAAAAATCTGCAGTAAAAATGGTGCAGAGAATGAAGTATTGCTGAAGGGTGAAAACTGACGCCAAATGCCAAAATTAAAACTGACGCCAAATGCCAAATGCCAAAATAACTTCTTGTTGGAGAAACTATAAATATGGTCAAAATTATGTAGTCAACGTATAATCATCGTACGATAATCAACTTTCTTGCATACATCACTTTTTCTCTTGTTGTGAAAGGAATATTTTTTAATAAAAATGATAAGTTTTTAACGAAAAGTACATTATCTATCTCAAAAATGGTTATGATTCACAAATAATTTGTATCCTAATTTTTTTTTTTTTTGCTTTCAAACACAATGCCTCGTTTTAATAGGCAAACATTTTTTAAATTTCACAAACAAGTAATATATCTTTAACATATCTAATCAATCTTTAATATATATCAAATCAATTTTTTTCAAATACAATAATTATTTTTTTTGGAAAGTTTTACCTTTGTCAAATTGATTAAAATAAAAATTTGTACTCTTATCCAAATGATATTTTATTGGGACAAGATCACGGAGGAGTAATTTGAATTTTTTCCAAAAGAATTAATAATAAATAAATATCCTACTAAGAATAAAATTGATAACCTTAAAATTGCTCACTAGTACTTTTTTTTTTTGAAAGGATCTCATTATTGATAAAAAAAAATATTTTTTGTGAAAAATATTACTAGTTAATCTTATAAAGAATAACATATGATAATTAAAAAAATCAAAACTTTTTAAATTTAATATGGGTATTTTTTAATCTAATTAGTAATACTCTTAAAATAAAAGTATATATTATTTTTACAAAAGTAATATTTTGTGAAAATTTATAATCAATCTAAAAGACATATAATTAACTCGTTTTCGTAAAAAAAAATGTAATGCATTTGATTTTGATACTGAAAATTTTTTAGTCTCATAATTAATAATTTAAAAGCAAAATTAATATTAAAAAATGCATTATATTTCTTCAACAAAAATAGTTACTTCTAAAAAATATTACTTTTGTTGGAAAAATATAAGTTTTTTGTTATAAAAAAATAACACTTTTGTTTAAACGTATTTTTTTCACGAGATGAGTAAAGGATGCGCACAATAAAGTGGGTTGACAGTGCGTTAAGCCGTTAACCATGTTGACCGCACAAGTTTAGTCCCTTTGATCCGTTTGCTATTCCATTTTAGTGTGGGACCATCTTACATGAGATATTTTTTTATTTTTTATTCTTTGACTCTTGTCCTTTTAAAAAAAATTGATTATGATTATTATTTTCATGATTTTTCTTTGATGTTTTTTTTTTAAATTTCGATTATCATTATCATTTTCAAATATTTTTTTATTTTAATAGAATTTTTATTACTTCCTTTGTTCCATAAAAAAGTAATATTTACAATTCAACAAGTATAACTTTTATTTTGGAATCGCAGGAAGTATTATTTTAGCTATTAAAACTAATTAAATGAAGAAGTTAATATACCTTTTGATATGATTCTCGATTCACATGCTATGAGATTAATAACTAAACTACGAGATTCGATATTTATTATAAATTTTTAAAAAAAACTGACGATTTGAGAATTGCAGTTAACTAGTGGATGAAAGAGCTCTTTAGACACCTCCCTCAACAATCGCTCTCAACAATTAACATAAATCATTTAATAATATATCATCTAAAGAGTGTTTCGTTGTCATCACATATCGTCCAATTGCATTATAGTTATTATAAATAAATTAATTATGCGATGAAAAAGACATTAAGTGAGTTAAATATAAAAAAACATAAAATAGATGATATCACAATCGCATCAGCACTTCATTAGGATATCATTTTTATTAGTTTCACCCACACATATATACACACACACACCCACACATATATATATACACACACACATGCATGATTATATAATAAAAAACTATAGGTGAACTCTCGAATAGATACCTCAAATTCAAAATAACAGGTGGACAATCTATTCAATTAAACACTTAAATATCTAAATTAAAATAAATAAAGATTTAAATTTTAAATACAAAACAAGTTAGCCTATCCGGAGAAATTGATTTATTTTAAATTAAAAATATGAAGTATTTATTTAAGCTCAAATATTTGATTAAACAAAAAAAATATTAATTTGAATAAGTTGGGGCCTATTGTATTTTCTCTAACAATTAAAATATTAATTCTGTTCTTTTAAGCGAGCGTGCCAAGTCAGATCGCTTCAGGAATATAAAAATAATAACTTGCCAGGCTGAAGCATCTCAAATTCAGAATAGGGTACGACCAGCTGTTCTCATCTCCACCGTCGGTTCAATATCAAAGTAAAAAGTTACACGCGTCTTATGATCTAATGGCGCATAATGAGCAGGGCCACGTTAATCCCGTGTACCGAAGTACACGCAATAAGGGAACCTTTTCGCAGCCAATTGTCCCGCTCGTATATATACTCCTGACTTCGTACAGCGCAGAATATACGTACACTATACATACAAAACCTACCATCACTTCCCTCCTCCACTTTCTCTTTCTAGGTTTCCGTACCGGTAGCCCCCATTGTATATTCTTCATCAGTTTTAGATTTTTTCCCCCATTTCTAATTTCTTATATTAGATTTATTTTTCCAATCTCCCTCGATCAATAATTTTAGTATTTTTAAACAAATCCCCAATCATTGTTGCTTTGTGCTTTCCTCTTTTTCTTGGGGGAAAAAGATAGAAAAGCACAAATCCCCTATTTGCAAATTTCAATGATTTTTTGGATTTCCAAGTGAATCAGTACAGAAGATGTTGTACTCTTCAATCTGTTTTCTTTCGAATTTCTCTTAAAAGGTATGCCTTTTTTCCTCTATTGTTGATCACATACGCATCCGTCATGCTGATTCGTATCTGTGTTTTAATTTGGTGGGATTGCTTCTGGGTGAATTTCACTGTACATACAAACTTGAGATTTTGTTGTGTGGATCGATAAATTAACCTTTCGGATCAATGCATGTCGAAACAAATGCTTCTTATATTTCAATTCATTTTCCTCATCTTCTTTTACGTGTTAATTTTATATTTCCCCCCCTTAAATTGATTTAGCAGGCACGCTTTTTAATTCTAATAATTAGGGTAAGTTTTTTGTCTATCGCCACTTTCAGGTTGATAATGAATGTATCTCAATAGAGTTATTGTTGTTTTTTCTTGGACTATAATGGTTCTTTTTCAGGGTGCATGTAAAAAAAAAATTAATTCAACATTTTTAGAAGTAGAGAAATAATATTTTGAACGCCAGAACCGAAAATCAGAGAAGTAATATTAGATCCTTGAGGGATGTATCATCTCATATATTTGTAGAATTCATTATACTATTTCTTCAACTAGTCCCACTTACACGCATTGTATCATTGAATGGCTGAAGAAAATTATTTCCCTGAAGTGAAGCCTAATATCTGGCACGTCTTATGATAGTGAAAGCCGCCTGTCTTGTTTGTGCTACTCTATTGTTTATAAGTTTAGATAGCATATCTTGCTTTATGTGAAACTCTGCTTGTAGGTCTTGTCGCAGTACAACAAAAGTCCAGCTCTTGAATTCTATTGACTAGATACTTGCTAATGGTAAAAAAAAAGATGGCTACAGTATCTCAAATTTAGGATCTGAATTTCTGAGATCTATGCAATAACATATCATAAGGCTTGAGCCTTTGTCAACTAATACCATGAATTAATTTCCATGTTTCTGTTTTTGTTGTCATTTAGTGTGAGATTTTGCGCTGAATAATTATTATATTGGAGACGCTGTCTTTGAATTTGATGGAGCTCCTATGATTAATAAAATGCTATATTAGTTTCTAAGCTTGCATATTTATGCTGTAGTTGGGGTTTTTATTTTACATGGCATCGAGCTATGAATTGTTCTTATATTTTTTTATATATTTGATAGAGGCATCAGGCAATGTAGTCATATAGAGATCTGGGTCAGAAGCTGCTTGTGAACCTCAGGAGACTTTGAAGCTCTGTTTCAAACTACAACCAAATGATTTTTAGCTTTATACAAAGATGTAAATGAAAATATTATCATATAGCATATGACTACATGCAACTGCAGCATCACAATAAAGATTTGAAAGGAACTTAAGGCTTCTAAAAGTCGTATACAAAAATCCAGAAAATGTTTATGTCGACTGTTATAAAGTAACATCTCAATTTGTTTTTGTTGAAGTTTAAATATGATAAACTACAAACTGAGCTTGTATTAATGATTATCTTATATATATATATATATATATTATGCAAATACAATAAAAAACAGTTCTATGCACGTTAATGTAATCTAATAATTCCAAATTTGACTGAATTTTTTAGCAGTGGTGGACTCCTATAACTATTTCTTAGCTCTACTTTTGTAAATACTCCATTTGTCCGCTGCCCACTGTTGATTTTATTTTATGTTATTATAAATTATGCTGAATTTTAGAAATACATATTTTCTTTCCAGGGCTATCCTTAAACTGAAAGATAACTGTAAGTAACATTAAATTTTGCCTCGACTCTCCAACATTTTTATAGAAACTCAAACAAAGGTTGTCGGTTTGTATGCAAAAGGATTAATTAATTGTTGAATAATCCCAAGACCCCATTGCAATCTCATTATTGGTATATCTCCTCCTGAAGTTTCTTGCTGGAATCACTAATTTCTTGCTTTTTCTCCTTGGCTAGGCAGAAAGTTTGTACAATACATTCACTGGTACCAGTAATTTATTTTTTTCTAATATGAGCAGTAAAATATTCGATTAATTGGTCTGCAGGTATGGAGTGTTTTGATTTCTGGAGAAGATGATGGTGCAGTGCTTAGACGGAGTGAAACATTTGCTTTCTGCTGTTTTAAATTGCTGTGACTCTGAGATATACAAGCAACCAAGAGGCCTAGAAAGTCCTGAAGCTCTGGCAAGGGAGACTGTGTGTATGTCATCTTAATGTTTAGATTTTACCCTTTTTTTTTCTTTCCTAAAGTCCAAGCCTACATGATCTCTGTGTTCATTTCATGGTTATATTCTTTAAAAGATGATGTTTTTTGTAAATCATGGTGAAACTAATTCCTGGGTTTTGAGATTGTTAATGTTTTCTTAATTAGTACATGTGGTCTGCATAAATTAATTAGTATATGTCCTGTGTCTCATTTGGCTTTATTGAATAAACTCCATGCATTGCTCAATTATACACATGTAAACTGAGTTTCATATGCGAAAAAACATACAGAAAACTCTTGTATTAAAATCAGTGACCTTGCACTTATAAGTTGCTTATTTCAAATTTTAATTATTTAAACAGCCAATGTTAGAACACACAAAATTATACTATTGGGAGAGACTGGAAAAAATAAGTTGGACAAACCGAAACGGGACCATATTCATCACTTTATATGTCTTATGGTGGCAGGTTAAGTTACTAACACCTGTAAAGATGGTCTGGTTTTCAGAGTATCTGATATTGTAGGTTAATAAATAGGTGATCTGGGTTCGGTATGTAGTTGATGTAAATATAGTTGAAGTTGAAGGGAAGTGTCTTTACATGACAATTGTTGGACACTTTGTTGGGTGCATTTCAGTATGTGACAATGTACTAAAGAAGTAAGATCTTTTCCTTGTGTAGTAACATTGGTCTGTGGTAAGCATGCTTAGCTTGCTTGCTCTAGATCCTGACTGCCGCCATTAACAATGAACACCAATCCTGCCTGTCACTACGATCGGAGTCTTCAATAAAATTCATCTAAGCTTGGTCGGCAGTCCTTGGGTTTTCCATGTTGAACAAGAGTAAATTCAGTTATCTAATTGATTAATAGGGAATGTGGTGTGCTATTTGGCAATGTAAGTGAGGAAGTAAAAAGAAAGTGTTGACATCTTTGCACAATGTTCCCTTGGGCTGAAAGTGCAATCTTGGTGATATGGTGCTTGTGTTTTTTGCCTTCTCTCTCTCACTTTTTTCTTACTTTATATATTTATTCAAAGTAACACTAATCTTTGCTTTCTAGGTTTATCTGTTTTGGAAGTTCTTTGGTTTCATTAGGACAATGGTTAGCTTACTTTTGGATTTAAGGCAAATCTCAGTCTGGCACTAACTATTGGTCTAGCAAATTTCTTAACTACCCTCTTGCTGTCTGTATCAATTTTTCAATTTTACATCATCTCAGTCAAGCTGTAAGTTTGTTTGTTAATGAGCTTATGTATTTTTCTTTGTCTTTTTGATACTCTGATGCAGTCAGTGTTAGTGAAATTGAAGCCTTGTATGAATTATTTAAGAAGATCAGTAGTGCTGTAATCGATGACGGCCTGATCAACAAGGTAATGAATGCTGGCTGTGTGATGTTGTACTTGAGGTTAATTATTTTTTTTCCTGCACTTTTGTTGTTACTGTTTCTTTAACTGGATCTTGATCTGGCATTTATGCCTCTTCTATATGCTCTTTTTCAGGAAGAATTCCAGCTTGCTCTATTTAAGACAAACAAAAAGGAGAGCCTATTTGCTGATAGGGTTAGTTTTCATGCGCCAAATACTGCAAATTCCTTAAAAATAGCAGACAGGGTTAGTTTTTCTTAAAAGATCCACTTGGCTGATGTATATTTCATCTAAGCTTTATAAATGTTCAAGTGAGTCAGGCAAACATAAAATCAAATATCTTTTGTTCAAGCTTTATACATATTCCCATTTTTCGTTATTCATCTATGACTGCATGTTTGCCTCATAAAATTAAATATCTATTGTCATTGACAATGCTATTATTATTTTTATCATAATTATTATTGATGTGGTTTTCTCCGTCTGATTCTGATCAGTTCATATATTCTGAAGGTATTTGACTTGTTTGATACGAAGCACAATGGCATATTAGACTTTGAAGAGTTTGCTCGTGCTCTTTCGGTTTTTCACCCAAATGCTCCTATTGATGACAAGATTGAATGTAAGTTTTATCTTTCTGTGGTTGGCCCTTCTGAAGGTTATCATTTGCGTACATAATCGTAGTCCCTTCAAGCCTTTTCTTCAGTAATGTACATGTTTGTGTCGAAGTAAAAGGATTAGGGACATGAAATATTCTCGAAATGTAACACTTTCAGTTTTCCAGATTTCATTCTTAGCCATTATGTCTGTGTGTGTGTGTTTCCTCTCCTGGTGGTTGGGGCTTGTGAAGATTCATATTGATTATGTATTCCTCAAGCTTACACCTGTGTTGCCTATGATTTCCTCCAAGTTGGTGATACTGCAACTTTTTTACTGTTACAGTTTCCTTCCAATTATATGATCTCAAGCAGCAAGGATTTATTGAGAGACAGGAGGTAATCTTTTCTTTATTAGATAAAAATCTGGCATGATTGAATTTCTGGAGGGTTGGAGGTCCACAAGAAGATTGCATTCAGAGGCAACCTTGAGTGGCTTGCTTGCTCTACCAATTTAAGAACAATCAAGATTTAATTGATTTAACGTTCATTAGTTATGAAGATTAAGTTCTTGTATTAGTATGCATCCTTAGGGATACAGATTCATGAATCTAGATTATGTAAAACACATGTCTATGTGACATTGTACATTTATATTGCATGCACACATTCCCAGCACATGCTCTCTCTCTCTCTCTCTCTCTCTCTCTCTCTCTCTCTCTCTCTCTTTCTCTCTATCGATCTATCTATCTGTCTGTCTGTCTATCTATCTATCTATCTATCTATATATCTATCTATCTATCTATCTATCTCCCCCACCCTCCCTCTCTATCATGCGGTGCACGTGCTTTCTGTGTTGGTGGATACCTAATAGCAAGTAAATTTTAAAGGCATATGTTCTTCAGTATATGTACACACATTCATATGCATATGTATGCCTTTGGGCTTACAATACATAATGTCTCTTCATTATCATTTAATGATTTCCAAGCTATGCTGTGGAGATCATGAACTCTCATCGGATTATTGTAGGTAAAGCAAATGGTGGTGGCCACACTTGCGGAATCTGGCATGAACCTCTCAGATGATGTCATAGAGAGTATCATTGACAAGGTGCAGCCCTTAGCCTTTCTATTTACTGAAATTTGATCCCAATTGATGGTTTCCAAAGCTCCATAAATCTTTCTCTGTGTTAATGTATTTGTATTACTCTTGAATTATGGACTGAGGGGCATATAGGCTATAGTTATAACCAAATCCAATATGAATTATGTTCCCCTAGTGTTCAAAAGAGAGTTAGTGAGGAAAGTAAAAAGATATTGCGGGAGGGTTGAGAGTAGATTTTAACACTATCTTATCCCATATGTTATGGCTGTCACACGTAGTTTGGAGGTTGGTTGTATGCCTATATTTGGTCTACAAATTAAATGGTTGGACAATTGCAAGGTGAAATACATCTTCACAATCTAGTCCATTTAAAAGCTTGCCACATGCAGTTGATCATAGCCTGGCTGGAATTACACTTCACTCTTAGGGAATGACAGCGTTGTAACATATTGAACCTTGGATATGCTAAGGGGGTGCATTGAATACATGCTGGATAACTATGGATGTGGCAGTTGTGATTGCTGAGGGTATTAAGAACTAGTGGTGATTGTCTTACTGTGGTGGCTGCTCAACCTTTTGTTTTTTTGGTCGAGTTAAAATGATTCATAAACATGACATGCTGTTTAATATTAAGATGGCTTAGTTAATTTTTGCACATCGAATGTTGTCCACTGATAGTTGTTCCTTGAAGTTTACAGCTCAATTCATTCTTGATCTAGCTATTAGCCTGGATGTTAGCCATTGTGGCATAAGATTATTAAGAAGCTTTGCTGTGTGCTTTGATGTGCAAGCAATTCTCTTATAATCTGCAGTGCCTATAGTTTTACGGTGACTACTCAGGTTCTCAACATCAAGCATGCAGTCCACAATTTTCATTATAGGTAGGCAAAAGTGGCAGAAACTTGGAAAGAACCACTTGCATCAAGTTCTTGGTAACAATTTTTATTATTCGAACTGATGCCGTGCTAGAAATGGATGATGAGCTAATGGCGTACAGATTTATTGTGCCATTATATTTTGATTTAGTTGAGTTGATTCTTCTGACACTGCCAAATAGGTGGAGTTAAATGAATATCTAGGGTCTAAAGGTGGGGAATGAAGGAATAAAAATCCATATAGAATTTTGATAAGCTCTTTGCCACCTTGTCAATTTGGATGGTACAGAGAGCTAGAAATTTAGTTCAGAACAGAAATAAAAATAAAAATTAAAAACAAGAGAAGAAAAGATAGAAACAAAGAGAAGCGAAAGATAAGAGGCCAATAAATTGAGGTGAGGAACTCGAGAGGATATATACCTCATAATGCATGTGCTATAGACCTATAGTGTAATTATAGTGCAGATAAGCCCAGGAAATGGATGGTGTTGCTTTTATTCAGAAGCTATGCAGCTATGCTGTTTTTACTATAGTTAACACCCTAAGATATAATGTACTCCAAAGCTTAAATATTATGTTTTTGCTCGAATTGTACATTGTCTGCACTGTAGTCTACAGTGTTAATAAGTTTGTTCTAAAATAAGTTAATCACAACATTCATGCTGAACACTGTAGCCTGAGTGATTAAGCCGTGACCTCTGGAAATAGTGGCTCATTTTGTCATTTGTTTTCAGACTTTTGAAGAAGCAGATACCAAACATGACGGAAAGATTGACAAAGAAGAGTGGAGGAGCCTAGTGATGCGACATCCATCACTATTAAAGAATATGACCCTTCAATACCTTAAGTAAGTTTCTCCTACATTCTAATTAGATTTATGAGTACTTGAAGTTCCAAGTTCAAAGTTAATTGATTATATGGTGCCTTTAGTCTGGCAGCTGATGGGCTTCTTGATTATATGGTGCCTTTAGTCTGGCAGCTGATGGGCTTCTTGCTAATCCATCACCTCTAACTAACTGATGATAATTATCTGCTCAACTGTGAGAAGACACATTTTTCACATGAAGACACATATCTTGTTTGGTTGTGTTATTCGGTGGAAATGGGACAAGGGTGCAATTTATCTATCAACATTTTCTTTCCGACGTCAGTTATATATTTACATAGAACAACACATAAAAGCTAACTTGAAGTTTGACCTATTTATTGGGAAAGAAAACCTATTATGTTCTGAAATTACAAATATCATGGTGCCATTTGTGGGGGAAAAACATACGGCAAAGGTGATATCTGTAAGTTTTGAAAAGAGAGTTTCTTATAATTATTCCTTTGGTCCAATCTTAGGAAATGAATTCCAATACATTATGTTATTTAATATTAATATGTAATGTCTATAATGTTTGCTCCAAGCTACCTCAGGCACTAAATTTGTTAGCAACCCCTAAAATCTATCAATATGGAAATATCTGAATCTGAGTATTCAATTTTGTTGGACAGAGACATTACCACCACATTCCCCAGCTTTGTATTTCATTCTCAAGTCGATGATACCTAAGACGAAAAACATCCCAGGGACCGTGCTGTGGCGTTGGAATTCCAGATGGCACAAAGGAAAGGTCTATAAATGGAAGTTTTCGCCCAATGGGGTGCGGAAATTAATTTGCTGAATTCTTTTATTCCTTCACCATGCTGTCCTATTTCAGCCTTTATATTACAGTGTTTGGGTTTTTTCATGATACGATGACTCTTAATGCTTACGAATATTTAATTTGTATGCTAATTTTTCCGTTTCTTTTTGTTTTATTTATTTATTTGAAATAATAGTTCAGTTGTGTTTTCTATCAAGAGCTCTCTATATGGCCTCCAGATAGGAGGTGCAGTGATTTGTTTTGATGGTACCTGCTCAAGTTTCTTCTTTTTCCGAACATAAACAAACTTTTAAAACAATGACTTATAATTGTGTACTAGTTTCTCTTGGTTGTAAGAAGATTTTTTATTTTTCTGTTTGGAGCAAAATTTCCACGTGTGCAAGGTGATTTTGCTCTACATTTTGGGGGAAATAAACAAAATTAAATAAGAGAGTTCGATTTTCACTTGCGCAATTTTCACTGTTCAAGTTTTGAAATTTGAACAGTGATTCCTTGGGTTGACAGTAATGTGTCAAGAAAACCTTGTGGATGCCCCCCTAAGAATGGTGACCCCTTGGGTTTGGGGGAATTATTTTGTAAAATGCAATTTAATTTCTGTATTTTATGATTCTTATAATTCTAATATTATATATTTTAAAAAAAGAAAATATATTCTTACCATATTTTGGACCATTTTATTGTTTATATATATATATATATGTTTTTCTTATTAAATTTTTAATATTTGTATCTTATAAAATTATATTATATATTTTAAGTAAAACATACTTGAAAAATATGTCTGTAAATAAAAAAATTATTATTTTCAAGTTTTAAAAAATTGCAATGCAATGATACTTCTTTGAAAATTTTAAAAAAATGAAGTTTATAAAATATCTAGTGACTTTAATTATCTATTGATCTATCTAGTGCTCCCGAGAAAGATACACTTTAAAAATTGTGTGTAAGCAAAAATTTTACTATTTTCAAGTTGTAAGATAATAAAAAAATTATAATGGTACTCCTTTGAATATTCTAAAAAATTGGAGTCTCTAAAATAATATGTTAATTCTTTATTTTTTAACTTTAAAATTTTTTCTGTTGTAATCTCAAGTAAAATATACTTGAAAAATGTGTTCATAAGTAAAAATATTACTATTTTCAAGTTTTAAGAATTTCAAAAAAATTGTGATGGTACTCTTTTGAAAATTCTAAAAAATAGAGTGTATATAGTATGTTAGTATATATTTGAATATATATATATATATATTTATTATGTAAAAATTTATATTAAATAATAAATACTCTATTTTTGGGAAAATATAGTTAAAATAATATATAATTGTGATATTAAAAACATAAATTACATAATATATTATTATACAATATATTCCTAATATAATAAAAATGTAAAACTAGATACCCATTATATTAAAAACTTAAGTTACATGAATTTATTTTATATATATATATATATTTGTGGCTTTTAAAAGTTTTGCCGGAAAAAAAAAAGCATATAAGACGTACATGTCAAATTCTAATAAAATTTCAGGCTAAATTTGCAAAATTAAAATTATTATAGAACATAATTGCAAATTTCATTTGAACATGACTAAAAATACAATGTCCTATAGTTACATGACTACTTTTGCAATTTGCTGTTATTTTTATAAATGATAAAACATGTAAATAATAAATAATGTAAATTATATACCTATGATTATATTTATATATTCATAAATATGAAATATATATGTATATATATAAAGCATATAAAAATACAAAATAATATATAATATATAATATATACAAATTTTAAATTACATAAATATACTAGAATGTAGAAAATCGTAAGAAGATCTCTTTAAATTTGTCCATGTTAGAAATTGTGGATTTGATGATTGATAATAAGTGTGTATATAAGTATTTTTAAATAAATATTAAAAATAAATTGTTCTTTTTAAAACTTATTTTTATTAAATAAACTTACATCATCTATACTATAAAATATAAAATTCAAAATAAAGGGAAATTAGTTAAAAATGTATTTAATACACACACACACACACACATATATATATATTTAGAAGAAATTTTATTTTATTTTAAAGTTTAAATAAATCTAAACAATTTTCATGAATTATGAATAATGTCAAAATAGATAAATAAATAGATATATATCAATCCCCACAAACCACCGCACATATTACTTTCCATAAATCCTTTACATAGTGTATATATATATATATATATATATATATTGCTATTCGCACACAAGAACTTTTTTGTCTCAAGTTTGGTGTATAATTTTGTTCTTATAAAAACTCTCAGTATCCAATTTTGTTAACTTAAAATTTTCTAATCGGTACTGACTTGTGGCATTAGTGATTTTACGATTAATTTTATGTTATGTGGCATCAAGAGTGCTATGTGAATTGCCGTCTCATTGTTCGTTCATCAAATTATACTTGAATTATAGTAAATTGTAAATAAAATTTAACATAAATTAAAGTGTAACACTTAATTTAATACCAAAGACATAGTTTAAAATCTAACGAGTCGTTAAAATATGATAATTTAAGTGGAATTTTGGTCCCTATATTTAATAAAAATCAATCAATATATAAAAGTATATTATTGACAAAAATAGAAAGTAATTGATTCCTGCCACCGCCCCCCCCCCCAAAGTAGATGTCATTTGGCAACATATTTATATAATTTATAATTAAAATACAATATTTTTATTTTTACTTTATTTTGAATACATAATATAACAAATTAATTATTCCTTTATGATTCTTAATATAACATTATTATATAAAATATACTTTTTTTACTCTTATATATCAATCACGATACATCCATTAAATTTATGTATTTATATCAAATTTAATTATATTTTAAAATAGTAAAACTTCATTAACATTTTTTTTCCAATGAGTAATGTAATTAAATTAAAGTTACATTGAATAAATTCAATGCTCATATTAATATAAATTAAAAATTGGTATCAAATTGAATATAAGCATTATAGTTTAATATTAATGTGTGCATTATCTTGAATTAGTGCTAGTATTTTATGTGACGCAATTACTATATTATTATTATTATTATTATTATTATTATTATTATTATTATTATTATAAATTCCGAAAAATGTTAGTCTAGCTGGCAGAGCTCTGTAAAACCCCCGAGTCCGACTTCAGTCTTCACACTTCTGCTGTGGACTGTCACCGTCTTCAGCATTCGCTGCCCTTCATCTTGGTAAGAATTTATGCATGCGAAAGATTGTTCTTTGTTTTATATAAATTCAATTTCTTTTTAATTTTCACTAAAGAATTGAGAAAATATTTGTTTTGCTATTGCCTCTGGTGTTTGGAAAATCCAAATTCCCTTATTTATTTTGCATGTCAAATTCCTGGTATCTATGATTTCTTGATGCCCGAATCGCCCCAAAACAAATTCCCTATATGTGCATTTGTGTAGCTTTTGGGTTCTTCAAGATTAACAAATGGCAGATAAAGGAGGAAAGGGAAATTTGTCGGCCAAAGGTGGGAAATCTGCTCTGAAATCACCTGGTAATACAAGTCCTTCCTTCCTTTCTTAATGTAACCCCTCTCGAATTTCGAATTTCTTTGCTTTTTCTGAGGAATTCGTTGTTTCTTTTCGTATGTAAACCCTTTTGTTTTAGAATTTATATATGTTCTTGCCAGTGTTTCTTTTCCTTGTATTTGTGTGAATTTTAAGTGCCTGCTTTATGTGTATGTCGTTATTTTCTCCTGTTACCTTGTTGAAAAGATGGTAAATAGTGTCATGATTATTCATTTTAGTATTTTATTCTTTAATTCATTATTGGATGTGTGGCCGCATATGCGAAATTCATGGGTAGATGAGAAAATGTGTTTCGACTTAATGAATATGATGGTGAGATATGATGAATATGGCCTGCCCCATATAGTGGGATAAAGGTTTAGTTTGTTGTTGTTGTACATTATTTATTTGTTTTTTTTTTTTTCTAATTTTGCGTTTGTCGTGTATAGAGTTAACTACTTGTTTTTATGCTGCTTACATTGGATAATGATCTTTTGTCGTAGTTCAAGTATCTGCAGAAATGCCCTCCTCTATGCATTTCGGAATTTCTTAATTTGTACCTCATGGAATATGATTTGTTTCTGGCTTTGCTTTATGATGCTTAGTAGAATTAATATGGTTGTACACCAACTTTTGCATTGTTTTTCCAAGATATTTGGTGCACAATCAATTATTCATTAATAAGTGTTATCTATGCTATGAATTTTTACCACATTTTGCGGGAACTTCTCCAATTATCCTTGATCTCCTAGACTGTGATCTTGTAAATATGGTGAAACTATGATTATAAACGTTACTAATTTACGAGGAATATTTGTGATATACTTCCTTGATTCCTAGACTGTAATCTTGTAAATATGGTGAAAATATGATCACATAGGATACAAATTTACGATGAATATCTATGATATACGTGTCATGCAGCATCATAAAATGCAATCTCCTGCTTAATTTTTGTAATTATGATTTCTTTCGCCACCTTTTATCTTCTGATCCATGTTTGATTAGACCTTTTAACTGTGTATTTCTAACTATATTCTTTTATTTATTGCTTTTTACTCACGAGTTCTTCTCTGCAACATAATCAGTTGGGAATGGTGACGGCTCAACAAGGTCAAAGAAAGGGAAAAGAGTTCAGTTCGATTCCGAAGGTTGACTTTGTAGCGCTCACTCTTTTTGACAATATAGCTTAGTCTTTTCGTCATGAATCTAACTCAGACGGAAAGATAAATGCCCCAAATTATATTGTGGGGCTTCGTTAATTTTTTTTTAATTCTAAATGTTGTAGACTCTTTTGAAACCATTGCTCCAAAATCTAATGGAAAGGTCAACACTCCAGGTTATAAAGGTGACTCTCAATTCTTTTAATTCCATTCATGATGCAGCTGAGATCCATGTATCTTTGGACATGCAGTTCTGTTTATATATTTTTTGAATGCCTACATTATATTTATCATCATGACTGGTGAAGGTGGAAAAGGAGACAAGGTCACCAACGGCTCTAAGAAATCCACAGGGAAAACACCAACACCTGTGGAGCAAAGACTCGATAAAGGTAGCGCTTCCATGTATCATGTTACATTAAGCAGCTTCCTGAAAACCTGTTGACATTTGTTGTATCTTCTGCATTTAGTCTCAGGGTTGCCAAGTCATTTACGAATTGGGGCAGGACTTATTCGTAATTGTACTAAACTTGACCAGATAGCAAACATGGAAAAGATGTTTTTGATGATTACTCTTTGCACGTTATTTCAGATTATTGATTCTTTCTGCTCTCTAAAAGGATGATAATTAACTGCAGAGGTTCCTCCAAATTCGGTGTGTTTGATGGACTGTGAAGCCGCAGAAATCCTGCAAGGCATCCAAGATCAGATGGTCATATTGTCTCAAGATCCAGATATAAAACTCCCAGTGTAAGTTTCCAATGTTAAAGTCTTTCATCTTCTACTTGATTTTTCTTACTTCCGTTTGATTCCCTTGAGTTGCATGCACTAAGATAAAAAACTTCATCAAGTTTAATTTTGGGCATTATATTTTTTATTAGGTCATTTGATATGGGACTAAAATATGCAAAGAGAGGTGGGATTTATGCAAAGCCTCAGACTGTAAAGAATTTATTCGAGTATCCTCAGCTATTGTAAATTTTAATTTTCTTATCTGTACTTGTTAGAGATCATATATATTCTTGTCCATTCTTTTTCAAAAGTGGTTGCCGTTAACTCAAATTAGGCCGCTGAAACGGTATGGCGTTTCTGATTCTGAGGTACTTAGACCGGAGACTTATATTTACTATCTATATGTCATGAAGGAGATTTAATAGCATTTCTATGCCTTCAGATTTGCCTGATTGCCAACATTTGCCCTGACACAGTGGAAGAAGTTTTTGCCCTTATCCCTGCCCTGAAGGTATTATAACTGCATCTTTTTGCTTATTTCTTTGCTGAAAATGCTTACATTTTTCTTTTCTATATTAGTATTGATCATCAAGCAATTCAATGGGAGCTTGAATTGAAACGTTATTGGTAAACATAACCTGACAACGCGATGTAGGTTATGAAGATGAGTAGGTTAAATGCATTCTTTACAAGATAACAGTTTAGATGGTCTCTGACCATAGTGTATTAGCTGATTTTACTTGTTAGAGGTGTCACTGGATTTCTCAAATTTCTTACCTTTCCATACAAATCATGCTGTGACTGAATTCATAACGGAAAAATTACTGAGGTTTGTTTTGAGTCCTTAGGTTCTGATGCGAATAATGTAGAGGAAAAGATTCATTATCTTGAAAATCTAAATGGTATTGGTACTTATGCGGAATCAATGACAAGATATCATGACATTTGATTTCTTTCTATTGAGAGGTCTTTCATTTCCATATCGAGTAAATTATAATGGTTGGAAATGGATTTTTGCTTTGATTCTTTTCCTCAGAATAGACCACTATCTAAGTAGCACAAATATAGGATGTTTAAGATGAAATTGCTTTCTCGTTTGTTTTCCAGAGCTTGTGAACTTAAATTCAATTTTGTTAATCTTTTTTCCTCCCAGCCGAAGATGGACAAGTTGAAAGAGCCCCTCAGAGTTGCTTTGGTTGAACTAGCTCACCTCAAAGAAGCATTGGCTAACCTGAAAAATTCAAGATAGATGCTCCATTGCTGTGAGTTTTTCATTATTCAATCATTTGATGGTGTCCACATGTCATTATAGTGATTTGTACAAGCTGAACCAATTAAAGAAAAAAACAAACAAACAAATAAATAAATAATAATAATAGTAATTTATGATCGTCACACATGAGTAGGTTGATTCTTGTGTAATATAACCCACTGGATACTTTTGTTGTGGTATTAGCAGAAATCATTCTTATGAACTACCCGGATATGAATCAGGTACGGTGAATTTGGGGCTCAGTAGATATGCATCTCTCTCCATTTTTCTGAAGTAACGAAGACCAACCTTGCTAACAAACAGCAAGCATTTTCCGTGATGTATAGTACTATGATACAGTGATACTTACTACCCATTTTGATGGCAACAAAGTTTGTACATCTGCTGCCTTGTACCAAGGCCCTCCATTTTCGTTTTATGCTTGCATTTCGCCTTACAAAAGGCCAAATTTCCGCCTTCAAGGAGTGTTATTTATACTCGAATTTTTCTGGTAATATTTTCTGATCGTGGGATAAATTTTTGTTGTGGAGCTTTTTTCAGTGTCTGAATTTAGTGCAAGCTTGCCTGCCTACCTTGCATTTAAATGAACTCCTAGATATGGGCTTTCTTAGAATATTTTAAATGCCAGAAATCTGCAGCAGTTATTTATTCCCGAAGTTCATTTACATGATATTATTGCAGATGGACTTTTGGATAAAAAAAAGTCCAATTGGAATATAGATGATAGATTATGGAAAGAAACAGAGAGTTTGTATCCCCTATTCGTGGTGCTTTCCTTTGTCCATTAGTTGTGATACAGACAACATATATTTCTCTGAAATTTGACTATGACAATAATTGCTGGGAAGCTGACTTAGAAAGTGAAATGTATCTGTGAGAGAATGTCAACATCAGTTAGAATGAATCCTAAATAATTTATTAGTAATTGTTTTTCTTAATGTCCAAGCCAACAAACTTAATTCATTTGTTTTTGCATCTTTGGGTCTTTTCTTATTCTGTGCGGATAAATGTCAACAGCTACGCACGCATTCCGCCCCTTGCCAGCTCTATTTGCATCTTGTGCCACCCTACCAATATTATTTGCGCACACACCAATTTATTGATCTGCCTTATATGCAACATGTCGGATTTTATCCTAAGAGCGACACGAATGCGCAATTTGTAATCGGCCCAACCCAAATTCAATAAAAACATGCGAACTTGGCGTTTTTTGTGTACATACATTTTTTTTCAGTTACAGGTAATACTTTTTTTTTGAGTAAAACGTAACGCTCTTTTAAATTGTTTAATAAAGTATATTTTTTTATCGAAAATTTATTATGTTTTTGTTAAAAATATTATGTTTCCAATTGTGATTTTGTAATAAAAGTAATATTTGTAGGATGAAAAATATTTCTTTTTTTTGTCGTGAAAAATAATATTTTTTAAATAAATTGTATGTGTGTGTATATATATTATTCTCTTTGCTTTTCTGAAAAAATATTACGTTTTACGCGCATATAGAAAAATCTAGAAATTTGGTGCATTATAGACTATTATGTGTTATTATGTTTTGATTTCGTTTATACTGATGCTATGGTGATGAATGTATGCACTTGTGTAATTAAAATATAAAGTAAAATATCAATTATAATAGATAATTCAATTTATGACATGCAGAAAATCTTTGAAACACGACAAAAAAAAAAAAAAAAAAAAAAGAGAAGGAAGAAGAAGGATTATTTAACTCTACGATGGCTGACTCAGAAATTCCGTTCGACCATGACTACGTTGCATTCGACTAATATTCATCTCATAACTGGTTTCAAACGAATATTCGATCAATTATCTGATAATATTTAACTTCTCACAAACAATTTCTTGGCGGGTTCATCAAATTAAATACTGAAAAAAAAAAGAATGTTTTGTTTGAGCGTGATGATAGGTGGGAAAGTCAGCTGAAATGCATTAATTAAATGTTGTTAATCCCTGGTATAAGCTGACCCTTTGATGCATAAAATGTCTGTTCCTAGCTTCATTCTTAGTTGTTGTACGCATCAACTTTCAACTTCCTCGATCAATTCTGTCATTTCGACTTTCCTTTTCCTTCAAGGTAAGCTGAGAATCATGAATATGACGTGTTTCTTCTTTTTATTTTTGTCTAATATCAATCACAAAATTGCAGCTTCTGCTATTTCTGGGAAGAAAAGCAGGAAAAGTATGGGTGCAAAGCAAAGCAAAAATGGAAATCCAATGCGTCGGAATTCGTCTAGCCATGGATCTCGTTTGAGCTCTTCTTCTCATCAATCAGATCATGGTGAGGTTTCTCAGAGAACGAGGGAGGTGCAATCAAGATATGGAAAAATTGGTGATAATTATAGGACTGTCGATCAGGTCAGCTTCTTTTTCTCACTCATATGTTGGTTCTGAATCCAAATATGGTCAGTTAACACTTCAAAACTGCAGTTTGATCAAATTCAAAGGATTTTTAGTGATCAGAAGAATCTTGTAGTCTAACAAGATTTGGAGGTGTTAACTGGTTCTGCTCTTATGAACTAGAGCTTATCTGTTCTAAATATTTTCTGCTTTGAACGTGTTCCATTAATCGAATTCTTGATCTTCAAAGTACTTTAGGTTACACAAGCTCTTGCTGAATCTGGTTTGGAATCCTCAAATCTCATTGTGGGCATTGACTTCACAAAGAGCAATGAGTGGACAGGAAAATATTCCTTCAATGGAATGTGCCTGCATCATTTAGGTGAAATCTTAAATCCGTACGAACAGTCGATCTCGATCATTGGAAGGACACTCTCAGCTTTCGACGAAGATAATTTTATTCCCTGCTACGGCTTTGGTGATGGTACATTTGTTTTCTTTCAATCCAAGATTTAACAGATTTTGAAGGCAATAGATAATATAGAATGCGAATGAGGCACAAAATTTATATATGATTATGGAATTTATCTTGCAGTTAGTACTCATGATCAAGATGTCTTCAGCTTCTATGAAGACAACAGGCCTTGTTATGGGTTCGAGGAGGCACTCACTCGTTACAGAGAGATCGTTCCACATGTTCGTTTAGCAGGTTCGTCCTTTTCTTCTGCTCAAACCTGTTTATGAAATATTTCAGTGTCATTATATTTCTTGAAAAAATAACTGTTTGTTCATTTCTTATTGTCCAGGACCTACATCATTTGCCCCGATTATCGAAACTGCTATAGGGATAGTTGATCAGAGTGGTGGCCAATATCATGTTCTGGTGATTATAGCTGATGGCCAGGTAATTCTATGCCTAAGTAGTGTCTTCGTCTAATTGTGGCCAAATATAACTTCAGTTTTTCCAGTTCTGGTACTAATGACTTAAGCTTGATACTGTAGGTGACCAGAAGCATAGACACCAGAACCGGGCAACTGAGCCCTCAAGAGCAGAACACGGTTAATGCAATTGTCAAAGCAAGGTTATACATGCAAAGTTTGGACTTGTTTCTATACAAGAGGCTTGATTTTATTTGATCCTTTTCTTCGTGTCATGTTTCTGTATGCAGTGAATACCCACTGTCCATAATCGTGGTTGGAGTTGGAGACGGGCCTTGGGACATGATGCACGAGATTGACGACAACATCCCAGCCCGGGTGTTTGATAACATTCAGGTTACAACATGCAGATTTTAACAAAAGATCATGCTTGCATGAATGTTTTTGACTAGAAATTTACTAATTACATTGCTTGTGAAATGCAGTTTGTTAACTTCACTGAAATCATGTCAAGAAACGTCCCTCTAAACCAGAAGGAAGCTGAGTTTGCCTTAGCTGCATTAATGGAAATCCCCTTACAGTACAGGGCTACACTGGAACTCCATCTCTTGGGGTAACTTCATTGCATTAATCAACTCGTGCTGACATGACTCATTTATGAAATCGATAGACCATATGAAATACAGTATTTTTATCATGTTCAATCAATTGAAGCAAGTGCGAACGCATATTTTCTTGCAGCACACAGAGAGGACACAACAGAGTCGTTCCGTTGCCACCTCCATCACGAGTCTGGAGGTTGAATTCTTCCACCTTTTTTTCCAGGGCGCACAGCTTCACTCAGAGCCACTCAACTTCATGCCCATCTTCTCCCGTTTCCTCTGCGATTTCTTCAAACAATAGGGTATGTTCTAGTAAACTCCATGACTCTGTAGCCTCTCTCTCTCTCTCTCTCAAATTGTATTTATAGAATTGATTGAGTTTGTTTTGGATTTTCAGAGGTGCCCGGTTTGTTTATGGAACAGACGCGATCTTGCACTTGGATGTGGGCATCAGGTAAACCCCAAAAAATTGTCAAATCATGGTAACTTAGTTTTCTATCAACTTTTACTCTTTCATTCTTAATGTTTTTCAATCATATCTGTATGCAGATTTGTCATGACTGTGGTAATGAACTTACCTGGTGCCCCATTTGTCGGATAGAGATACAGACTCGAATAAGGCTTTACGACTAAACTGACAAAGCCAATGTTCAGAATCAAGGTATAAAGATTTGAGCTTGTTTGCCAGTCAAGATTGGGATTCTTGAAAGATGTATATTGTACAACACACATTGAAGCAGTTCGATTATTTCCTGAGTGAAAAACCCTACAAATATATATATGTATGTATACTCTTTTCCCCAAGAAACTGCATGTTTCCTTGTAAATTATCTATCTGTGATCGGCAAAGTATTTCCAATATTTGGAGTGGATGATAATTAATCCAAACCAGAGCTTGTTAGCATTTTCTTGTGTTGAATTTATAGAAACATTTAAGTTAAATTACACATTCAAGTTCAATGGATGCAACATAACATGCCATTTCCAGACAAATAATCTGGACCTGCCTAGGAAGTGAACAAACTTAGCCAATCTATTCTATCCTCAGAAATCTCTATACTCTATACATATTTCATGAATAATAATGCATTTAATTGCATTGCCTTTAAGCATCAAGATTCAAAAAGGGATGCAATAATTCGAACACAACTGGGTTGGTGAACTTGAAAATCATGAAACTCTCAGTCAAGAAAAGCAGGCACTGGGTTTGATGGTCTGTTCACACGTGCTTTTTCGCGCTTGCAGATGCGTTTCCACTAAATTTGGCTGCAAGAGAAGGAACTTCCATATACATCTGCAATTCTTACATCATAAACTAGAACAAAAGAATAAGGTAGAAATGTCGAGGAAGAATAATTTGGTGATTGTTTCAAACTCGGATTGATAGTGAAAACAATTTTCATTTGAACTGAAAGATTCAGCTTGACAACCAAAAAACCGTTGGTAATTGAAAAAAGGGGCCATTTTACAATTATTCATATCTTGAATTTGAAGAATCATATAAGTTAAACGACACGATCGAGTTCAATAGATTTAACACAAGATGCCATTTGCAGACAAATAATCTGGGCCACCATACAAAAGAAGTAAACTGACTTGGTCTTCTCTATTCTATCCTCAGTTAAGTTACCCTTTTTATCACAGATTGTTTAGGTTCATTCACAGTTTCACTAGAACTATTTTTCTTAACAAACACAATTTTGCAATAAAAATTTAAATATCAATTATAATAGATAATTCAAATTATGACATGCAGAAAAAAATCGAAATCCCCAGAAAAAAATAAAACAACAACAGTAGGATTGATGGCTCAGAAATTCCATTCGACTAATATTCATCCTATAACTGGTTTCAGATAAATATTCGATCAAATATCTGATGATATTTAATCAATTACCGAAAAAAAAATGAATGTTTCGTTTGAGCGTGATGATGATAGGTGGGAAAGTCAGCTGAAATGCATTAATTAAATGTTGTTAATACCTGGTATAAGCTGACCCTTTGGTGCATAAAATGGCTGTTCTTAGCTTCATTCTTAGTTGTTGTATGCATTTAATTTTCTCATTTCGACTTTCTTTTAATAATTCTTCAAGGTAAGCTGAGAATCATGAATATGACATGTTACTTCTCTTTATTTTATTTTTGTCTAAGATCAATCACAAAATTACAGCTTCTGCTATTTCTGGGATGACAAGCAGAAAAAGTATGGGTGCAAAGCAAAGCAGAAATGGAAATCCAATGCGTCGGAATTCGTCTAGCCATGGATCTCGTTCGAGCTCTTCTCCTCATCAGTCAGATCATGGTGATTTTTCTCAAAGAACGACAGAGGTGCAATCAAGATATGGCAGAATTGTTGATAATTATCAGACTCTTGATCAGGTCAGATTCTTTTTCTCTCATATATATTGGTTATGGCTCCAAATATCGTGTCGGTTAACACTTCAAAAGTGCTGTTTGATCAAATTCAAAGGTTTTTTAGTGATCAGAAGAATCTTGTACTCAAACAATACTTGGATATATTGACTGATTCTGCTCTTTCTGCTCCTTCTGAACTTGAGTTTATCTGTTATAGATATTTTCTGCATTGAATGTGTTCCATTAATCGAATTCTTAATCTTGAATGTACTTTAGGTTACACTAGCTCTTACTGAATCTGGTTTGGAATCCTCAAATCTCATTGTGGGCATTGACTTCACAAAGAGCAATGAATGGACAGGAAGAAATTCCTTCAATGGTATGTGCCTGCATCATTTAGGTGAAGCCTTAAATCTGTACGAACACGCGATCTCGATCATTGGAAGGACACTCTCAGCTTTCGACGAAGATAATCTTATTCCCTGTTATGGCTTTGGTGATGGTAAGTTAATTCTATGTACAATGTTTTCTAACAATCCAAGATTTAACAGATTTTGAAGGCAATAGATAATATTGAATGCGACTGAGGCACAAAATTTATATATGATTATGGAATTTATCTTGCAGTTAGTACTCATGATCAAGATGTCTTCAGCTTCTATGAAGACAACAGGTGATATGATTATAATATTTCATATTTTGTGTTCATATCGTCCGTATTTTTATCTCCAAAATTGCAATTAATTGATCTAATTAATCATTCTTTATTTCAGGAAGATAATTAATTGCAGTTGGAAAAAAATCGAGAAAAAAAGGACAATTCGTGAAAGAAACGAGCAATGTGAAAATGGGAGATTGTTGGTAAGGATGGTTGGTAAGGATTGTTGGTAGGTGTGGTAGGTGGACTTGGTGGTATGTGTGGTAGGTGGAGATGGTAGTTGGGGATTGATCTCTACCGTAGGATCGAGTTGATCACCACCGTCCATTGAGGAGGTGGAGATGTATAAATAGGGGTCATCCCATTCACTTGAAATCATCCCAACACAAAACAAAACACTAGTGATCAAGTGTTCTAGAGAGTGAGAGAGATAATACATTTTCCACCTTCTATTCTTCTTTTGAGCTAAAGTTTGTAGAGAGATATTTTGTAGGGAGAAGAGACCATTTTCTTCTTCATTTTTGTTGTAAGTTTTCACATCTTATTTCTTCTCTTTTATTTTATTTCTTGTATTAATGATATTGGTTATGTTTAAGATTTCTTATAATATGAGTGGCTAATTTTACGGTTTGATTTAAGGGTTTCGTATTTCGGTTATATTATTGTGAGGCTTTTGGATATGTATTGATTATCTTGATTTATATTCAAGTACTAATAGGTTTAAATGATTATTAATGGAGGTTTGTATTAATTTGAATTGACAAATCAAATGAATATTTATTTTCCTAAAGCTATTCATGAGTTTATACTCCTAGTAGTGTAAATGGGTGAAGAATTGTAGTATTAGAATAGGTAAATTATGCTATCATAAATTGTCTATCCTAATTGAACCTATAGGACTAATATTGATATTTATGGCTATCCTAATTATTGATATTAGTATTAACCTGTTTTCACTAAGATTAATGCTATTATTAATTAACATGGAACGCTATCGTGCCCAGTTGATTAGTAATAAGAATTGACCGGATGCTAGGTTTGTTTAATTAATTAGGAAAACAAAGGATTTAGAAGGCTATCCTAATAAATCCAAGGTTAATTGCTTGAATTTGCAAGAATTTATTTGTTAAGTCTATGATCAATAGTATAATTGAATATCGAACCCTTAAATCAAATTTCTCTCTTCTTAGTATTATCTCTATCCTAATAGTTTGTCTTGCCAAATTGTTTTGTGTGCATTAATATCTTGTAAGCTCGTAGTTGCTAGATTGATTAATTTAGTATTTAGTAGATTAGGTAAAAATCTTCAAAACCCCCCATTTTTATTTTATTTTATTCAAAAGAATTTAATTCCCGTTCCCTGTGGATTCGACCCTGCTCACCACTATACTCGTATTTTGGAAGTAGGTTAATTATATTTGGTGGATTGACAACCTATCAACAGGCCTTGTAATGGCTTTGAGGAGGCACTCACTCGTTACAGAGAGATCGTTCCACATGTTCGTTTAGCAGGTTCCTTCTTTTCTTCTGCTCAAACCTATTTATGAAATATTTCAGTGTCTATCATATTTCTTGAAAAAAAAAAAAAAAAAACATTTTGTCTGTTTATTATTGCCCAGGACCTACATCATTTGCCCCGATTATCGAAACTGCTGTAGGGATAGTTGATCAGAATGGTGGCCAATATCATGTTCTGGTGATTATAGCTGATGGCCAGGTAATTCTATACCTAAGTAGTGTCTTTTTATGATGCACTTCATCTAATTACATACAGCCAAATTAACTTCAGTTTTTCCAGTTCTGGTACTAATGACTTTAGCTTGCTACGGTAGGTGACGAGAAGCATAGACGCCGGAGTTGGGCAACTGAGTCCTCAAGAGCAGAACACGGTTAATGCAATTGTCAAAGCAAGGTTATACATGCAAAATTTGAATTGTTTCTACACAAGAGGCTCCATTTTATTTGATCCTTTTCTTCTCGTCATGTTTCTGTATGCAGCGAATACCCACTTTCCATAATCGTGGTTGGGGTTGGAGATGGCCCTTGGGACATGATGCACGAGATTGACGACAACATCCCAGCCCGGGTGTTTGATAACATTCAGGTTACAACATGCAGATTTTAACAAAAGATCATGCTTGCATGAATGTTTTTGACTAGAAATTTACTAATTACATTGCTTGTGAAATGCAGTTTGTTAACTTCACTGAAATCATGTCAAGAAACGTCCCTCTAAACCAGAAGGAAGCTGAGTTTGCCTTAGCTGCATTAATGGAAATCCCCTTACAGTACAGGGCTACACTGGAACTCCATCTCTTGGGGTAACTTCATTGCATTAATCAATTCATGCTGACATGACTCATTTATGAAATCGATAGCATATATCAAATACAGTATTTTTATCATGTTCAATCAATTGAAGCAAGTGCGAACGCATATTTTCTTGCAGCACACAAAGAGGACACAACAGGGTCGTTCCATTGCCACCTCCATCACGACTCTGGAGATCAAATTCTGTTAGGAATTAGACGCAACTAATCCCGCCCAAGACAAAGATGAGACGCAATAATTGTGATATCGACTGATATAGGAAATGAAAAATGACACCAATATTTTTAACGTGGTTCGGCCAAACTGCCTACGTCCACGGACCCACACCAATATATTAGAGAATTCCAAAAGGAGGAGTACAACAAAAATACAACACTGTATTTTGTATCAGTTTGTGTTTGATGTGTTTTTGATGATTTTGAATGCTCATTGCAATGCCCTATTTATAGGCAAGATTGGAGTGCCATTAGCCACAAAGCAAAAATTGTGAGCCACAACTTTTGATTTAGTGGAAATAAGTTGTTGGCAAACAATCACCACCAATGATAGTGGAGATGGGTTGTTGGCATTCAACTTTTGACCAACAATCTCCCACTTGAAGACTGATTTCAATCTGTCTTCACACTCCAATCAACACATTATCCTTTCTGTCTTGCTATTCAAGCAGACCAATTGAAGCTGAGCACAACTTCAATTTGTCAACGGTTACCGTCTTTGTAAGCATGTCGGCTGGATTTTGAGCTCCCTGAATTTTTTCAAGTATCAACACTTCATCCTCTAACAGAGACCTGATGAAGTGATAACGAAGCCCAATATGCTTGGTTCTGGAATGAAATGCTGAATTCTTTGCCAGATGTATCGCACTCTGACTATCGCTGAACAAGATATTGTTCTTCTGATCAAAACCCAATTCTGCCAACAACCCTTGTAACCATATCATTTCTTTGCTAGCTTCAGTTATTGCCACGTACTCTGCTTCTGTAGTGGATAAAGCAACAATCTTTTGTATCTGCGAAATCCAACTAACAGCAGTAGTACCAACTGTGAACACATAACCGGTAGTGCTCCTTCTGCGATCTACCTCTCCAGCAAAATCTGCATCTACAAAACCTTGTAGTGCAACGTCACCTCGTCGAAAGCACAAACATCTATCAGTAGATCCGCGTAGATATCTCAATATCCACTTTACTGCTTCCCAATGCTGCTTTCCTGGATTTGCCATAAATCTGCTCACTACTCCCACTGCATGAGCAATATCTGGTCTGGTACAAACCATGGCATACATCAGACTTCCAATGGCTGAGGCATATGGAATTTTAGCCATTAAGTCTCTTTCCTCCTTGCTTTTTGGAGACTGCTCTTTGGATAGACGGAAATGGTTAGCTAATGACGAGCTAACTGGCTTTGCACTGCTCATATCGAACCTTTGCAAGATTCGATCAATATATTTGGCCTGAGACAACTGCAAAACACCTTTTTGCTTGTCTCTACAAATTCTCATTCCTAGAATTTGTTTCGCCTCTCCTAAGTCCTTCATCTCGAACTCCGTCGAAAGTTGCTCCTTCAACTTCTTGATTTCGATCATGCTTGAGCCGGCTACCAACATGTCATCAACATAAAGTAGCAGGATAATGTAGCTGGACTCGAATCTCTTGAAGTAGCAACAATGGTCAGCATTGCACTTCACATAGCCATTTTTCTGCATAAATCCGTCAAACTTCTTGTACCATTGTTTTGGGGCTTGCTTCAAGCCATACAGGCTCTTTTTCAATTTGCACACCAGCTTCTCCTTTCCTTTGACTGAGAATCCATCTGGTTGCTGCATATATATTTCCTCATCCAAGTCACCATTAAGGAAAGCAGTTTTCACATCTAACTGCTCTAGATGCAAGCCCTCTGCTGCAACAACACTCAGCACCGTCCTGATTGTTGTCAGCTTTACAACTGGCGCAAAGATATCTGTATAGTCAATTCCTTCTTCTTGTTGGAATCCTTTGACTACCAATCTCGCCTTATATCTCTTTGAACCATCATGTTCTTCTTTGATTCTGTACACCCATTTGTTGTGTAGAGCTTTCCTTCCCTTGGGCAACTTAACTAGTTCCCATGTCTGATTATGAAGGAGAGATTTCATCTCATCTTTCATTGCAAGCTCCCACTTGACAGAATCTCTCGCTTGACATGCCTCATCATAGCATTCGGGTTCACCGGCGTCAGTAAGTAACATGTAATTCATGTACTTTCTATTTGGAACATGAGGTCGGGTTGACCTCCTAGGTGTAGGAGCTGGAGCTGGAGGCTGTGGTGAATCAGCCTCTGAGTTGGGCTCCTCTGTCTGCAAACTCTCATTTGTTTGCCTCATCGTACTGGTCTCTGCAGTATCGTCTGGATCAACATATGTTGGATCGTCATTTGTCGCGTCATTGGCCTGTACAACATTCCTGTTCTTGTACATCACTTTTTCATTGAATATGACATCTCTGCTTCTAATGACCTTTCTGTTTTTGTCATCCCAAAAGCGGTATCCGAATTCATCTCCACCATATCCAATGAAAATACACTTTAGTGATTTGGAGTCCAACTTACTCCTGGCATTATCACTAATGTGCACATATGCGACACAACCAAATACTTTCAAGTGAGAAAGTTTGATTTCTTTTCCACTCCAAACTTCCTCCGGTATTCTGTACTCTAATGGTACTGATGGCCCATGATTAACAAGATATGCCGCTGTGTTGACAGCTTCTGCCCAAAAATGTGTTGGCAGTCCTGCATGTATCCTCATGCTCCTAGCTCTTTCTGTCAAAGTCCGGTTCATGCGTTCTGCAACTCCATTTTGTTGCGGTGTTCCTGGCAAAGTTCTCTCCAACTTGATGCCATTACAGTAACAAAATTTCTTGAACGCCATATCTTCGTATTCTCCACCATTATCGGATCTCAGCTTCTTTATTCGTAAGCCTGTTTCATTTTCCACCATGGCCTTCCATTTCTTGAACACCTCAAATACTTCTGATTTGTGTCTCAAGAAATAAACCCACACCTTTCTTGAGTGGTCATCAATGAAAGTCACAAAGTAAGACTTTCCGCCAATAGATGAAACTGTTGTTGGACCCCAAACGTCTGTGTGGACTAACTCCAGCTTCACTTGCTTTGGAGTTCTGCCACTGGTATTGAAACTCACCCTCTTATGTTTCCCGAAAATACAACTTTCGCAAAAGTCTATATCAATAGACTTAAGCATTGGTAGTTTCCCTTTCGAATGCATATACTTGAGCCCTTTCTGGCTCATGTGCCCAAGTCTTTGGTGCCACAAATTTGCATTCTTCTTGCTATCAGCAACTGCAACTATCACACATGCATTCATCGTTGTGTATAGGCTGCCAGCATCCTTGCCACGTGCAATAATCATGGAGCCCTTAGTGATTTTCCAGCAATCACCTGAGAAGTGTGCATAGCATCCTTCTCTTGACAGCTGCTTGACGGAGATCAAATTTTTTCTTAATTCTGGAATATGTCTCACGTCTTTCAACTTCCATACAAATCCGTTGAGATTGATCTGTACTTCTCCAATGCCCACCACGCTGCATGGATGATCATCTCCGAGATATACTTCTCCGAAATTTCCCGACACATAATTTATGAATGAGTGTCGATTTGAGGTGGCATGGAAAGATGCTCCAGAGTCAATAACCCAAAAATCGGCTCTTTTCTCCATGGAACATATTAAAGCATCTCTTGCTTCTTCGGCCACAACATTGGCCTCGATCTTTTTCTCATTTTCCTTTGGAGGATCTTTACACTGCGTTCTGTAGTGCCCGATCTGCCCACAATTCCAACATTCAATAGACTTTGATTTGTTAGAACTCTTGTGGTTTTGGGACCTCTCCCTGCCATTCCTTGACTTGCTCCATCCACGCCATTTCCCTCTGTTTGGATTTCTGCCTCTGCTGTTCATATTTAGAGCGGCACCTGAAGTGGAAGCTCCATTTGACTGCCTTCGGATCTCTTCGGTCAAGATCATGCTGACGACATCATCGAACTTCAATTTGGACTTGCCAGCGGAGCTGCTAATGGCTGTGACTGTGCCATTCCAGCTCTCAGGCAACTGTCCAAGAATTAACAAAGCTCGGACCTCACTATCATTTTCACTATCAAATTTGATGCCCACCGTGGTGAGCTGATCCGTCACTTCGTTGAACTCATTCAAATGTTCTCCGAATTTTCCGCTCTCTGACATTTTCATATTGAACAATTTCTTGATCAAATGAACTTTATTTGCTGCAGATGGCTGTTCATACATGCTGGATAGAGCTTTCATGAGAGACGCCGTTGTCTGCTCATGCTTTATGTTGAAGGCGACTGACTTTGATAAGGTCAGTCTGATTGCACCGAGTGCCTTTCGATCAAGCACCTTCCACTCGGCTTCATCCATATCTTTTGGCTTTTCTGTCAATGGCTGATACAGGTCCTTCTGGTACAAGTAATCCTCCATTTGCATTTTCCAAAATCCAAAATTCGTACCGTTGAATTTATCGATTTTGGAAATTTTATCGTCAGTCGACATTGCTCCCACTAAATCAAAAGACTCGATAATTTTCTTAAAAAATTCGTTTCTGATGTGGAGGTTCAGTTCTTACTGCAACCACAGAGCATACTAAGAATTTTAAAAGAAAAATTACCACAAAAACACTATTCACGGAATTCACTATTCATGTGAATAGTAACAGTCCCGATATTTTCGCCACCAACGTGGCTCTGATACCAGTTGTTAGGAATTAGACGCAACTAATCCCGCCCAAGACAAAGATGAGACGCAATAATTGTGATATCGACTGATATAGGAAATGAAAAATGACACCAATATTTTTAACGTGGTTCGGCCAAACTGCCTACGTCCACGGACCCACACCAATATATTAGAGAATCCCAAAAAGAGGAGTACAACAAAAATACAACACTGTATTTTGTATCTACCTATACAATGGTTGTATCTCTCAACTCACTTTTATCACTCGTGTATAACTCCCACACTGAAGCTATTTCCTCACAAGATTTTTCTCTCTCTCTCTCTAACCAAAGAACTCTTCTTTTCTTTGCTTTGGTAGTTTGTGTTTGATGTGTTTTTGATGATTTTGAATGCTCATTGCAATGCCCTATTTATAGGCAAGATTGGAGTGTCATTAGCCACAAAGCAAAAATTGTGAGCCACAACTTTTGATTTAGTGGAAATAAGTTGTTGGCAAACAATCACCACCAATGATAGTGGAAATGGGTTGTTGGCATTCAACTTTTAACCAACAAATTCTTCCACCTATTTTTCCAGGGCGAACAGCTTCACTCAAAACTTCGCAACTTCATTCCCACCTTCTCCCGTTTCCACTGCGAGTTCTTCAAACAATAGTGTAAGGGTTAGTAAACTCCATGACTGTGTAGTCTCTCTCTCTCTCTCTCTCAAATTGTATTTATAGAATTGTGATGAGTTTGTCTTGGATTTTCAGAGGTGCCCGGTTTGTTTATTTCGCAGAAGAGATCTTGCTCTGGGATGTGGGCATCGGGTAAACACCAAAATATTGTCAACTCATGGCGACTTAGTTTTCCTATTAACTTTTGCTCATTCATTCTCAATATTTTGCAATCATATTTGTTTGCAGATATGTCATGACTGTGGTAACGAATTTACCCGGTGTCCCATTTGTCGGAAAGAGATAGTGACTTGGATAAGGCTTTACGACTGAAAGCCAATGCTCAGAACCAAGATATCAAGACGAGCTTGTTTGCCAGTCAAGATTGTGATTCTTGAATAATTTATATTGTACAGCACACATTGAAGCAGTTCGATTATTTCCTGAGAGTGAAAAACCCTACAAATATATATATATATATATGTATGTATGTATACTGTTTTCCCCATGAAACTGCATGTTTCCTTGTATATCAAACTGTGATCAGAAAACTATTCCCAATATTTTGGAGTGGATGATATGCGTTACACAGCCACAAAGCACGGATAAATTTACCCAAACCAGAGCTTGTTAGTATTTTCTTGTCTTGAATTTAAAGAAACATATAAGTTAAATAATACATTCAAGTTCAATGGATGCACCACAACATGCCATTTCCAGACAAAATAATCTGGGCCAGCCTAGGAAGTGAACAAACTTAGCCATATCTATTCTATCCTCAGAAATCTCTATACTTCATATATTTTTCATGAATAATAATGCATTTAATTGGATTGCTATTAATCATCAAGATTCAAAAAGGGATGCAATAATTTGAACAAAACTGGGTTGACTCAACTTCACTAGTGATGGACTTGAAAATCATGAAACTCTCAGTCAAGAAAACCAGGCGCTGGGTTTGATGATCTGTTCACACGAGTTTTTTCGCGAGATAATATCTCTAATATCTCATTGCAGACGTGATTTTCCATTATAAATAGGCTGCAAGAGAATACATCTGCAATTCTTACATCATAAACTAGGAACAAAGGAATAAGGTAGAAATGCCGATGAACAATAATTTGGTGATAGCTTCAAACTCGGATGGATAGTGATAGAAAACAGTTTTCATTTGAACTGAAAGAAAACAGTTTACAAACGAAGAAAAACGTTGGTAATTTAAAAAAGGGGCCATTTTTCGATTATTAGCGTATCATGTCTTGAATTTGAAGAGTCATATAAGTTAAACCACACGTTCGAGTTCAATAGATTTAACGCAACATGCCATTTGGAGACAAATAATCTGGGCCACCATACAAAAGAAGTAAACTAACTTGCTCCTCTATCCTCAGTAAGTGTGTAAGTTTTTGGCATATACTAATGCAGCTAGTTACAATTATCCATCGAGATCCCAAAACTGCAATAACAAAAAACACAACTGGGCTGACTCCATCTCAGAGTGGTGGACTTCGAACATCAGTCAAGAAAAGCATCTTACGAGTCACATGAGCTCGATACTGTCCTTTGCTAGATAATATGATTCCCCGAAGAGAAATTTTCTCTATAAATAGGCTGCAAGAAAGGGACTCCCATATCAGCATTTCTTACACCCTATACTAGGAACAAAAAGAATAATTACTTGAAAATGTTGAGGAAGAACAGTTTGGTGGTCGCTTTGACATGGCTGCTATTCGTTGCATGCCTCCTCACTTGTTCGTATGCAGCCACCGTGAAGCCTGCTGAATCTTTCGTCCATCCTCAAGTTGGTATAATCTCTCTCTCTCTCTCCCTCCCTCCTTCAAGAAAACAGTTGTATTGCTTGTGGAAAGTGAAAGCTTTGATTGTATGTTAATGAGGAGTGTTTCTTGTTATTGAAGGGTGTCGCTGCTGCTTGTTTGATTTCTCCAAGCCTCTGATCACTTGTGCCAGAGTGTGCTGTGGGGAGAATTGCTGCTAAGCATTTGTCTTGAGGCTACCTTTTTTTTTTCATGTATTAATAAATTATGGAAATCTATTTCCTGGGATTTTCTATTTTGTATGTTTCTCAACTTTAATTTCCTTTTCTGGTCAATAAATTATCCACCAAACTTCATTTTTGATGTGGCTGGGTATAATCTTGATTTCACATGACGTACGTTTTGAATGAGAAGTGAGATTAATCTAATATTTAAATGGACTTATCAAACTGTTGCACAAAGAGTAGATTTCTCGTTCCGACTCCATCAATGCACAACACGTGTACAAAATGATATTACAGTGACATCACAAATAATCATGTAACCCTATTGGTAGAGTGGAACTACTGATATCCCAACTCTTTTTATGTCAACCTGAATTTCCTTTCCCATCAATAAATTATTCATGAAGGTCAGCTACGAACAAGTCTATTATTGATTCCACTCTCTAGATCCTTAATGAATGTTCTAAATGAAAACAAGATTAATTTCACAGTTCTAATGAAAAAACTGATGCTGTTTATTTCATAATCTGACAACATCGCAGGCTAGAGTAAGCAGGGGCAAATTTCATTTTTCACCAGAAACACAAGCCACCACTTACTATAAATATAGTATCGAATAGAATATAAATGTTCAATAAATAGTTATAACAATATGGTACAGAAGCCCCACAATCTCTCAAAACTCCACAAGTGCCATACTAACCTGAAATTTTTTCTAACTAATACGTGTATAATGATATTTCTGTGCAGTATCTTCTCTTCTTTCCTAATCCGGACAGTTTCGGAAGAGGGAACCCTGAAAACCCCCACTCAAGACCTCGTCACATGAAAATCATGCGAAACCCCCAAAATATAATAGACAAGAATATAGTTCGGCAAACATTCAAACTAAATCCTAAAGATTTATCATCTGTGACACCAACAAGAAAGCGGCAGTCACCTACAGAAGGATCCAACATAGTGACGATCCCAAGCCCATCAAACTCACAGCTCTTTGGATTCTGTTTCTGTAACTGATAGTAGCTGTTGAAAGCGTACGAAATGTTTCCCTTCTCCCCAATATCATTACAGGATCCGCCATAGTTGAGCGTCGTGCAATCAGCATAGCTACAAGCAAGCTTGAAGTGGCTAGCTACGGTCGAAAGATCTCTGGTAGGGTTCGCCACACACCATCTAGAAGGAAGATACTGAACTTTCTTCGCGTTTTTCAGTAACCCATTACCAAGATTCAACTGATACTTGGCCTGCCCATCGAATGAGAATATTCCCCAGTGCCTCTCGAAGTTCCCGGGGAGTGTGCTTTTGGCCCCTTCATCAAGAAGACTGAAAAGATAGATGTCCATAGGAGGCACACCGGGTCTCAGAGGGGTTCCCTTGTTGTTTAGGGTGTTATACACGAGACCCTGGTTGAAAGCCCTAGCAGCCGTAAGGTTCGCACCTGGGGCCCCGTCTGTGGGCCACCCCACCTCTCCTATAACAATAGGCATTTGAGGGAATCCGAGCTTGGTGAGAGCTGAAACTAGTGTGTCAAAATTACCATCGAATGCGTTGGAATAGACATTTGGTCCATCCATCACTGGATGTGTTGTACCCTGAAAGAATGCGTAGTCTTGAGGAAAATCTGAGTTCCCATACAGGCTTAGGAAAGGGTAAATATTCACTACGAAAGGTGAACCGTTAGAATTGAGGAAAGTGACAAGCTGTGTTATAATTTGATTCAGCTCAGGTCGGAAGGCTCCTTGTGATGGTAGATTAGATTCATATGCATCAGCATTGCATGGGACGACCAATTTTACAGTGCCTGCAAGATTTGCTTTGGCCAGAGACTGCTGTAAGTTCGTTAGAGCAGGGACCACATACGATTGGAATTGACCGGAATAACTAGTCAGAAATGGTTCGTTTCCTACTGCAACATACCTGAAAGCACACACCACACAATTATTAGCGCAAAGAAAATTTATATACAGTTAGCATTAGTATTTGTGCAAATACTGAGCAGTTGTTTACAAGCCCTACATCGGTTTTCATCAAGCCCTAAATTGTTTTTCATCAATTGTGGTCGAAAACTTGTGACATATACAAAATATAAAGACGCGGTTTTTGCCCCTTTCTTGACATCTTGTCATTGCACACAGTGATGAAAAGAATAACAGATGGAACATCTTTCTAGTATGCAGAGTTAAAAAGTATAGTCAATCCATATGATAAAACCAAAATTAGGTATACTGTTTGCCAAAAGCAAAATACATAAACCAGACATCATTGAAAGAACAGTAAACTGTTCTTGGTAAGAACTCAGGATGTCTTTTAAATATCTTAGGACAGAATATTTTACTAAAAGCAATACCAGTTAAAAGAAAGATGCCAGTTTCCAATAACTTTAGTAAAAGAATCTAAAAGCACAGGGAATCTCTATTAAGCAACCCACTCTTCCATCTGATTAAAACAGGAGAAACAACAGAATATATGCATTTTAGAAAAAAAAAAAAAAAAAAAAGAGGGGGAGGGGGGTCACAAATAAACATATATAGAGTTAAGGAATAAATAAAATCAACTAAAGAACACAAGAATACAAGAAAATCAAAATAAGGTAACCAAATATCAAGATCAAGACAGCAAAAATTATAATGAAAACACACACACACACACACACAGAGATGAATAAACTAAGTTAGTTTCAAGATCAAGGTTACGCACCATTATCTTTATTTAAACACACACACACGCAAAAGAAAAAGAAAAGACGCATACTTGATATTAGCACCGCCTTTACCCATATATCTGGACACATTTTGAGAAACCCACGAATCGCAAGCAGAAGTAGATGAACTGAGCAGCGCCAGCATTTCGTTAGGGATCCCAACCATCACTTCAATCCCACTGCCCCTTAATGCCTTGAGCGCACCTGGGTCCGCATCAAACAGCTTCACCTTATTAATCTTGTTGTCCTTCAAGAGATCCACCACCGCCTCCGGCGCTAGCCGGTGCAGCGACACCGTACCCCAGTTCACTCCTATCCCTGAGTCCACCACCGCCGCCGCCGCCGACATCCACAGCACAAATACCAGGATTTTGTTAGAAAAATGGGTTCTTGCCATATTCATCTGCTGGCCCTAAGAATCTGGAAGATGAGTTTGTTCATTAATGTCGAATTTTATTGTCTGAAGGCGGTGGGAGATGAGAGGGGTTTCAGCTTGAAATGGGAAAGGAAAGTGTGAAGCTGCTGTAATATAACTGATAAATACTGACGACGGGGCGTGGGGGTGGGCTGTAGGGAGTAAAGCGTAAATTTGAAGAGTCTGTCACCAGAGAGAAACAGAAATGATTGACCACCAGACTAGAGTTTGATTTTTCGAGGTTGTGAATTGACGCTACTGCCCCCAGAAAACGGCCAACTGTTTTTCTACTTTGGTTAAAGAAAAAGGTGTTTCTAAAACCCCAACTAAATATACTTTGCACACTATATTAATTTTACTTATAAAATTAGATATAATATAAATAATATAAAAAATTTTATTTAAAAATTAAAAAATATATATAAATTTTAATTTTTAATAAATAAATATTTATTAATTTTGTGTGTATGAAATAAAAATTTATTTATTAAAAATTAAAATTTGTGTATGTTTTTAACTTTTAAATAAGGATATTCATGTCATTTATATTATATCTAATTTTGTGAGTAAAATTAATGTGGTGTGTAATAGTAAATTTCTTTTTATTTTTTTATATTTATTCTAAATTTTAATAGAACAAAATATATATTAAATTATTATAAATACAATTTAATCCACTTCTCAAAGTGATTTAATCGTACATGAAGAACTACCCTATTTAACCTTACCCATTTATATATCTAAAATTATACTCTAATTTTAATTTATAAATAAAATAATTTAAAAAAATAGATTGGAATTTTATTTCATTTCATATTCTATCTTATATTTTAAAATAATCACCATACCTCATGTGTATATGATAACATAATTAATTAATATACAATATATATTAAAAATAATAAAATAAAGATGAAACACAAAAAAATAGAAAATTCAAAAATTTCAAAAATAGCTTAAAAGTACGTATATTTGATAGTATATTTTATTGATTATTTAAAATTATACGTAGAATAACACTATATATTAAAATGTAAAATAAACATAAAAATATAAATATAAAATGTAACGACAGTGAGACAAGTTGATGTCAGAAACTCAAATTTGTAGAGGAAAAGACGTGATCATGACAAGACTCCATTTACTGAAATAGAAGGCGCTGATGTAACATCTTGCCGGAATCCAAAAATGTGTTTACATAAGCTCCAGAACCCAGCCTCATGCAATTTATTAAAGGTCCATTTATATTTAAAAATAATAATAAACGCACACACACACACACACAATTTGGACCGTTTTGTAATTTTTAATTTATTAGTTCCATCAACCTTAATTATTTTTTACAACTATTTTACCGATAAAATTTTTGGTAAAGGTTCGATGAATTGGCCAGCAGTGATAAAAGATCGATGGTTGTATCATTTCTTAGAACTTCATAATATGAGAATTATTAATTTGTGTCCCGTTAATTCATCCATTATTAGAATTCAACATAAATCATATTTGAAAGTTGAAAATGACGAAACTAAAATATTCTAGTGTTCTGAATAGTTTTTTTATATTTTAAGAATACGTTCTAAACTTCCAAGTTTTTTTTTCCATTCTTCTAAGAGTACTTCTCTGAAATAGTATGCGGGCGCCAATTAATTTTAAAATGAATAATTATGAAAGATATGTGAAAAATATAATAAATATTTAATATATATAAAATATTATTATCTTAAAGTTCGCGTATAAGTTATCTCAATTCATATGTGAGTCTTTATCGCAATCTATATGGGAGCATTACCGTTACCATCATTCACCACACAATTAGTCTCAATTCTATATAAAACAAATGCCAATGCCACATACTAAATTCTTATCAAATCTTGTTTTGCCTCCTCCGTTCACTGCTTCAAGTCGCGGTGCCATTGATTTAGGGTATTTTTATTTACACCACAATAACCTATTTTTACACCATAAATATTTTTTAGATAAAAATAATTTTATCTTAAATGTCTAATTTATCCTTCTTCTCAAATCAAGAAAATTCTCAATTTTTTCATTAACATTCTTCTTTACGCAGCAACTGTTCTACATTTGTTTTCTCAATCTTCTTCCGCACAAATTTGCTGCAACATCACCTTCACTGATCCATGAAATTACAAACAACTCTCAACAAAAAGTTATCATAAATTAATAAGAATAATAAATGTAAACAAAAAATTATTGCTAATCGTGATTCTAACAAGAATTACTTCATCTCACCGAACAAACACAAAAAGTCGAAATAATTTCTTCTATTAAAAACCCATTTGCTCCCAAATCCTAACTTGTGAATCTGAATTTCTTTTTTTCTATTATTTGTTGCTAAGAATTTTCAAATCCATATATTTAGCCTGAGATAAATTTTCGACTAGCCAAATATAGAATGTCCAATTAGTATGTGTCGAACTTTTTTAAACTTGTGTAATGAATTATTACCGAATGTCACTGAACTGTTTTGGTTAAAATATTTTTTCAGTTTTTTTGCATGATTGTTTTTCAAAAAATCAAAAAAGTTTTTTGGATAAACTTTCTTTAAATTCGGATTTATAAAAAAGACACTATTGTGAAGAATTCAAATATTTATCAAATCAATTCAATAATTTTAAATATGATTTTGAATAATTTTGAATTTGCAGAAAAAGAAGGAAGACGAAGAACCGCAGAAAATTTATAATAACTTTTTTGTTGAGAGTTGTTCGTAATTTCATGGATTGGTGAAGGTGATGTTGGCAGCAAATTTGTGTGGAAGAAGATTGAGAAAACAAATGTAGAATAGTTGTTGGGTAAATAAGAAGGTTAATGAAAAAATGGAGAATTCTTTTAATTTGAGAAGAATGATAAATTAGACATTTAATATAAAATTATTTTTGTTTAAAAAATATTTGTGGTGTGAAAAGAGGTTATTGTGGTGTAAATAGAAACACCCTTGATTTAAATTATAAAAATATTGAATTTCGGATTCAACTTACAAATTTTTAAAATTTGTACGGAAAATAAAAATCATCAATGCCTTATATTGTGATTAAATCACATAATCCAAAGTTTCAAATACTTGAAAATTAATAAATCAACACTATCTATTACTTACAACTCGTCGCAGAACTTCTTAACCTACGATTAATTTATAGTACTTCTACTCAAAGAAAGCGACAACGAAATTATCTTCAAGATTATCTTTTAAATTAATATAATAATATTGAATATAGAATTTCCACTTTATGATTTTTTTAAAAAAAAAAATTCCACTTTATAGCTTGTGAGAAAGAAACGTGGGACCAGCTTGGTAGTTGGTATGGTGCCGACATGCGGCAACCCCAGACGACAAGCCCGAGCAGTGGCGCGGCCCGGCCCATCAATTATGGGGGTGATAAACGCGCATTAGCCTCCTCTAATTATTTCCATGGAGAAATTGTGAACCCGCTTTTTATCGTCGCGCTGTCGCCGTCTAATAATTAAAAATTAAAATAAGGAAGTGGACAAAATTAGGCGCAACTTTCTTTCTTTACGATTGCATATTGTTACTTGCCAAAAAAGGATTGGTAAATTATATTTCGCATTATGTCTTTCATTGAATTTACCCGACCTAGAACATTATATTTTTTTGATAAAAAATAATATTAATATATTATTATTTTTAATGATTAATTTTATAAACAAAATTGTTAAAATAATAATATTTTTTTGCAAAAGTGAATATTTTTATTATAAAGAATAATACTTTTGAAAAATATAATAAGTATTATTTTTACTCAAAGTTATTTTTTTTAAAAAATATTATTTTTAAAACAAGCACGAAACAAAAAAAAAACACGTGTATATACAATATTGGAATTGTGTGTTTTTGCACAATTCAAATCAAATTAGATAAATTCAAATCAGATCAGATAAAATCTATGTAAAAATCAAATTTAAAGTATGATTTTATTTAATGAGTCGGTTTTATGTCTTTTCTAGTAGATAATCGATAATATTTTCTACCAATCTTTATATAAGACTTTAATTTTGTCTTATTCTTACTAAAATAGGGGTTTGGCTTGTGTCTCTCCATGCAGGTGAGAATGAAATTCAACCCAATGTTTATTGATGAAATGTAGAGGAGGGTGTCAATCTTTCACATCCAATTAGACATATCGTTTCTACCAATAAAATAATATAAATACACTATTAAATTTAATATATTCTATTTCAATAAAAAAATTATTTTTTATAAGTCAACATCGTTTTTACATTCACAGCCGAATGCTACGAACATTTATATTTTAACACAAACATCTCAGTGAAATTTTACTTACAATATTTGAATTGATATGTCCAACAATACAATATACACAATATGTAATGTAACAAAGGATGTGTTAATCAACTCCGAAGAGATTTGGTAAATTGCAAGATATTTTAATCCTCATACCTCACATTAACTTTATTGATACAAAAGAGTTCCGGTAAAATTTAACCAGTATGAGTTAGACATGGGCCCGGTTCCGGTTCCGAACTGGAACCGACAGTTAATGGTTCGGTTTAACCATTGATCCGATCTTGATTTGAAATCAGAATCGAAACCTAGCCGGTTCGGTTTCAGTTCCAGGATATCCAGTTCCTGAAACCGGCGGTTTCGGTTTCAAAATCACCGATTTTGGTTAAAAACCGACGGTTTCGGTTCCAAACTGGCGGTTCCAAGTGTGAATTTGTAAAAAAAATGAATCGAGACTCAGAACCAGAACCATAGAATCGCCGGTTCTGAAATTAGAACTGGTTATATGCCGGTTGGATTTCGATTCTACCCCTCCTAAGTTCAAAAATCAACAGTTCCGAAATCAAAACCAAAATCGACAGAACCGTTTCCATGTCTATGAGTAACATTCTACAAGATAGCCATGCTTGATCTCGAAAAAAAACCTATATATAGATATATGTATATATATATATATATATCTACGTGGGGGTTGTTATACTATTGCATATTTAATGATTAAGCAAGAGAAAACATTGTCGCACTAAATAACATAATCAAGAACGGAAGTCCCCAACCGACAAAAATATAAAAAATTAGAACCACCTTAACTTACACTAATGAATTTTTTTTTTTTTTGTTTCATTTTGGTCCCTAAACAATGAAAGATTAACACAGGCAAATAGCAAATAAACGCGTGTCAGGAAAATTTCTCAGACCTGACCACATGCGGCCCATTATGTTTTCCCCGGCCCATATTGGCTTCTTCCATAAAGGCGGTTTGGACCTTAAGCTTTTTTTTGCTTTTAAGACATGTGGCCTGCACTTTGACGCTGCCCAAAGCATATCAAATTTTTCTTTGCAGAAAGTTGCCAGATTTTTTTACATAAAAAGGACATTTTTTTTTTCTTTTTCTGGATTCTGCTACCTTTGTCGTAGGATTTGATACCATTTCCAGATCTCGTTTTGTCTCTTTCACAACCTTATAAAGCACAGTCAAGTTATAATAAGCTCTTTCTTATTCCCATTAACTGCAGAAGTAACTACAACCGTAATTACATGTACTACAAGAAGATATGTTCAGCAGTTTCTTTTGCTCCTTAGCTTCTCCCAAAATCAGGCTGATTGGTAACAGACCTAACCCAAGCCCACTTATGATCCCTCGTATTAACCGGATTCTTCGCCTGGGCCACTTCCTCCACCGGAATGTATGCGTAGGTTCCATTGATCGGCCCACAAACGAACCCTGTGTAGCCCGCCATTGCACCGTGGATCGCCGAATGGGCCAAGAGAGTGCAGTACAAATTATCAGTTGCATTTGGGGGTACAGCCCGAATCATATACGTCGGATCGATGTACTTCACTGTGAACAGCTCTTTAGGGTGATCCCTAGCCCACCATTTCTTCAGTTCCGATTTCAACCACCCTCCCACATCCAAGAAAACCGGGTTCCCCGATTCATCCGTCTCCTCCACATGGGCTTGATCTGTTTTCGGTATTACATCCTGGCCCGCACCCTCAGCCACCACCACCACCGCATGGCCGTTTTCTTTTAAACAGGTATCTAGAAACTCGAGGAGGCCACCTTTTCCGTCTAAGTAGAAGGAGTTTTCAGGGATTAAACAGCAGTCAACATCACGGCTGCTCAAGGTTGCATGGAGGGCGATGTGGCCCGTGCTACGGCCCATCAGCTTCACCAAGCCTATGCCATTGACGGCGCTCTCGGCTTCCGTGTGTGCTGCATTGATTGCTTGTTGGGCTATCTCTATTGCTGTTTGGAACCCGAACGATCGGTCTATGATGCCGACGTCGTTGTCTACGGTTTTGGGAATTCCGGCTACGGCTATTTTAAGCTTCCGGCGCTTGATTTCCTTGAATATCTCTACCATCCCCCGCATAGTTCCATCCCCACCTACGATGTATACCTGTATGTATATACAGATTCAGCAAGAACATAAACGAGAAGAAATTATCCCAGTTAGATGCCACAATAACATGTATAGCTCCAACTTACAGCATTCCATATCTTAAATCACATATAGCAACAGGTATGTAGGGGAACTTAATTGGCTGGGGCAATAGGATTGGACATTGTTGGAAAAATACATGATTTTCCTCTAACAACGCTTGAAGCATTTGGGCTGTGATTAGCAGTGGATTTCCCAAGTAATGGAAACATCAAAGATTCAGGCTATGGACTTAGTCAGCTGCAAATAGGTATTACCCTCTAATCCTAGCGATGTTGCTAGAGAGGTTTGATATAGTGGACCCACAATAACTACCCTACCCTTGATCACATTACTCAAGCAATCCCATTGCCATGGCTAAGGGAGACTTTGAACTGACTACATCTTATTTCAAGATTTCTGATGTTACAACCTGATCAAATGTTTAGAAGTATCTTATTAGCATAATCCTCTGTACTAAATTTCATCACCAAATCTATATACAACACTACAATTTGAATAAAACTACCGGGCATACCATTGATGCTAAGTGAAGTTGGAACATCAAATAAAATAAAAATGAAATACAAGGTCCTGGGTGCAATTTGAATTGGAAAATAAATCGAGGTCTCATGGTTACAGAATTTCTCAGCAATTCGATATACAACACTACAATTTGGATCCTCTATTATGTGCGGTACATTGTACACAATGGAAGATTGAAGTCATTGCTATATACAGGGTGCATAAGAATGTCAATTTTACCCTTAGGATCGGTTACCCGATGGGTATTTGGGTTATTGGGCAGTACTACCCGAACCAACTTAATATAAAATAATCACTCTATAAATAATCCTTATGTAAAATAGTGCTGGGTCGAGGGCCGCACAGCCCAAACAAATCTAAATTTTTTAATTTTTAGTTTAAAATTGATAAATAATTTAATATTAAAATTATGTATTAATGATGCAATATTTTAAAATATTAAAAATATAATATAAGAAAAAATGTTTTAAAAAACAGATGACGGCCACCTAGTCGGCTATTGACCCTATAACGCCGGAATACTGGATAAATAACCAAAATAACGTGATTTAAGAGAGTGAGAGAATTAAACCTGGTTGAGCCCACGATCTTGAATGGCATTCACAATCTTCTCCAGGTCAAACCCACCCCTCGAAGTCTCAAGCACAGTTCCGCCCTTTCTATGCCAATCATGAACCATTTTAGGGTTCAGCTCCACCGGCTCACATGAATAAAACCCTCGGTAACCCGCCCTCACCCCCAAAATCTCACGCACACCGTACTGCTCCCACAGCCCCACCACCAGCTCCCGGATCACCGTGTTCATCCCGGGGCACAGCCCCCCGCACGTGACTATCGCCGCCCGCACCTGATCCGGCTCGAAGTAAATCCGCTTCCTGGGCCCGGCCCGATGGTACGCCAGGTGGGGCCCCGGACTGGGGGATTCGCCGGAGATGTCGTGGAGGATGTGGCGGAGGATGACGTCGGAGGGTGTGATGTAGAATTCGGATACGGGGTGGAAAAATGGACTGTTGTCTAGCGGATTCGGGTGGGTTTGAAGGTCGGGGAGGGTGTCAGTGAGGTGGGGCAAGCGCTGCAACTTGATGTTGGGGATCGTGAGCTGTACATATTCCGCTGAGCCGCGGTTGTCTCCGCTGGCTGCGCCGGCGTTGTGAGATGATAGCGCCATGGCTAGCTGATCCTTTTTCTTTTAGTTTACTGTGAACACAATCATTCCAATTTCCACGGACCATGTATGTCAATTTCTATGGACGTGGATGGCTATTGGGAGGACACGTGTGCGCAACGTGGTGAACTTTTGCAGGATGGCGAAACACGGAACAGCGATGCCTGCGTTCCGTCTGAATCTATACCCACCTGTCTAATACTTAATGATACTTTTCCGTCCTTAAAAATAATAATTTGTTCAATTTTTTTGAGTTAATTTTTTATTTTTAAACTATGTTATTTAATTTGTTAATTACAACTTTTTTTTTAAAAAAAATTTAACATATAAAAAATTTATTATATATATTTTAAATTAGATATTAGATTAAAAAATACACTTACTTTTGTCGTTGAATATTTATTTTAAAATTATTTATATTTTATAAATTATTAACTTGTTGGATATGAGTGATAATTCTCAAATAAAATAATAAAATAACATAAATTAAAATGATAAAGAATATCCAATAATTATATTACAATTAATAAAATTCACCATTATTATTATTATTATCACAATGACGCAATTTCCTGATTTTCTTTATATCCAATAATTCTATTTCAATTAATAGAAAAACCTATATTTGGACCTCATAATCGTGTTTGGTGATCTTAAGTGGACCTATATCTGGGCCTCATAAATCGTGGTTTGGTGTTCTTTATTTCCAAGCATAAACTAGACCTATTTATGTTTTTTAAAAATAAGTCATGATCACACGGCCTCACCTAAAATTACTTTTGATTTATAATATAATAATATAATAAATTATTATAAAAATAATAATAAATTTTTTAAAATAAAATACATAATTATATAAAATATATTTTGATAAAAATTATTTAAAAAATAAAAATATATAACAATATTAAAATATATTAAATACTAAAATATACCACAATTAATATATAAAAAAATATTTTATATTTAAAAATTAATATTTTAATTTTACATATGCAATATAAATATTAAACTGAAGATCATAAAAAAATAATTAATTTGATATATTTTTTATAAAAATAGAATTGAGATGAAAATTTATAAATTTCTTAGAAAGAAAAGTAACATTTCTATAAATTAGTCCAACTATTTTACTTTTTATATAGTTATAAATGTTCCTTAGAGGCATTTATGGATAGATCTTTTCTCTCGTGACAGCTTCTCACGTTCCGTGAATAGCAGGGACATTGAGGAATATCCAGAAAGACATTTTGGAAATCGATCTTATTCTATCTCTGTTCCTTCCATTTGAAGAAAGGAAGGATCCCAAAGAATCGATCGCGACTACTCCACCTAGAGTATCTTACTGCCCGCCCCGGGTCCTATATGCTCGGTTCCAATTGATAGGGTATTAGGTGGAATACAAGTAGTTAGGATTGACTTAGTCTTCTAGTTTGGGAGACGAGAAAGCTAGACTATTTGGTCAGAGTCAAAGGCACATCGTCCTGTTCTAGTATATACACACATAGGAAAGGTGCGACAAAGAATTATGAGCATAGTGGTGCTGAACCAAGCAAGACCAAGCACACAGTTTAAGACCGAAGTCAGAGATCTAAGAAAGAGAGAAAGCCCCTACCGAGTGTCAACAATTATGGGGTCTAGCACCTAAGGCTTTCAATCGCATCGAGAAAGAAGAGTGGAACAACTACCTTCCCAGTCTATCGGGACTCTACCTATTTGGTTGATTCTTGCCCTGAGCTTCACTCCCTTAAACTTTTTATATAGTTATAAATTCTAGAGCACATAACATAAATCTTATTTTAGCTTAATCTTTGTTTCTTTTTAAAGCTAGTTTCTTTTCAAATTCAGCCTCTCTCATTCAAGCATCATCCCATATTCAAAGTAATTTTGAAGAAAGAAAAATCTTTTTTTTTTCTTTTTTTTTTTTTGGGAAAAAAAATCATGTGACATGAGTGAGGGTTTGTATACAATGTTGGGCATTATACTTTTATTGTTTGTCAACATTCCAACCAGATAAAATTATTATTGATAGAACTAATATCAGGTGAGACCGAGAAATATGGTATTATATATAAAATTAGTAAATAAATTTTAGTTATAAAACATATTCAAATTTTATTCGATTGATAAAAAAATAAGTTCAAATATATTTTTATAATTTAAATACAAATAAATATATTTGGTGGATTACAATTGTCCTGAAACATGATATAAAACAATTTGAAAAAAAAAAAAAAAAAAACTTGGAAAAGAAAGTGGTGACTTACTACAAAGCACGAATGTCTGAACTGTGGATGGAAAACTTCAGGCACACAGCTTCCGACAGCCCTGAAGGAACTTTCTGTCAACAAAACAGTGTTTTTCATTCCTGTAATGGAGAATCTAAGCTTAATTAATACAGGAAACCTTCTTCACTCTGTTGTTTTTTTCCCCTCTATTTAAAATAATGTATTGTGGGTGAGAATGGAAGAATCAAGAAAAAAGCATTGAGAAATGAACCGAAATGCAGGGATAAAATGTTAATTAGAAAATGAATTAAGCGATGATTAATTAACCTGCTTGACTCCCTTGATGCCAAGTAAGAAGTCATCAACTAGAAATCTTGACAACCCTTCTCAGTTGGCATTCAGGGAGCCAGGCAGATGGATCTCACTTCAAAATCTGCAAATGATTCAAGAAAAGCATATTAAGCAGTAGCATCTAAAGATTTTAATTTAATCGAAAAATGGGCAGCACAAGATGATTGGAGAGAGAGAGAGAGAGAGAGAGAGCTTTATCTTTTCTTCTTTTCTTTTTCATTTTCCATGCATGCATGCATGAAAAAGGTTTAATTTACTGGCACTCATTCTTCACGTATTTATAGCCAAATACACAAAAGAGTGAAGAAAGGAGTTGATGGGCAGGACGACATAAGATACATAAAAGTGAGAGGACGAGAGGCAGACGATGAGTTCCAGAAGATGGAGCCAAAGCTGCCTAAGTTTCGCAGCTTGGAATTTTGGACATTTTCCAGATTTAAAAATATCTAAAGCCTTGTACTTTCTTATTTTTATTACCAATTTCTGTTAAATATTCTCTCATTCTTAATTGTTTGTCTTATTATAGAGCAATCATTATCAGTCCAACATGGACCAGAATAGTTACAATCTGTTTTTGGGCACGACATATCACACCGGCAATCCTTTATATATATTAGCCGGCGCTGGTCCCCTTTCATTCAACGAATATATAAAGGGAGTTTCTATATACACCAAATTTTTTTTCTTTTCACACTATATTTATTATTTACACCACATAAAAATATATTTAAAATTTTAAATTTACTAACCCCACCCCAAAATACCTATTATACCCTTAAAAAGAATTAAAAAATTAAAAAATCACCCCCCTTTCCCTTCTCCCCTTCTGCCGAACGTTTCTGCTTATGTTCGGCTGATGCAGGCCGAACGCTTCCGAAATTCTGGTACGGAGTCTCCGATTTCATTATTGCTGGTGAGTCGGAGGAGCGGCGGCGACAGGGTTTGGAGGTGGCGGCGATTTGGTGTGGGGGGGGTCGATGGTTAGCTAATTGAAGACGGAAATTGGGGTGGGCAACTGATGGAGACTGGAGAGAGAGAGGAGGCGAGTGAGAGACAGAGAGGGATATATTAGGACTTGGGAGAATGCTTTCTGTATTGAAAATTTTTGGATTAAAATATTTAGTGTTTGAAAGGGAAGAGAAAATGAAAAGGGAAGATAAAATGGGAAGGGAAGAAGATGGGTTCAGCCAAAAATTAATTTTTTTAAGGATATATTGATCATTTTACAAATGTCTATTTTTGTCCAAAAATGTATTGTGGTGTGAAGAGTAAAAATTGTGGTGAGAATAGAAACCTCCATATATAAATTATTATGGAGAAATAATATTATTTGATTAATGTATAGATGAGCGTAGTGTGTTTAACTTTTTAAAATTAAATTTTATGAGTAAAAAATTAATGCATTTAATTAACATTTTAAAAATAGAATATGCCTTAAACGTGGTGTGAAAGACCGCATAAAAGTCTTATCCCGTGTTGCTTAAATATTGATGTCTGTTCTAGTTATCTATATATATAATAACAAAAATATCAGTTTATTAATTTTTTTTGATTGTACAATATTTATAATATATTTCAGACTATTTGAAAATTAAGAGATTTGAATCATATTAAATTTATAATATAATGTTATATATAGAGAGAGAGATAAAGAAAATTTACATATATATAGAAAGAGAGAGAATTTCTTATTAAATATTAAACAATTTTAGTTTTTTTTTTATAAAAAGTTAGATTTAAATAACTTTTATAAAATTACAATAAATTACCGCTCACGATCAAAATGAAAATTCAACATACTTTGCCACTTTAATGACCCAACATATGTGAAACAACTTGACATTCAAATTCTACAACTTGAAAAAAATGTAGGTATTTTATCTACTCATTATTTATATATATATATATATGTAAGTGTGATTGTATATATAATATTTATATATTTATTATAATTATGTTATATATACAAATTATTGAATATATATATATTTTAAATATTAATATTATGTATTTTTAAAATTTAATAATATTATATTACAATAATATGGTGGTGAGCATGGGTACGCTACACTCGCGCATGGTTGAAGCTTCGTCATTGGTCCTTGTGTTATGGGATGGAATTGGGTCCTGGGTCTTGGGCCTTGTTTGGTCCGGCTTCGTTCCTGGGTTGATCATGACTTGGTTTTGCCACTCAAATTTGAATTTCAAATGAGAATGTTGGGATTGGGTGAGATGTTTAACTTGTAAAGAGAATAGTTTATGGTGCTGCTGCTCACAAAACGAAGTCGTTTCATCTATAGGGACTGTATGTAAATCAAAAAGACATAATATATCTTTGGGGCCTAACTTGACTATTTCCTAGTTTCAGAAATAGTTTCAAGTGGTCTAATTTTAAAACTCGTCGTCCAGAAATTATTTCGGAGTTCCAACTTTTTCAGAAACATCTATACTAATAAAACAGCACAATAGTCTACAAATGATAACTTTTCCAGCTATTTCTGATTTCAAATTTGAAAATATTTTGAAAAATGTTGCATTAATTTTTTTCAATTTCTTTTCAAATTGTTAAAATACAATAAACTATTTAATTTAAGTTTTATATTTATATTCCAATTTTTATTTTGAAGAATAAAAAAAATTAAAAACATTAATTTTGTCCCATGCATTCAGGCATAGCAGTCAAATTTTTTTTCTATTTTTTGACAATACTAAAAGTTATTTTCAATTTTTATCTATTTATTTTATTTTTATATGTAATACAAATCCACCACAAATATATATATATACACACACACACACAATATAAACTAACTAATTACATATTTGTTATTATAATTATTACAAGTTTAACATAATACTAAACCCACAAAAAATTCATTTTGAATCTAGAACGGCCTCGTCGAGGCGCATTAAGCGACAATTGTGGCATCGCAATCCAGTACTGAAAAATATAATTGATATTATACCAATAAATAATTGTTTTCTTTTCCCCTCCTTTTCTTATATATATATATATATATATATGTATTAGATAATTATAATTCTGGCTCGAATATATTAACTATCATGATTCAATATATATGTAAGTGTGATTGTATATATAATATTTATATCTTTATTATAATCATGTTATATATACAAATTATTGAATATATATATTTTTTAAATATTAATATTATGTATTTCTAAAATTTAATAATATTATATTATAATAATATGCAGGTGAGCATGGGTACGCTACACTCGCGCATGGTTGAAGCTTCGTCATTGGTCCTTGTGTTGTGGGTGGATTATGGGCTGGAATTGGTACTGGGCCTTGGGCCTTGGGCTGGAAAAGTTATCATTTGTAGACTATTGTGCTGTTTTATTAGTATAGATGTTTCTGAAAAAGTTGGAACTCCGAAATAATTTCTGATTTCAAAATTGAATATATTTTTGAAAAATGTTGCATTAGTTTTTTCAATTTCTTTTCAAATTTTTAAAATACAATAAAATATTTAATTTAAGTTTTATATTTATATTCCAATTTTTATTTTGAAGAATAAAAAAAATTAAAAACATTAATTTTGTCCCATGCATTCAGGCATAGCAGTCAATTTTTTTTTCTATTTTTTGACAATACTAAAAGTTATTTTCAACTTTTATTTATTTATTTTATTTTTATATGTAATACAAATCCACCATAAATACATATATATATATATATACACACAATATAAACTAACTAATTCTATATTTGTTATTATAATTATTACAAGTTTAACATAACACTGAACCCACAAAAAATTCATTTTGAATCTAGAACGGTCTCATCGAGGCGCATTAAGCAACGAAGGTGGCATCGCAATCCAATACTGAAAAATATAATTGATATTATACCAATAAATAATTGTTTTCGTTTCCCCTCTTTTTCTTATATATATATATATATATATATTAGATAATTATAATTCTCGCTCGAATATATGAACTATCATGATTCAATATTTGGATTATTTCTTCAATTCTAATATCAATTTTAACTTACATAACATTTATTTTATCTGTGTATACTATTCATTAATATAAAAAACAAACGAAGATACTATGAGAATGTTCGCGCCGATCGACCGTTGACACATATTAGTATGTCCATCATTAATATGCAATTGTATATAGTAGTAAAAAATCAATTACTTTAATAAATACACAAATAATAAATTATTGATTGATATTTTGAATTTGAAATGTCAAACTGCTATTAATGTTCCATGATTATATTATAAAACAAAATCTATTATTCACCTAATTACTAAATTTGTGCGATTAACACATACTGTTAAAATAAATTGCACATGTCACGGGATTAAATACCAATTATAGAAATTAGTATTTATGAACTATGAGTAACAAGACGCTACCTCTTAATTAAAAAGGCCGAATCTTATCATAAAAAAAAATTATTACTTTATTTATTTATTTATTTGTTTTCGGGTATTATACCAATTTTAAATCGATAATAATGATTAAAGCATTAAAGATATATACTAATCTATAGCCGATGGATTGGGCACATATAAATAGAAATTATTAATTACAACATCACCATTTATATAGAACTTAAGAGACTACCAATTTATTTTTTTCAATGAATATAATAATTTAAAACTGTCCAATGTTAATAATTTAGTGATATTATAATATTAAATAATGGTATAAATTAAGGGTTTGATTTTTAATTGTATAATATAGTAGATATATATATATAGATATACATAAACATAAAAATAAACTGCAATTTATTAGGGATATCAATTATAATTACCTAATTATAATCTTTTTTGAACACCAAATTTCCTTAAATTTATTCGATTTCAATAAATGCGCAGTGATTCACGGCAGAAGGCCTCTTATCACCAATTAATGAAATGGAATCATATTTCGTAATCTTAGTACTCTAATGGATTGATTTAAATCCCTTTTCGTCATCATCCTCTTCTCCATTCATTTCTGTATAATTAGTTTTAAAAATTACGTAAAAAAAGCATCAGAATTACAACAAAAATCAAAGGGATTAGCAGCGATGTTACTTGCAAAGCTTCTAGCAGTGTTCATTGTTTTGGCTGTGTTCCAAGAATCAGCATTAGCCATAAAAAAGGTTAAAAAAAAATGGTTCTTTTGCAGTATTATCACACTGTTGATCATACTTCCATGCAAATCGTCAAATTCTTGTTTTATTTCTGATAAATCTTTAACTTTGTTCGTTGCAGTCATATGTTGTCTATTTGGGTGGACATTCTCACGGCCCGGATGTTACTGCGGCGGATCTTCACCGTGTTGCCGAGTCACACACTCAGCTGCTTGCCTCATTCTTGGGAAGGTTTGTGAAATTTTCTTTCTTTTTTGGGAATTTCATTTGAAATCTTGATTTTATGAAGTGATCTGAAATCTTGCCTGCAGCAAAGAGAAGGCAGATGATGCAATATTTTACTCATACAAGAGGCACATAAATGGGTTTGCTGCTCTTCTTGAAGAGGAAGAAGCCGCACAGATTGCAAGTATGCACACACACACACACACACACACACACACATATATATATATATTGTGCTTTTTATCAGTAGTTGGTTCTGTAAGTATATTTGCTGATCGATTTTCGTTGTAATTAAACATAGAGCATCATAGTGTGGTATCAGTTTTTGAGAATAAAGGCAAGAAATTGCACACAACACATTCATGGGATTTTCTTATGCTGGAGAAGGATGGTGTCATCCACCCTTCTTCTGCATGGATAAAGGCCAGATTTGGTGAAGATACCATCATAGCAACTCTTGATACTGGTAACCAGAAAATTTCCAATCTTTTGTATTTTAAAAATAAATAAATTTAAAGTTCAGCATCTTAACTCTATAAATTGCGATGTCTTACTAGGTGTTTGGCCTGAATCAATGAGCTTTAGTGGTAAAGGGTATGGTCCGATTCCGGCAAGGTGGAAAGGGACTTGTGAGGAAGATAAGAACATAGCACCCTTTTGCAACTGGTACAAATCTTTAATTATTTATTTTCCTTTTTAATTAAACTTCTGTTTCCTCTGAATTTATATGATCTTAAATATTTTGATTAATATGGACAATTTCCAATAAAGGGGCACCAATTTTTTTACACAAAAATATAAATTTCTCTTTTCTAATGAACTGCACCGAGTTGCAGGAAACTGATCGGAGCAAGATACTTCAACAAAGGCTACGCTGCCTACATCGGCAAACCACTCAATTCCTCATTCCGCACTACACGCGACACCGTCGGCCACGGGACCCACACCCTTTCCACCGCCGCCGGAAACTTCGTCCCCGGAGCAAGTGTCTTCGGGGTCGGCAACGGAACTGCAAAGGGCGGTTCGCCCCGAGCACGAGCTGCCATGTACAAGGTTTGCTGGGGCGAGGATGATTGCTTCGATGCTGACATCCTGGCTGCGTTCGATATGGCAATACATGACGGCGTTGATGTGATTTCCGTCTCCCTAGGCGGAGGACCTGCCGAGTACTATAACGATCCGGTCGCCATTGGCTCGTTCCACGCCGTAAGGAATGGAATTCCAGTTATTGCCTCTGCTGGAAATTCAGGACCATATCCTGGAACTGTAGCTAATTCTGCCCCTTGGATTCTGACTGTTGCTGCTAGTACTATTGACCGTGAGCTGCAAGCTAATGTTCAACTTAAAAATGGTTCATTCTTTAAGGTCTGTCTGTCACTTGTTCAATTTTATTTTAATTGTATCCTTTATTAAGAAACATTAAATTTGTAAGCCAGGGTACAAGCCTTTCTAAGCCATTACCCGAAGGAGGATTGTATCCTCTTATCAATGCTATCGATGCTAGAGCTGCTAAAGTACCTGCAGACAATGCGTACGATTTCTTTTATTCATTTTAAAGCATAATTTCTATTATTCATTTATTTAGAACAATTGTACTTGGATAGATACTGAAGCTAATGTTTGAAACAATTTCAGGTCACTTTGTTTAGAAGGGACATTGGATCCTAAGAAGGTTAAGGGTAAAATAGTAGTATGTGGGAGGGGAGACAATACGAGAGTTGAGAAAGGCATTGAGGCGGCGCGTGCTGGTGCTGCTGGTATGATTCTTGTTAACGATGCGTTCAGTGGTGGTGATATTAAGGCCGACCCTCATGTCCTTCCGGCAACTCACATCAATTACACAGACGGCCTCGTTCTCCTGGCTTATGTCAATTCCACCAAGTATCCATTCAGTTTCTTCATCTTTATAATCTTAATTATGCAAATTGCTATTATTCTTACTCTTTGCATTTGTGTTGTTAGAAATCCAGAAGGGCTGATTACACCTCCAACGGCAGTGTTGAACACTAAGCCTGCTCCACATATGGCCATTTTCTCTTCCAGGGGTCCTAGTGTGATTAACCCACAAATTCTTAAGGTAATTTTCATCAAATCATTTACTTAGTCCTTACAAACAAGACTCGTTTTTTAGGACGGAGAATGCTGCATTTTTTCAATTTCTTCCCCCACCTAAATCTTTGTTGTGCAGCCTGATATTACAGCTCCAGGTGAAAGCATCATGGCGGCTTACACTCAAGGAGTAAGTGCGTCGGGTTTAGAATCCGACAAGCGAACCACGCCCTTCACTTTTATGTCTGGAACATCAATGTCTTGCCCTCATGTTTCCGGAGTAGTTGGCCTTCTCAAGACCCTTCACCCCGACTGGAGCCCCGCTGCAATCAAATCCGCTATCATGACAACTGGTATATATACATATATATGTATTAACAGAATCTTGAATTTTTTTTCCAAAAAAAATGATGTTATTCATATTACGATCCTAATAAATCAATCTCAAACAGCACGAATAAGGGACAACACGATGCTTCCGCTCCGCGAGTTCGACTTGGCAAAGACCGACCCGCACGCATACGGGTCAGGACACATCAGGCCGAACCGCGCTGTGGATCCTGGATTGGTCTACGACATGAGTGTCAACGATTACCTTGACTACCTATGCTGGAAAGGCTACAACCAGACATTGATCACCAAGTTCTCGGGCGCCGGTTACCGCTGTCCGGAAAAATACGATGTCTTGGACCTGAACTACCCCTCCATCTCCTTCACATTTCTTAACGGAACAGCTACGGCGACAAGGAAGGTGAAGAATGTGGGCCCGCCCGGAACGTACGCATCTCGTGTTCGTCAGCCTTTGGATTACCACTGGGCTTCCGTTGAACCGGAGATTCTGGTCTTTAATAAGACCGGGGAAGAAAAGAGCTTTAAGGTGACGATAAAGGAGACGAAGTTCAAGCCAAGAACTGAGATAGCGTATGCATACAAGTTCGGGGAGCTGGTCTGGTCGGACGGGAGCCACTACGTGAGGAGTCCGATTGTGGTGTTGCCAAAGAAACACAAGTCCAATTAGTATTTGTAGGATTATTTATTTTCAGGGTAGTTTGATCTATCAAATCATTAGTCCTGCTTAGTTGTTTCTTCTCTAAACTTTGGCCTATTTGGGTATATTTTGATTTATAATTATATATAATATGTTTATGTGATTATGAACAATAACTTGTATCTTTCTTTTAAATCTTTATACTTTATGGGTATGATTGGACATGCCTTTGCACAACTGATTGTGGATTCTGCCACAACCCAACCCGTGTTTGTTTATGAGGTTGTTGGTTGTGGTTGTTTCATCCACAACCCTACCCACTCTAAACCTCTTTTTTCTCACTCTTCTCTCATCATTCCCAAAAAAACTATTCAATATATATTTTTTCACTCAAAATTTTTATAACTTTTTTATTTCAAATCCATTTTTTATAAAAATTATATCATATTAATTCTCTTCTTAAGATCTTTATTTTGACATCCATTTTGCATATATATATATATATATAATAATTCATCACCAATTATTATATTCACAAATATTTATCTCTCATAATATAATAATACAAACAAAACTCTACTAAACTTATTGATTTGACATATCAATAATAATCTACCTTATCACAACCCAAAACAAACACTACCTTTTACTATACATTTGATTGTTACACAATCTTACAGCCCACAACCGATTATACTAAGTAGGCTTCCAGCCTAGTTCAAACGTATCTGTTTCTGGTCTTGCCAAATAATGTTAAGCGGATGTTACATTTCCAATCAAAGTAATAGAGGAAGCTGCAGGCCCAACTGGGTTGCATCTTAGGCGGCCCAATGGACATTTCTGAAACATTTCGAGCCCAAAAATCTCTAGATTGGCCCAATACTCTGGATTCCCCCTACAAACATTACACAGATTTGAACCAAGAACACATACATACCCTCACTCCGTACACTAATCTTTTTAAGTGAATTTACATTTCTTATTTATCACGTATACATGTCATAATTTAATATTATTTAATTTTTTTTTTACAAATCTTAATTTTCAATTTATCATATTGTGACATTAATTTTCCTCTTTATTAGTAATTTATATATATTTTTAACTTCTCTATGTATAAAATGTGATATATATATATATAGTGAGTCTCTTGTACATCGGTTATACCATGCATCCGATTTACAATATTTTATTTGTTTAACTTTCAATTATTACTTGTTTACTTAAAAAATATTACTATTTTTTTAAGTTAGCAAATGAATAGTAATATTTTTCAAATAAACAAGTAATATTTATTAATTAAAAAAATATTGTAGATCGGATTGCACGGTGTACCTGATGCAGATAAATTTTTAGGATTTATATATGATTCCTACAAAATGTTACGCCACTAAAAGTTTCTACAAAAAATCTCATGTATAATTTTATGAAAATTAATAATTAACTTTTTCTTACAGCGAACCAAATATAACTCCTTACTACACCAAAAATGTATAAAAGAGAAAAAAAAAAAATTTATTATTTTATTTTATTTTTTTTATTTTTGGTACAAAATTAAATAAACAAGCATCGATTATATTTATCTCAAAGGTACATGCAATCATATTCTGCAACTAAATAGATAAATATGATTATAAAATATCAAACTTCTAATTAATAAAAGTAACTAACAAAAGATATTTTCTCAAAAGATAAGTTCTAATTAATTTTTTTTCTCATTTTTAGTATTATATACACGGGCACGGTTCGGCAGTTCCGGTTTCGGTTCCGGAACCGGGGAGGGTGGAACCGAAACCGAACCGCCATATACACGGTTCCGGTTCTGGTTCCCGGTTCCGCCGGTTCTGTTTAATTTTTTTTTAAAGATTTGTTGGGAACCGTCGGTTCCCGGTTCCGGTTCGGAACCGCCGGTTCCCAACGGCCACATGATCTGGGCCGTTGATCTATATTTTTGAAAGCTCAGAACCGGAAACCGGGAACCGGCGGTTCGAACCGCCGGTTCCGGTTCCAAAAATAGGAGAACCGGAACCCAACCGTATGTTATACGGTTTCGGTTCCAAACCGGAACCGGAACCGGTCAACGGTTCGAACCGGACCGTCGAACCGGCGGTTCCGGTTTGGAACCTGAACCGTGCCCGCGTCTATATATATATAATGTTAAACATTACTATTTGTATATCGTGATAAAATATAATTTAATTTTCAATAAAACTGGCCCAAGTTATCATGTATAAGAAAAATAAAATAGAATTACCATTTCTTCAAATAAAATTTAAAATAAACAATAAAAATAAAATAACATTCAATATAATATATTTTAAAAATAAAACTAAAACTAAAAATACTAGAAAAAATGAAATGGAGATTATCGGCGATTAAATCTCACTATTGGTTACATGGTATTTATCAATAGTTATGTTATTGAATTTGATTATTAATAAGGGAAGGATTAGGAAGTTCGTCATAAGCCGAGACCATATCGTTCAAAAAAAATAAACTAATAATAATAATAATAATAATAATAATAATAATAATAATAATAATAATAATAATAATATATCATATTATACCATAAATTTACTTTTTATAATCATATTGAGCAATCATGATTATTTTATTATTATTATTATTATCGGTGTGTTAGTTTATTTACATTATAAAAGGTATTTATATTTTAACAAATTGAAGTGAAATGAAACTCAATTGATCAAAGGCATATACACCATTTTTCAAAATTATTTCCACTTTTCAAAAACTGAAAGATTAGTGGTAAATTAATATATTTAGACCACTTTGCGATTATTTAATATAGATTTATTAATTGTATTTAAAAATTAATTATATTATCAATTTTTTGAAAAGTTAAAAATTAATATTTATTTACAATCCAAATCAAATACGATAATTTAATACCCAACAAATATTCAAATATAACCCAAATAATCACCTAAAAATTATAATATTTTTTTGAATTTAATATTTTTTTTAATATATTAAATTAAAAATCATGCAAAAATAATTAATTTAGTATATTATTATACATTTAGAAAAAAAAATTGTAATTTTAATATATAAGAAAATTTATTTCTAAAAGAAAAAATCTGACGAAAGTATGAAATGACAATATTACAGAATCATCAATGTTGGTCGGTCTTTGGTCCCATTGTCCCACACTAGGGTTAGCAAATGGCAGCATGTCTGGGGAGGGACAGAGAATACTTTCTGGCCCCAATTACTTAGGATGATAAATCTAAATTAGAAAAAATAGTTTACAGTTATCCAGCGTTTACTTTGTTGGATAATTTTCTGGGCCAATCCAGCCGATCCGGGATAAAAGACAAAATTCGGGATAATTCGGCGGATACTAATCCGACCTAAACACCTGGGATAAAAATTATCCGATGTGATAAGAAATGAAAATTTACTGTTTTACCCTTATGCACAAACTTAATTACAAAAATGTCCTCATATATAAATCATGTATTAAGGGCAATTTTGTAATTTCTGCATTATCCTGTCCAATCCCACGAAGTAAACGTTGGATAGTATAAAATTATCTTTCTCTATCCTAATTTTATCCTACGAAGTAAACGTAGGATAAAAATTTCGAACTTATCCCTATCCCAAGTTTAATCCCAATTTCTATCATATCCTGTCCAATCTCTGAAGTTACTAAAATTTTGGCCACAATACAGTACAATTAATATACACATTACTTACGTAAGTATATATATATATATATATATTAATTATAAATATTATTTTGGTTGAGATTATTGATGTAAAAAAAACATCTAAAATTAGTTCAAAAGTTATTAAATATAAATAAAAGAGCGTGGATTTAAATATATTATATATAATTTAATCATAAAACATTTCGAATAAACAATTTATCTTAATAAAAACATAGAATAAGAATAATTGTGACACTAATAAAAACAACAAATTACACGTTATGAAATACATTTTAATACAACAATTTATTTTCTATTTCTGTCGTCCGTATCACCAAAATTTTCACACGCCCATACTTCCTTAAATAAACTTTTAATTTCAATTGGAAATCCCAATTTAAAATAAAATAAAAGTTTTCATTATTATGTATGTTGGTCAATGTTACCATAACCATATATTTGTTTCTTTATATTATGCTCCATATTCCAAAATATGACTTTCATTGTATAACTAAAATAGTTATATAAATAGTAATTATATAAAGATGAGCATTAAATAAAAAATACCATAAATTAAGGGAAAGACGGATGCATGATATATATATATATAGATATATATATATATATACTTGAAGAGATTTGCATCTCCTCCAACATCATTTTCTTCTTTCTTTCCTATCCCTATAAATAATTAAGCTTTTTTTTTCATAGAAAAGCATCGGCTGCCTAGTTGCTGCTTAATTACTACGCACAGAAATATATATATATATATATATATATATATATATATATATTATATATAAGCATCCGGCCTTTTTTGGTTAAAAAACAGCGATGTTATTAGCCAATTTAATAAAATTTCTTGCATTGTTGGTTCTTTTTGCTGTGTTCCAAGAACCAGCTTTAGCCATAAAAAAGGTACACACTGTCCAGTTTACTACGTGTTCATACATACATATATGTGTGTGTATGTATGTATCACTGTTGGCTTATATGATCTGATAAAATGTAAAGTTGTGTTTTTTGACAGTCGTATGTTGTGTATTTGGGAGGACATTCTCACGGCCCGGATGTTACAACTGCTGATCTTCATCGTGTTGCCGATTCACACACTCAGTTGCTTGCCTCATTCTTGGGAAGGTTTGTGAAATTTTCATTCTTTTTTTAAGATTTCATTTGAAATCTTGATTTTATGAAGTGATCTGAAATCTTGCCTGCAGCAAAGAGAAGGCAGATGATGCAATATTTTACTCGTACAAGAGACACATAAATGGGTTTGCTGCTCTTCTTGAAGAGGAAGAAGCCGCACAGATTGCAAGTATGCACACACACACACACACACACGCATATATATATATATATATATATATTGTGCTTTTTATCATGAGGTGGTTCTGTATGTAAATGTGCTGATCGATTTTCGTTGTAATTAAACTTAGATCATCCGAGTGTGGTATCAGTTTTTGAGAATAAAGGCAGGAAATTGCACACAACACATTCCTGGGATTTTCTTATGCTGGAAAGGGATGGAGTGACTCCCCCTTTTTCTGCATGGAACAAGGCTCGATTTGGTGAGGATACCATTATAGCAACTCTTGATACAGGTAATTACGCACAAGTTTTTGTATCTTTTAATGTTTTTTTTAATTGATTTATTTCCATCGAAATCATTCTTGATATCCTGAATTATGCATTTTCATTTGAATTCGATCATGAACTTAATTGTTGTTGTCGTTCCTTTACCAGGCGTTTGGCCTGAGTCGAGGAGCATTAGTGGCGAAGGGTATGGTCCTATTCCATCAAGGTGGAAAGGAACATGTCAGGTCTATAACGATACACAACACTTTTGCAATAGGTACATCTTTTCTATTTCATTTATCTTTTTATCCTAAACTTTATTTTCTGTGAATTTTAGTGATCTTACCATTATTGATTTATTATGATATTTCATTTCTAAGGATATGTTTGCACTGTATTGAAGGGTGCGTTATCTTCGATCGTACAACTATATAAATAGTATTATAATTTTTTTTAGGAAGGGTTCGTATATTATAATTTTTTGGAAAGGATTCATTGAGTGGATTTATCAACTTCAAATTAAGTTCTAACATAATGGTAAGATTCAGATCAACATGTCCCGTTGTGACACGTACCAATGCCATTGAAAACATGCCTTAAAAGAATCATTGAAAGCAAACCTTAATTCCTTTGATGGTTTTCATGTTAGATGTGTGAAATTGTTGCAGGAAGCTGATCGGAGCAAGGTACTTCAACAAAGGCTACTCTGCCTCCGTTGGCTGGCCGCTCAACTCCTCGTTCCACACTCCACGTGATGTAGACGGACACGGGACCCACACTCTATCCACCGCCGCCGGCAACTTTGTCCCCGGTGCCAGCGTTTTCGGCATTGGAAACGGGACGGCAAAGGGCGGCTCGCCACGCGCCCGTGCAGCTGCGTACAAAGTGTGCTGGCCTCCAGTCAAGGATGAGGCCGAATGCTTTGACGCCGATGTCATGAAAGCCTTCGATATGGCGATAAATGACGGCGCTGATGTGATTTCGATGTCTTTAGGCGGAAATCCTTCCGACTACTACGACGATGGGCTCGCTATTGGTTCGTTCCATGCTGTGAAGCACGGAATAGTGGTCGTTGCGTCTGCTGGTAATTCCGGGCCCTCGCCTGGAACTGTATCCAATGTTGCACCATGGATGCTAACTGTTGGAGCTAGTACCATGGATCGCGAGCTAGAAGCTAATGTTCTGCTGAAAGATGGCTCATTCTTTACGGTCAGTTATTTGTTTATGTGATCTCATAGTTTTTTTTTTTCCTTCTAATTCTTCTTCTTCTTTTCTTTTCTTTTTTTTTTTTTTTTTTTTTTTCTTCTGGTCTTAGGGTACGAGTATTTCTAAACCATTACCACGGGACGCATATTTTCCTCTTGTTAGCTCTGCTGATGCTGGAGCTACCAATATATCTGCAGATGATGCGTAAGATTTTTTTTTATTTTTTTTTTTTTACTTTTGTGATTTTTTAACTTTTCATTAGCTAATAAAATGGCTATTTTGCTTTTATTCATCTTCACTCCCCAGAACTCCGACTTATAAGGATTAAGTTTTGATTATACTATTTAGAACTCGATGGTACGGCTCATTCAAGTTTTACGAAAAGTATCAGCGCTCCTATTTTTAAATAAACTCAAAATGTTTTATGTATGCCTTGATGGTAAGTTTTGTTAGTTTCGGGGTTTAGAAAGATGGTTTTGTAAAACGAAGTTTTACGCTACTACTTGTTACTTCAAGGCGAGTGATCTCTGTCCTTAAAGCAATTTCGCCCCCACCGTTCTTTCGAACAATCGTGTTTTGGGTTACCGACGAATTGCCTCCCAAGATACAATGAAGCAACGTATGTAGCAATTGTCAACACTACACGATGGTGGTGATAATCCGGATGAACTACCGAGTTATCGGGGGTTTCAAGACACTACAAATAATAGTTCTATAGCACTTTTATTTATAGCAATCGGGTATACAAGAAGAAAGGTTTTGTATGTGTTTGTTTTTGGTTTTTGGATGATTCTCAAATTTGCAGAAAGATGGCAATATTTATAGGCAAACTCGTGACTCTTCAAACAGGCACACTGGTTCATAACAGTCGCGATGGTTAAGCCACAGACACCCTTTTAACAGATATAACCGCCACCTTTGACGAATAGGCGCGTCTTATTGATATGATGGTTCATTAGTGACGGTTTTGTGACAGAAAAACTGTCGCTAATTGCCATTTCGTTGGTCACCACCAAAACACAACAAAACCCTTAACTTCCTTCCTAAGACACAACCCAAAAAGACCATTGTTTGTTTTTGAAAATAATTACCCAACAAGTTTTATAGGGCTCGTACTTCATTTCGAGTTCGTGAGATCATTAAGAATAAATAAGTTTTTTACTATCTTATAAATAGTAATTAAATGCGTAAACAAGCATTAAATTTTAAAAAAGTATGAAAAATGATTAAACCCTTAAAACTATGGAGGTTGATGTTATATTGTACTGTCTCATTTCTGTGAGTTAGTTTCTGCAGAAAATTGTGTAAAGAAGGAACACTGGATCCGACGAAGGCGAAGGGTAAAATAGTAGTGTGCCTGCGGGGGGAGAATTCGAGAGTGGAGAAAGGCGTGGAGGCGGCTCGTGCTGGTGCTGCTGGTATGATTCTTGCTAATGATGAGTCTACCGGTAATGAGATTATCTCCGACCCTCATTTTCTTCCGGCCAGTCAAATCAACTACACAGATGGCCTTATCCTCTTCGCTTACATCAATTCCACCAAGTATGTACTTTCTTCCTGTCTGTTTCTTACATATGCAAACCATTTGTTTTTTACTTAATTCTTACACATTTTGTATTTTTAAGAAATCCAGAAGGTTTGATCACAACTCCTAAGGCAGTGTTTAACACTAAGCCTTCTCCGTTCATGGCATCTTTCTCTTCCAGGGGTCCTAATCTGGTTAACCCTGAAATTCTCAAGGTTTGCAGTCATTTACTCAATTACAAAGTTGTAATTTTTATCAAGATTTTTTGGGTCTAAATCTGTGTTGTGCAGCCTGATATTACAGCTCCAGGCGTAAGCGTTATAGCCGCTTATACAGAAGGAAAAAGCGCGACAGGTTTAGCAGTGGACAAAAGGATCACCCCCTTCAATACATTGTCCGGAACTTCAATGTCGTGCCCCCATGTTTCCGGTGTAGTCGGCCTTCTCAAGACCCTCCATCCCGACTGGAGCCCCGCTGCTATCAAGTCCGCCATCATGACCACTGGTACAAAGAGTTCTGTTTGTATAACTATTTTAAGACTCCTTTTCTGGGATTGAATATCATCTTCATATACGATTCTCTGTGTGCTGATGATGTCAAATCTATATTTACCAGCGAGAACAAGAGATAACACGGTGAATCCAATGCGCGATTCGGATTTCACCAAGGCCACCCCATTCTCACAGGGTGCAGGACACATCAGACCAAACCGGGCCGCGGATCCTGGACTGGTCTACGACTTGAGTGTCAGCGATTACTTGGACTTCCTCTGCGGCGTCGGCTATAACCAGACTTTGATCAGCAAGTTTTCGGGTTCCGATCACAATTGCCCCGAAAACTATAGCCTCTTGGACTTCAACTACCCCTCCATCTCTATCATACATATGAATGGAACAGCCACTGTGACAAGAAAGGTGAAGAATGTGGGACTGCCCGGAACCTATGCAGCTCGTGTTCGCCAGCCGTTGGATTACTCGGTTACGGTTGAACCGCGGGTTCTGAAATTCGAGGAAACTGGAGAGGAGAAGAGCTTCAAATTGACTATAAAAGCTAGAAGTTCCACGGTTGAGGCCATGTATAGGTACGGGCAGCTGATATGGTCTGATGGAAGCCACTATGTCCGGAGTCCCATAATAATCTTGCCTAAGGCTCAGCCCAATTAGCGTTTGTAGAGTTAGCTGATATGGTCGGATGGAAACCACCTTTTTTTTTTTTTTTTTTTTTTTTTTTTTTTAGAAAAGGTTAAGTGTACAGCCTTTTCAGGGTAGTTTGTCTATTTTTCAATGAAGTTGTGTTACTCCATTTATTGATTGCCCGAAAATTTGTTCAATATAATAATGTGACAAAAGTTAGCATTTCCTTCCAAATTGTAATCCATGGGGCTTCATCAGGGTATCTTTGGATTAGACTTAAATAAATATATAAAAATATTCTTTTTCGAAATTTGAAAATTGAGAAATAAAAAGTTTATACTTTAAAAAAATAATATACTATCTTTAATTGATGAATTAATTCCTTAATAACATTGAGAATCTTATACATACATGGCAGAAATGGATCTGTCCCAGTTCAACGTTTTCTTTACTTCCAAATAATTAATTATTACAGCAGAATGGGCCAAAATAATTATTTATTACAGCAGAATGGGCCAGTGACCCAGTAGTATATAACAAGTAAGCCCAAACACAGCTACCCTTGCTATTTCCCTTACCTTCCAAAGAATTAATTATCATGGGCATGTCCAGTAGTATATTACAAGCTGAGCCCAAATCCCAGCCCATTAAAAGAAAAGAAAAGAATTACATTTATTTAAGCAGGAGGCCCTCTTTTTAAACCCCTCTCTCTCTCTCTCTCTCTCTCATTTTCCACTCAGTTATATGCGGTGTATATTCGCGGCCCATTTAGTCTCTCAATCGACCACCACTGTATCTTCAGACTGAAACTGAAACCAGAGCTCATTGATCGGCGCAATCGATCTGTGTTCAGGTAATTTCTCGTCTTTAATCTCGTATGACACTACTCGTAGCTTACTGTTCTTAGATCTAATCGGTTTTTTTTTTCTTCTTTTTTTTTGCTTAATCTGTTTGTTGAACATGTTTGATCCTTAATTAAATTAAACTTCCTGATAGAACAAAATAAAGGGAAAAAAAAGGTGTAGGCGGGAGTTATCTAGTTTTTTTTTTTTTCTTAAACATCATACTTGGTCCTTAGAACTACTCCGACCAAACCTAACGTGTATTTTAGATAGTGAATTTTTATTTTAATTTTTTTGGTGTCATGATATGTGAGGTCCAGATTTAGAGGCTTGGCTAAAACGACATTTTGATGTCCACCTAATCTTGAAAGGTAATGAAGCTATCATATTTAGGTGAAAGCATAAATGTTGAGATTGAAGCATGAAGTTGTAGAAAAGAAGCTTGCTGTCTGTATTTGGCTTTTTGCACACTAAATTCTGATAGATAGATAATTGTTCTGGCCTAATTATAACTTTGGCCTATTGATTTTGTCATTTGATATAAATGTCGAGCTTTTTAATGTAGTGATATTGTTGGGCTATTCTTAGCTTCAAAGAACACAACCTCCACCTGGTCAATGAAATATTATGGCATTATATTGAGTTTACCTGTTGTAATATGTTTTACGTCTATGTTGGAAATATTATTGCTCAATATTAAATACTAATGAGGAAATTGGCTGGCTGATTTTGTCTACATTCGTGATGGATCTATGTATATCTCACTCTTGTCCAACTAAATTCTACTTTTGCATAAAAGTGGTGGCATGGCTTCTTGGGGATGTATATTGAATTCTTTCTTTATGTTTATGTTTTTGTTTTTTGCCAATTATGTTGGATGTCTTCAGGATAATCACATGGAAGATAAACCTCAAGTGACGGAATTGTCCGAGGAGGCTGCTGAAAATGTCGCTCAGGACAAGAAAGAAACCCTGGAAGAGGTGCTTTCTAGACACAGGTATGAAAAATTATTGAGAAGAAACAATAGACCCTTGAATAGAAAATTTCGAATTGTTATGACTGAAACATAAAGGAAATGTTGACACCAATCGTTTTGTTCTCTTCTCTTAATAAGTCGTAAAATATGTGCTCTGTATTTAAACTATGAAATTCATACATCAGTTCATGCCAATTTGTTGGGTTGCAGGAAAGAGACTCATGATTTACAGAACAAGGAAGTTGCATTGAAGAAGGCAGCAGCTAAAGGAAGCAAAGCTGAACAGAAAGCTAAGAAAAAACAAGTTGACGAAGAGATATCGCGACTTTCAACAAAGCTTAAAGAAAGACAGGCTGAGGAACTGGCATCTTTGGGATACAATAATAGAAGTAATGGGAATCAAAAAGGAAATCTTGATAACCTAGTGAAGGCCATTGCTGGGGTTTCAGTCACCAATCAACCTGAGCAGCCAAAGCTCAGTAAGAGTGTGAAAAAGAATAAGAAAAAAGCCCAACAGGAAGCAGATAGGGAGCAAAGAATACAAGAGGAGCAGAGCAAAATTGTAAGTGATCGAATGATTGAAGATGAGAGGTTAGAACAGAAGCTTGGGCCTCTTGGGTTTACCATAAATGAAATAAGGCCCGATGGGCACTGTCTTTACCGGGCTGTCGAGGATCAGTTGGCCCTCCAATCTAGAGGCTCTTTAACTTTGACTTACCAAGAGCTTCGACAAATGGTGGCTGCTTATATGCGGGAACATATGTCAGATTTTCTACCATTTTTTCTCTCTGAGAATGAGGCAGGTGGAGAATCGGAGGACACCATTGCAGAAAGATTTGAGAATTATTGCAAGGAAGTTGAATCGACAGCAGCCTGGGGAGGACAGTTGGAACTTGGTGCTTTGACACACTGTCTAAAGAAACATGTCATGATATTTTCTGGATCTTTTCCTGATGTAGAGATGGGAAAGGAATACAAATCTGGAGACAAGTCTGACTCTTCCAATTCAAGCATCATGCTATCCTATCACAGACATGCTTTTGGGCTTGGTGAGCATTATAACTCTGTTGTACCCATTTCGGGTCAATAATTGTCTCATATTAGAATATCCTAGGGATTATTTGGTGTACAATGATCATCATGGTGTTGAAGGAAGAGTGAAGCTGAAATGTATTTCTGTTGACTAATTTTGGTACGAGGGTACTTGGTGGTTTTATCTTTCTTTTTACATGCAATGTATAATTCTGCACTAGACTTTCAGACTAGTGCTCGAAGATGGTTGAGGTGATGCAACAGAAGATGAAGCACGATAATTATATAGAAGACGGGAAAGCACAGCCGATAAGGGCCCTGCTGTCCTTTGTTGATTAAGATTGTAGAAATATAGTTAGACAGGCTTCTGCTGTCACCAGAACTAGAACTTCGTTTTGTGTCTATTAGTGCTAGACTTGTGAGAGACAGAGACTTTAACAGTGCTACTCTCTCTATCTCTCTCTCTCTCTCTCTCATATTTGAATCTTTAAATTATTTATAGATGTTTGGAAAGGTTCTGAACAATGAAAATATGTTATTTTCAAACAATCTATTGTAGAATGTAATGCATTTGATTTTTTCCTGTAGTCAATGATCTCTTCACATGTTTATAAATAATTTAAGAAGAATTTTTGAAATATTTATGAATAGTTAAGGGAATTCTTAATATTTTCATAGTTAAGGTATCCAAAGGTACAATTTCCCGAAAGGGCAATGGGGACAAACGATTTCCGATCATGGGTCAGCTTTGGTCCTCCTTAGGATTTTCTTACATCGACTATCCTAGAAAGTGGCTGTAGTCAAAAGCATTGATACCTTTTCAATTGCAATGCCTTCAAGTTTTTTCTTTTTTTTGGCCCACAAAGTTTTCATAGATGTTCGAATTTTGTTTTTCCAACACCTTAAGTTACATTCTTATTTTTTTCAAGTTCATATATATATATATATATATATATATATATATATATATATATATATATATTTTGACTACCCTTGCGAATCTATATCTTCTTGATAAAAAGTTCGAAGTGATAGTTATTCAAGATTCCTTCCTCTGGCTATAGATGTACTTGGACAGATTGCGCTGATTATTATCATTAACGAATCTTAGATTTCGTAAATTCTAATATTTGATCATTTCTGGACACTTTCTCTGGCTAAGCAGCAATGTTTTCAAACTTTGTAGCACTGTTGACTCTTTTTGCTGCGTTACAAACTCCAGCTTCAGCCATAAAAAAGGTGTGCCATTGCCCTCCGTGCAAATTGTTCTCTCTTGTTTTTTAATTTTTTCCTATTGTTTTAGGGTTTTTTTTTTTTAAAAAATGGAAAATTTCTTGTTTTCTTTTTTTGGCAGTCTTATATTGTATATTTGGGAGGACAACCTCATGGCCCAGAAGCTACTACTGCTGATCTTCATCGCATAAATAATTCACACACTCAGTTGTTTGCTTCATTTTGGGGAAGGTTTGTGAATCTTTCAAACAAAAATGAAAATTCTCATTCCAAAATCATGATTTTTTGAACTCTTCAGTCCTTGTCTGCAGTAAAGACAAGGCAAAGGATGCAATATTTTACTCTTGCAAGAGGCACATAAATGGTTTTGCTGCACTTCTTGAAGAGGAAGAAGCTGCAGAGATTGCAAGTATGCATATACATATTACTACATTTATCATGGTTGGTTCTGTAAGTATACTTGCTGATCAATTTTCGTTGTAATTAACCATAGAGCATCCAAGTGTGGTATCAGTTTTTGAGAATAAGAAATTGCACACAACACATTCATGGGATTTTCTAATGCTGGAAAAGGATGGTGCTATCCACGCTTCTTCAGCATGGAAAAAGGCTAGATTTGGTGAAGATACCATCATAGCAAACATTGATAGCGGTATAAAAGGACAGTTTTTATTTTTATTGAAAATCCTTTATTGTTTTATCTTTTTGGATTTAATGTTGAGAATGAAATCAATGAATTCTCAAGGTGTTTGGCCTGAATCAAAGAGCTTTAGTGGCACCAGCTATGGCCCAATTCCACCAAGGTGGAAAGGAACATGTCAGGATGATAACTATACTGCACCCTTCTGCAACACGTAAATACACTTAATAACTAGATATACATATATGTGTGTGTGTGTGTGTGTGCGCGCTTTAATTGGTCTACTCTGTGAACAAATAATCAAGATTTACAAAAATGAATGCAGGAAACTAATCGGAGCAAGGTATTTCAACAAAGGGTATGCTGCTCATGCTGGCGAGCCACTTAACTCTTCATTCCACATTCCACATTCCACACGACACACTCGGGCACGGGTCCCACACGCTGTCCAGTGCAGCCGGAAACTTTGTACCCGGAGCCAATGGCTTCGGCGTGGGAAATGGAACAGCCAAGGGAGGTGCGCCACGCGCACAAACAGCTATGTACAAAGTGTGCTGGGGTGAAGATGACTGCTTGGAGGCTGATGTCATGAAAGCATTTGATATGACAATACATGATGGCGTTGATGTGCTGTCAGTGTCTTTAGGCGGCCTTCCTTCGACTACTTGTCCGATGGACTCGCTATTGGTTCGTTCCATGCCATAAACAAGGGAATAGTAGTCGTTGTCTCTGTTGGGAGTTTGGGTCCAATGCCTGGAACTGTATCTAATGTTGCACCCTGGTTGATAACCTATGGAGCCAGTACCACTGACCATGAGTTTCAAGCTAATGTTCTGCTTAAAAACGGTACATTTATTAAGGTCAGTTGTTGTTTGTTCATCATCATCATCAATTGTTATTTTGATGCTATCAATCTTCTTGAAATGATGTTTTCCTTTGGTTGTATATAGGGTACAAGCCTTTCTAAACCACTACCACAGGATGGATTCTATCCTCTTGTCAGCGCTGCGGATGCTGTGGCTGCAAATGTGTCTGCATATGACACGTAAGATGCTTTGCTTTTTCAAGAAATGGTACTTGATCTTACACATAAACCTGATTTCTGCAGTAAGCTGTGCAAAGAATGAACATTGGATCCGAAGAAGGTGAAGGGAAAAATAGTAGTGTGTGTGAGGGGTGGGAATCCAAGAGTGGAGAAAGGTCTTGTGGCGGCTCATGCTGGTGCTGCTGGAATGATTCTGTGCAATGTTGCGTTTGATTGGGACGACATCTCCCCCCACCCCCATCTTCTTCCCGCGACTCACCTCAATTACACCGTTGGCCTTATCCTCTTTGAATATATCAATTCTACCGAGTATGCTGCTGTTGCTGCTATTCAATTGTTAGTTTTGGCTTTTGAAGAATGTTGATTCTTGCTTTAACATTTCTGTTTCCAGAAATCCAGAAGCTGTAATTACAGCTCCGCAGGCAGTGTTGAACATTAAGCCGGCTCCATCTATCGCGTCCTTCTCTTCCAGGGGTCCTAGTATGGTTCGTCCGGAAATTCTGAAGGTACGCATTGCTAGAGAATATGTAAAGATTTTCTTGTTATATTTTGTGATATTCTATAATTATCATGTTCACATAGCAAATCATATCTTTCTATATGATATAAGCATTATATACACGTGACTGACATTTGCAACTCCCTTCAATGTTATGTCTGGAATACCAATGTCGTGCCCCCATGTCGCCGGGGTAGTCAGCCTTCTCAAGACCCTCCACCCCTACTGGAGCCCCGCTGCAATCAAATCCGCTATCATGACTACTGGTATATATATGTAACAAAATCTTGATTTATCTTTTTTGCAGTTTTTCCAATTTTCACTGTACAAACATTTACATTAAGGATGCTAACATATAATCTTAAACGGCACGAACAAGAGACAACACGGTGAATCCAATGCTCGATCATGATCACAGACGGGCCGACCCATTCTCACGCGGCGCAGGACATATCAGACCAAACCGAGCCATGGATCCTGGATTGGTCTTCGACATGAGCGCCAACGATTACTTGGACTTTCTATGTGGGATCGGCTACAACCAGACATTGATCAGCAAGCTCGCAGGTTCCTTTTACCATTTGCCCGGAAAAGTATAATGTTCTGGACTTCAACCACCCCTCCATCTCTGCAAAAGGGATCAATGGATCAGCTACAGTTGCAAGAAAACTGAAGAATGTGGGGCAGCCCGGAACCTAATATTCCCAGTTTCCTCCTTAGCTCATCTGAATAACTTATTTGATGCCATAGTAGAGTATATCGGACCCTCACCCCACCCCCCCACCCCCTTTTTGTTTTTTTTTTAATTCGTATTACTAAATTTTATTGTGCAAGTATAAGTATTATTTTATTGACACAAAAGGAGTATAAAGTTGGTTAGGGAGATTTCGCCTTCCTATTTTTGCCACTTATTAACTTTTATATATTAATCGATTACTTTTTTTAGTAAGTGACGAAATATTTTGCATTTTTAATTTAGTTTTTTTATCTACTTGTAAATAAATTAAAATTTTACTCGTGTGATATACGATTTATAATATATACTATTTTTTATGAATAAATATATTTCATATGAAATAAAAAATAAAATGCATTGAGTATTCTTTTCTAAAAAATTTATAATTAATATATTATTTGTGCTTTCTACAAACAACAATTGATTAGTTTTTTTTTTTTTTTTACCAAAACACACTATAAATAATCTAACATACTATAAATATTTGAATACAATATAAATATACAAATCAACTCAAATATTTCAACCCTTCAAAGGAAAAAAAATCAAATACTTCAAAATTATTAATTTTTATAGTTTGTTTATAACTTTTGGTAATTACCAGGAATTTTCAAATTTTATTATAAATTTTAAAAACCTATTTTTATTTTACTGAATTCATATATTTTTTCGTTCATGAATTTTTTGAATTTTTAATATTTTTCTTAATTTATTTGTAATTTAAGGAAATTATCTTTATTTCAAAATTTATTACATATAGATTTTAGAATTTACTTTTGATTTTCAAAATATATTATTAATTTTTTTGTATTTATTTCTAATTTTTCAAATTTTACTTTGTAATATTTTGGAATTTATTTTTTATTTTGTAATTTTAAAAATTATATATTGTTTTTAAATTTTACTAAAATGCCCTTTTAAGGTGCATGCAATTCACAGATATGATTTTGATGAAAAAATTTATTGGTGAAAAGCCCGAGCCCACAAATTGTAATTTTTAGATAGTTAAGCTTTCAATATAAAATTATTTATACTTTGTACATTTTAGTTAAATAAATATATCTTCGTCATACAATACATGAGATTTAATTTATTTTATTATATTAATAATTTATAATATTATTATTTTTATTATTGTAAAAATGTACATAAGTTATTATTATATATCAATTGTGAAAAATAAAAAAACAAACGATTTCTATCTATAGCACTCAAATAAAACTGAACTCGGCATCTCTAATTAGTGTAGGTTTGCCCCCTTTAGATACAAGTCATGACAATTTTAAACGTAATTTACATAAAAAGTATGTTCTTTAATTAATTAGTGCATATGCATGATCTTGTTGGATTCCCGATGCTTCTTAATTTACAAAGATATGAATTTATGTATATATTGTTTCACAAAATATGCACATAAACATAAGATTTTAGAGTATATTTTTTATTGTCCTGAACTAAATATAAATTAAATAAAAAATTATAATTTTATATAATTAATAGAATCATATTTTTATTTTTATAAAAAATTAATTATATTTTTAGGTTAAATCTATACAAATTAATATACTATTTATTCAAATTCAACACATATATCAAAATATAATAAATAATAATTCAATTCATAAAAAGTATATTCTATCCATAAAATTATATTTCATATTTTAAATAAAATTATATATTTCAATATATACAATATTATTATCAAATTAATAATTATAAAAAAATTATTAATTGGATACATAATATATTAAAAATATATTTATAACAAAAAATCTTTATAAAAAAATAGAAAAGGGAAAATAGAAGAACAAATACATGTCATCATAAAATCTCAATCTCACCTTAGATAGATATAGATTGATTTGACGGCTAAATAGTTATTCTATCTCGCTCTCTCTCTCTCTCTCTCTATATATATATATATATATTTATATATTAGGGTTAATATACCTTTTCCCTAATCCATATCATGTTGAGCTTGTCTGCGCTGGAACCATCTGGATTGACGGTCAAGCAATGATGACTCAATGGCTCCTCCTCTCTCAATAATTCATTAGTTAACTAATTGATTTATATATTGCCAATATTGATTGCCACCTGCCTTTGTTTATCGTGGCCAAGTATTCCTTTCGCCTTCTTTCTGGTATTTGAAGTTCTGGGTTAGAGTTATTCTCCTTTTCCCCAATTCAGAAATCAAAGTCAAAATCTTGCCGAAGATATGTCTTACGCATACCTTTTCAAGTATATCATCATCGGTGATACTGGTAAATTTTTTGTTTCTTGTTTTCCCCTTTTCTCCGTTATCGAATTTCTGATCCTTCGGTGTCAACATATATTTTCTGGTGTAGTGCTGTTTATTTTTCTAATAGGATTTCTGACATACTTCCAATTTCATTTGGGTTTCTAATTTTGTTGTAGTTTGGACTGCTCTTATATTTGTGACTGGTTCCTGTTTGCTAGTTAAAATTCTGTTATTATGATATTTCTGTTTACTTCTCGAACAAGACATATCGCTGGATCGGCAGTGTACCCGTAACTAAAAATTGTATTTTTCTGCAATTATTCTCGTATGCTTTATGACTATTTGGAAAGTTAGATGGATCTGCACTAATGTAGATTTGCCTGTCAATGCTTGAAATGATACGTATGTTCAGTTGGTGCATGTTATATTATATTGGTAAATAAATCGAACTTGGTTTAGCGTGTGCCTTTTGTCAGGTATTCCCAAGTTCAGCGTTTTCTCTTTTACGGGGAACGCATCATCATCACTTGATATGTTCTGTTGATCTTTTGTGATACAATGAAGTAGCTTCTTCACAAAAGACCTAGAAAAAGCTTGATGTGGTGAATCAAGAGACTTTTGAGGAATTTATCAAGGAATCAGCCTTACTTAATTTATTCCGTGATTATTTTATGTTGATAAAAAAACTTAATTCATTCCATGATTGTATATGTTGATATAAAACTTTCTTTTGCAGGGGTGGGAAAATCATGTCTTCTTCTGCAGTTTACTGACAAGCGTTTCCAGCCAGTGCATGACTTGACTATCGGAGTTGAGTTTGGCGCGCGGATGATCACAATCGACAACAAGCCCATTAAGCTTCAAATATGGGACACGGTTAGTTTCTTTTCTATGTTAAGGGTTTTATGCTTCTTTACATTATCATTAGGTTTGCATCTTTGAGACTAAGCTATTTCTTGCACTATTGGTTCAGTTACTGAGAATGCTAGGAAAAGAGGTCTTAAGAATAACTTTCTGTTGGCTACTATAAAGTTTATATTGTATTGTTTTGAATTAGTTAATCATTTTACTCGAGGCAAAAATGATAGCAAACACCAGTCTTCTGCATTCTTTCTTCAATCTGTCTCCTCTTGCTTAGTTGCCAGCCGTATTTTGTAGAATACTTTTTTTCTTTTAACTTTTTATGGGGTTTCAGAAATCTATATAACTAGTTGTTGATACGATAGAACAGTAATGTGAAAAACATGGTAATAGAAAACTACTATTGAAGCAAGCATGTTTTCTGACATCAAAATGTTGATAAAATTATTCAATAATTTCCAATCCCATACTTTAAAGAAGTTATATGGTGATATTTCAAACTGGGACGCAGACATCTCTAACAAATTCAGAATTAAATATTAAAATCCAAAACATAGGTCTGGGACCAAGAGTAGTATGTTTGCTTTGAGTTTAACAACTTAATGCTTTTCTCTGATTTATTCATGAGCCTTGAAAGTGACCTATCACGGTAATAGGCATTTGATAATATAATTTTGTAGTTGTCCTTATTGATGCATTGTGATAAATTTGTGAATTGATCTAAAGGCATAGGTGTATTTATGCTTTTTGAAGGTTTTCATGCTAGTTACTGAAGGGTCAATGTTGAATATCTAAAATTGAATGATGTTAACTGAAACACAGGCCGGTCAAGAATCCTTCAGATCCATCACAAGGTCATATTACCGAGGAGCTGCTGGTGCACTTTTGGTCTACGATATTACTAGGTACAGCCTTTGTAGCTCTACTCAATATTTCATGGATAGACTTTGTTAGTTTGTAGCTTGATAAGTAGATATTTTACCCTGAAAATACAGTTTGTTCAAGAGGGCAGTTACTAACTATCTACCAACATTGGATTTTAACTGATACTCCATAACTCAGGGGCAGGTCCATATCTGTATAGCACATCTTTCATTTTGACATTTGCTTCAGATGATAAAGTTTCTCGTGGGTGTTTATTTTAATATTTCTTTGTTTATTTATTTTATTTATGTTTTACCTTCTGTTAATGAATCTTCTTATATATATCAAGATAACTGTTTCTTCACTGTCTTCCTGCTTGTTAGGAGGGAAACTTTTAATCACTTAGCTAGCTGGCTAGAAGATGCAAGGCAGCATGCTAATCCAAACATGTCAATTATGCTGATAGGCAACAAATGTGACCTTGCCCACAGAAGGGCTGTTAGCACCGAAGAAGGAGAACAGTTTGCAAAAGAACATGGATTGATCTTCATGGAAGCATCTGCTAAAACTGCTCAGAATGTAGAAGAGGTGATGGAGGATTCCCCACTTCTATGACAGAATGTACAAATATTTGGCTGTTTAGTTGTATGGCTCCTTTTTATTTTTAATGATTCGCTGAGTATTCCCTGCAGGCATTTATTAAAACTGCTGCAACAATATACAAGAAGATTCAAGATGGTGTTTTTGATGTTTCAAATGAGGTTAGCTTGTTCTTTTGTCTCCTGATAGTTCCTTCATTTTTGAATCTTGATCAAACAAAAGTTCGATTGAATTCTCTGTAATGTTCATGCAACATAATGCTTAAGAGTACACTAGCTAGTGAACAAGATAAACCAACAAACAAATGGAGGGACATAAGTGAGAATTGATTATTTATAGGAGTCTGTGTCTTCATTTATTTGACCAAAAAAAATAAAAAATGGGACCTTAGAGGAACACCTCAACTTTTCTGGGACGAAGTATCATTCTTCATTACATAATACGACTTCTCAAGAATAGTTTCCTTTATCCCATTTCTCATATTTTATATCCACCGATTACTTAATGATGCAATCTCTCACTTGGTTTGCCCTTTCGCAGTCATATGGAATAAAAGTAGGGTATGGTGGAATACCTGGTCCGTCTGGTGGCAATGGTTCTTCTTCTCAAGGTGGAGGTTGCTGCAGTTGAGGTTGGCTTGTTGGCACTGTTCAGTCATTCTTTCTGCTCTTCCCTGCTTCATATTTATACTCCACAACTTGGCATTTGCAATTACATCTTGAATTTATTGGGACTTTTATCATCTTCTCCTTCCAATGTGACTGTAAATTTGACAATAGTTTGATACATTTATCCACAACCCCGTCGTTGTGCATAAAGGAGGGCATAGCCTGCATTCATCATGGTCGTCCAAATGTAGAACCAGTGTAATTATAGTGCTTCTTCTTCAAGATTGTGTTTGTTATTAAAGTAAGCTCCAATTATTGAGAATATGGCTGCCAATAATATTATGTCTTTATCTACTCAGAACAAAAAATCGAAGAATATGAACGATTGATTTCAAAGAACATTAAATATGGGTATGTTAGGAGCATAAACAGTTAATGCAGTTTCAATAAAAATTGAAAATCTTATTATTATTTTGGGACAAATAAAGAGTGTGGGGGGGGGGGGGATCCATTGTCTCATGCTGTTTCTGAAAAAGAAAATTGTAGAAATTAAGATTTTATATATATATTACTAATTAATCCTTAATTAATGTCTCATCAATTCTCTCAAATTTCTTATTTTATGTAACATTAATAGTGAAAGAGAATCAAATATTTTAATAAATTGAGAATTAGATATTTTTTAAACACAGGATAAGGATAAAATTGAAAGAAAGAGTGAAAAATATCTAAAATATTAGCTGGCAATAATTGTATTCATCTCAAATAGTTCCATAATATAAAAGAATGAGGATTCCTCTATACCTTCTTGATATGTATCTCAATATTTAGTTTTTTTATTTTAAATCTATTTTTATGTATGATATATCAAATTAATATATTTTTGTAATGTTTAAGTGAATATAAATATTGTATATATTAAAGTAAATAATTATATTTAAAGTATGAATTATACTTTTTATCAATGGAATATAAATTTTTTCAATATATTTGTTGGATTTGAATAATGGTATATGAATTTAAACTAAAAATATAAATAAGTTTTTTATAAAAATAAAAATATTGTACTATTAATTTATATAATATTATAATTCATTATTTAGTGTCAATAATATTTAATAAGTTGAAAATATTTAGTTCATGACACTCTAAAATTCATTTCAAAGTATCCTGCAACTTATTATTTAGTAAAAATAATTTTATGAAAATAATATTGCAATATAATATAAAAAAATATTTTAAATTAAATAATATTATAAAAATTTATATAATTAATATAAATAATAATTTTTATATATTTTTATAATTACAATAATATAAATAAAATATATTATGTCCCGTATAATATAATACACGGCAGCAGTATTTAATAATGGGCGGGAGTACATTATTGTGTTGGAAATAGAGATTGAAGGAGAGGCCGATAGTTGTCAGCTTGGTAAAAGGCGTGACGGATGGTGTGCATTTGCGTACACTTATGTGTGCTTTAAAACGGTTTTTTTGTTCAATTTTATAATTAGCTTATCTATCACTCACCCAAAGAAACCATCTTCATTATTGAAGCAAAAGAAAACCACTTTCAAAGGAAACTTAGCCCAAAAGGAGGAACAAAAACACATACACAAGGTAATCAACCTTCACACCACACACATTAAGATCCATTCTTCTCTTCATCATTCATTCAAGATCCAAGTTTGTTAATCAATGCTCTTATCCCCTCTCTGTTTTTGCAATTTTGTCCAGATAGTTGTTGCACGATGGAGAGAGACAGCGCTCGGAATAGGAAGAGGACAAGAGACGGAGAAGACGAGACCGCGAAGAACAAAGAATCCCGTCCGGGCAAGAAGCAAGAGCGTGGGAATAATTCCAGTGACGACAAGTGGTGTGATTCCTGCGATGGCATTGGAGTTTTCGATTTCCCTTGGCTCAAAGAAGGCGTCGTCTTCAAAACCGACGACTATTTGGATGATCACGACGAGAAGTTCTCGCCTTGCTCGTACCCAGATGCATTTGCAGCAAGTTTTGATCAGTCCTGTGCAGAAGATTTGGGTGTGTCCCCAGGCCCGGATGCAGATTTACACGACGACAAGTACGATGATGACAGTTTTTCGTCGTTGCTGGTCGATGATGATCTTGAAAAGGTCGACTGCATTTGGAGTTGCGTCATTGATCAGCCTCTTGAATTTGGTTTCAAGAAGGGATGCATAGACAAGTTATGATCCATTTTTAATTTCTGCAAATTAAATGGAATTTTTTTTTTTTTTATATTTTTGGGCTGAATTAGGTTGGAAAGCCGTGTCAAAACTCGAAAAAGGATATCATGGAAAGATGTCGAGAGAAACCTAAATTTGGTGAGTTGGAAAGAATTGTGAATAGATAAGGATGATGTCCGAATGGGAGGATCACTGTCGGGCCGGGCCTGATAACTAGGTGAGCCCGATCTGTCTTTGTAGTGTAGTGTTATTTCATAACCAACCATCCAAGATTTTGCAAATGGAAAGATTAATTATGCAGTGCATTATTGGTGAACAATGCGTACGTGTTCACTTTTGTAACTTTGTTCTTTAGGAAAATTGGTGAATCCAATTGAATTTATATTTTTTTATATTAGTGTGTGATTGTGTGAATAAATTATAGGTGCGTCTTATTTGATCGTACATTGAAGATAAAATTTAATAAGTACTTAAATCATTCAACTTGAGGGTAAGAGGGGTAGATAATAGATTGATAAGACCTTATATTTTCTAGTGTGATTCAATTTTATATTTTATATTATAAAAAAGATACTTTTTTTTTAATATATAATTTTTTATTTTATGAGCGTTTGATAATGACTTCAAAAAATTTATTTTGCCCGATCAACTTTACATAATTTAAAAATTTGTCCGAAATAGTTTATGCGGCGGTCTGATCACCTATGCGGCAAGTAAAATTATAAGTTTTGTGTCAGCAATTTCCAACAAATTTTTCAATAATCCATAAACTTAAAGGTGATATAAGCCAAAATTAATAGGTATAAATGAAAATTTTCCTTTATTTTATTATAGAATGGATGTATAGATTTACACTATACACAAATCCCACTAATTAAATTAAATACAAAAATATTAAAATATCTAAAGAGGTAATAATGACTTCCAAATTCAAATCATAGAGCAAGTCCCTTCAAGTAGAAGCCTAATTCCTTGAGTTTTGCAATTTATACAAAAATGATGCCTTCAACAGCATTGCTTTCAAAATACTCCTAAAGGAGTTGTCTCTTTAATTAAAAATTATGAAATTATATTTTATAAATTATATTACAAAAAAGAAAATTTCTAAATATTTTAAGTGTGTTTGCATGACCTAATCATATACAATAGTTTGTATAAAAGATATTTTTACATAAATTATATTTTTTATATGTCTTTATCAAAAAAAATATATATTTAAAATAAATTAAAATTTATTTATTTAAATATATAAATATATATTATTTTATAATGAATTAAATACTGCAGGGACAGAATTAATTGGTTTAGAGAAAAGTCATACGTGTACCCATTAGAGATGTTAGATTCCTGCTACCAACACGTATACTCTTCAAATCCTGTCTCTTTTTTTTTTCTTTTTCTTTTTTAAGAATTTGCTGGATTATTATTACGAAAGCATTGTAATAAATGAGAAATAAAGATAATTAAATTGGGAGCATGGATATTTGGGACATATCAAGCAACCTATTGATAATATATAATAAATATGTATTATTAAAAGATATATATAAATTATTATGTATACTAATAATATATTTATATAAATATTATTTGATTTGAAATATAGTTAATTTTTTATAATACATTGCATCGTAATTTTTTTAAAGTTACCTCGAATAAATAATATATTACATAATATTTCAAAATAAATTTTAGAGTGTTCCCAAACATAATATAAATATTTTGACTAACTAAAAATTATTGAAGTGAAACAATAAACTACAATATTATATAACTTAATAGTATAATATTTTTATTTTTTATAAAAAAAAAATATGATATTTTCAAATCCAACTCTAACGCACACATATATATACACATTAAATAATCAATCCATGAAATACTATATTTCATTAATAAAAATTATATCTCATTTTTTTAATTATTTATTTTAATATATATAATATTAGTGGCAAATGCAAAAAGGAAAAATAAATTTAAAACAAAAATATTATATGAATATTTAAATTTTAGTGAATTATAAAAATAGGGAAAAAAAAAGAGGGAAAGAAACATGTAACAAAAATATAGTATAATTTTAATGAATTTTCTTTTAAATTATAGAATGATTGTTTTCTTTTTTTCCCTTTCCAATTTTCATTTCTCTTATTTTTTTGGTTTCTAATTTTTTATAAAGTGTTTTGGTTTTTCGTTTTTGTTTTAATTTTTATTTTTCTTCGTATTTTCAAGTTTTCTTAAGTTTTTTCATTTTTAGTATTTTACATTTGTCTTATTGGTATTTTATTTTTATTATTAGAATTTCATGACAAATAATAAATTTGTGAGACAATTTTACAGGATACTTATTCAAAATAATAATAAAATATTTTATAAAAATAAGATAACTGAAAATTTTAAAAATAATTAAAGCACTATATACATTTGTGAGATTTGTGAGACTGTCACACAAAATAAATATTTAAGAAAATAATTTTTAAAAAAATTAGAAAAATAACATAACTAAAATAATTTTTTTCCTTTTTTTTTTTTAATTAAAAAACCTCATTGGTAGAGTATTGAGAAATACTTTTAATCTTAATATTGTAGGTTTGCTGTTTTATTTGTTTTTATTTTGTTAGATAATTAGGTGTGGGTTTGTGTTTGTTTCTTAAAATATTAATAATGAAGTGATGCAATCTAGACATGGGCACGGTTCTTAATTTCGGTTTCGATTTCGGAATTGATGATTTTTGGAATCGTAAAGGGCGGAGTCGAAACCAAACTGCCAGATATATGGTTTCGGTTCCAGAACCGGCAGTTATCCCGGTTCCGGTTCCACGGTTCTTTGTTTTTTTTTTCGGTTTCGGTTTTGGTTCCACGGTTCCGATTCCGGTTCCCCCGATTTCGGTTCCACGATTTCGGTTCCCGGTTTTCGGTTCAAAACCAGCGGTTCCCAACAGTTATTCCATCTCACTCGGAAGATCAATGACTATTTAATTTCAGCCGTTGATTTCCAACGGCTATAATTTTCAAATTCAATTTGAAATCGAATCAGAACAAAAACCGACTGTTAGAACCGCCGATTCCGATTTCAAAAATTTAAGAACCGAAATCGAACCGTTACTTCATCAATTTCAGAACCAAAACCGAATCAGCGATTAAACCGAATCGTTGATCGAGAATTTCGATTCCATACCGGAACTTTGATGCAATCATACAACACAGTTTTATTAAACATACTGTGTGTAAAGTATCTGGTAATACAGATAAAAATATTGCTATTATGATAGTTGCAGGTTTCACTGGCCAACTTAAAGGTTGGTGGGATAATTATTTGTCCCAAGAACAAAAAGATTCTATTTTTAATTCTGTTAAAAATGAGAATAATATTCTTGTTGAGAATGCAATTTATTCATTGGTTCTCACAATAATAGATCATTTTACAGGTAAGTTTACTGATAATGGAGGTTTCTATACCTTATGAAGAATATACTTATGGTAATTTAATATCAACTTGTGTACAAGAAGGTTTATCTTTATGTAATGAGTTGAAATTAAATAACCAGATTAGAAAGCAAAATTTGCTTGAGAAAAAACAACTTGGCCAATTTTGTGGTCAATTTGGTATGGAAATTCCTCATAAGGGGAAGAAACGTCCTTCTAAAGATATTAGAGAAGGAAAACTTTCTAAAAGAAAGAAAAGATATTATTCTGATAGAAAAAGAGAATTGAAAAAATCTAGATCATCTTTTTATAAAAAAGATAAAAGAAATAAAAAAGAATTTTCTATTATATGTAGAAAATGTAAAAAACCTGGTCATTATGCTAACCAGTGTTGGGCTAAAGATAAGATTAAAGCTCTTGAAATGGATGATGATTTAAAAGAAAAAATTTGTAAAATTGTTTTAGATTCTGACAATAATAAATCAGAAAGTTCAGATACTGAATACTCAGAATCTGATGTTTCTGAAGATCTTCAACTTCTTGATAATGAATCTTTATTATCAGAAAGTGAAGATTGTGACGCATGTATACAAGGACAACCTTGTATTCGTCCTCTTAAAGAAGTCAGTAATACTGATAATAAAAATGATGAGTTTTATAAACTTATGTCTCAATTTCAAGATCTTAATTTAAGTGTCTTGACTAATGATAATATATTAGAATTTCTTAAAAGGATTAAAGATCCTACTTTAAGAACTAATATTATTGATCAATTGGAAGATATTCCATCTACTAGTAATACTAGTCAAACTGTTTCTCAGAATACTGAGAATTCATATTCTATGTCCGAAGTTAATAAGCTTCTTAGACAGAAGTATGAAAAACAAAATCCTATTTCTACTCAGGATTTAGTTCATGAGATTAATAATCTTAAGAATGAAATAAAAAATCTTTATAAGATTAATGATAATTTTCATGAAAGACTTTCTTTATTAGAAAGAAATAAAGAAAAAGAGAATGATAATATTCTTGATGATTCTATTGAGCATTTTATGCCATTAGAAAAAAATTATCTTTCTACTATTTCTATGATGATATCTCAGAAGTGGTATACTAAAATCACTCTTATTATTAAAAATCATAAAATGAATTTTATTGCTATGATTGATAGTGGTGCTGATTTAAATGTCATACAGGAAGGATTAATTCCTACTAGATATTTTCATAAAACCACTCATTCACTTTCACATGCTGGAGGTGAACGTCTTGATATTAGTTTCAAGATTCCAAAAGCATATATTTGCAAAGATAATTGTTGTATTTCAACAAGTTTTCTTCTTGCTAAAGATATTTCAAGCCAACTTATATTAGGCTTACCTTTTATTTATAAAATTTATCCATTAACCATTGTTAATGAAAAAGGGTTAACTGGAACCTTTGAAGGGAAATCCATAACTTTTGATTTTATTACAAAACCTGTTCATAAAATTCTTAATGAATTACAAGAACAGATTGAAAGAAAAACCTTTCAAATAAATTCTTTAAAAGAAGAAGTGAGTTTTCTAACTATTGAAGAAAAACTCAAAAATCCTAAATTACAGGAAAAAATAAAACTTATTAATAATAAGTTTTCGATTGATATTTGTAATGATTTACCAAATGCTTTTTGGGATAGAAAAAAGCATATAATTTGTCTTCCTTATGAAGAAGATTTTAAAGAAAAGGATATTCCCACCAAGGCAAGGCCTTGTCAAATGAACTCTGAATATTTAGAGTTATGTAAAAAAGAGATTGAATCTCTTTTACAAAAGAAGTTAATAACTACTTCAAAATCTCCTTGGTCATGCACTGCATTTTATGTTAATAAACATTCTGAGCAGGAACGAGGAGTTCCTAGGCTTGTTATTAATTATAAGCCATTAAATAAAGTGTTAAAATGGATTAGACATCATATTCCTAATAAGAAGGATCTTCTTGATAGGCTAGTTAATGCATTAGTCTTTTCTAAATTTGATTTAAAATCTGGATTTTGGCAGATTCAAATTAATGAATCTGATAGATATAAAACTGCCTTCAATGTTCCATTCGGACATTATGAATGGACAGTTATGCCATTTGGATTAAAAAATGCTCCTTCAGAATTTCAACAAATTATAAATTAAAAAATTCTACCGGAACATTTTATTACATATCAAGAAAGAGTTACATTAAAACTAAATTTAAGAAAAAAAAATGTAAAATTTGGAAACCTAAACTATCAACCGCAAGTAAACCTAAAATTTCATTACAATTATAAACATTTGAAAAACAATTAAAAAAATCCGTTAGCTTCACAATTTTATTAGCTATAAAATCTGTTACAGAATTCTCCTCATAAAATATGAGTAAATATTCAATTAGAACATGTTTTAGCATCAAAATGTCATGGATCAAGTATTGAAATCTTCAATTTCCAATATGCTTTTTGTCCCAAAATTTACATAAAGTAAGACCGTTTATTTCTAACTAAAACTTAAGAAAACTCAATTTTTGACACAATATCGGATCTTTCAATCATAGAAAACAACTCAACATACATGTTATAAGCACGATAAAAAAATATGTAAAAATTACGAACAAATACATTATAATTATTTTTAAATTACACCCCAATTTATCTTTAAAAGCCGCCATCAATATTCAATTTAATCCGAACATCATTTGTGGGAATCTCCCCGAGTATAAGAATCTCAATTGTGTGTCACAAACCAATGATCTTTTCATAAACCAACAAAATAGAAGAATTAAGCATAAATTTAACTACTAAAAATTGAATTCTAGAAGGATAACAACAAACATTGTCAAACAAATTAAGAATTGCAGCAACGTTGGGGAATACTAAAAAAATAAAAAATAAAGTAATAATAAATTATGTTTTATTTTATATTAATCATCATACATCATATATATTTAATAATATTATGCATTAATTAACACACAACATATATTATAAACGATAAACAGAAGATGAAATACAAAATGAAATAAAAAATACGAACCCCATTATGTGGCTCAATCATTTATACGAGCATCAACTTTCTTTCTTTTGAATTTTGTAATTTGATGTATTTTATTGTAATATTTATCAAAATTTTGTAATCTTACCTCAACACTACAATATTATTAAGTGAAAAAAAAAAAAAACGATATCATTATACATCATCCTCACATTATAAACTTATACACACTGACCTCCAACATTAATTTGGTATTTATGATAATAAAGCTGATTTTGACAATAGAAAGACCATAAATGAACCTTTAAAAAAAAATTATATAATTAAAAAATAAAATAAATAATTTTCCACAAGAGTGAAAATATTTATGAATATTTCTTGTTCATTGAATTTGAAGTGCAAATTAATATTAACTTATAATTTTCAAAAGATGTGGTAAGTAATTTAATTTTTAATACAATCTATAAAAAAGACTCATATTTTAGAATAAGAAAATATTTTTTTACACAAAATAATATATTTAACATATTTCTATTAATAAAATAATAAAATACTTTAAATATTCAAAATACTTAATTTTAAAATTAATTCACTCAAAATTATATTATTAAAAATATTTTATTTTAATTTCTTAAATATATAACAAACTAGGTATGGCATGGCAACAATTCTAGTGAAATGTAATAAAAATCTATTAAAATTTTGTTTTGTAATATTTGTTTGATTAGATAATAAGGTAAATACTGAAATTCATAAGATGATCGACCAAGAAGGGAGAAAAATAAATTAAAAAAAGAAAAGAAAAAAGGAAGAGAGAGGGAGTGGGAGAAAAATAAGTCGGTGTTAGTTTTACAGATGTTAAACGGACTAGTTCTGTCAGTTTCGGCTAGCCCTAGCAGGTTTTGGGTTAATCGGACCTTGATTTAATCGGGTCAATTTGAACGGGCTTGCTTATGGTGAATCTAACCCTAACCCTAGCGGTTTTCGGGCTAATCGGGTCACTATCGGGCTATGAGTCAAAATAGTTAAATTATATATTTAAATTAAAATTTTAATTAAATGCATATTATGCTCTATTTAAAATACAATTTTAGATAACATTAAAAGATTGTATATTTTAGAACTTTTATATTACTATACAATATTTAAAGATTCAAACATTTAAGTCATATACACTATTTCATGCTCTCAGTTATAGCTTTAAGAGCATTCACTGTCATAAAATTGAAATCATGTTACATTTAAGTTCTAAATTTAAATGACATTATTTAGAATCTTATAATAATTAAATATAAATTTTAATATATTATACTAAAAACCAAATATAGTGTATGAAAAATAATTAAAAATGGTGTATATTATTAATTCGATATTAAAAAATAGACAAATAAGAAGAAAAGTTCGGGCTGTCGGGTTAGCCCTAACCCTAAGCGGGCTAGCCTTATAGGGCTTCGGGCTAATCGGGCTCAGGCTAAACCGGCTAATAAAATCAAGCCCAAACCCTAAAAATTTTCGGGCTAAACGGATCGGCCGTCGGGCCATGGCCCTTTTAACATCCCTAGTTAGTTTTGTTGGAAGATATAATGTACGATAGAATTTATACAATTCGAAAATAAGTTGTTATAAAAATATATATCTCGACTGATATTCGGGATCTATCTATAAAAAAACATGACAGAAAATTATAATAAGTTAATTATTTGAATTTTCTGAAATAATAACATATTTGAAATGACCTCAAGATTAGTTGAGATACTATAGAGTTTTGTAATTTTTCTGTTTAGTGAATGAGAATTAAAAGGGATATTTTTTTTATTTTTTTTGTATAAATTAATAAAAGTTAAAGAATGATTTTAGGGCCTAATAATTGATAAATAGGTGGGATAATAACGGCGTTCTACTTTTGTGTTGGGATTATTATAATTATTGGTGTTTCTATCTTTAATTAAATCTTCAACTGACGGAAAAGGATATAACCTAAAGACCCCCTCCCTTCTATGGGAAAAGAAAGAGGACACCACCACACAAGAGTAGCAGGCAACACAACTCAGATCAACATCATACCAGCCATATATAATTTCTTAGTTTTTGTCGTCTCCCTTCTTCTTCTCACTCCCCTCTGTAACTTGATTTTTGTTTTCCCCCTGAGAGCCTCGAGTAGATATACCAGATTCATTCTATTCTTTTGATTTATTTATCGTTAATCTCTTCCGTTTGGGGCTTTTTTCGCAGTAATGTGAACAAGATTCTCTCTCCAGATAAAGACTCATCAACACAAATTCACAAGGAATTTCTGGGTTCCCTTTAATCCGTGTAAAAGTGTGATCTTGAAGTGGGTTTTCTTTATTTTTGAAATCTAGCCCACAAATTGACAAAAGGAGCTCCTTTGTCAAAATCTTGATTTTCGTCTGGGTTTTCCACATTTGCTTTGGTTCATGTAGTTTTTCGTGAATTTTGTTGTTGAAAGTTAGTTTGATGGTGGATGGTTGAGACAGATTGAGGAAAAGAAGCAAATAAAAATGAAGATAAAGCTCAGAAAATCAGTACTTTTCTTGCTGTCGGTGACGGTTCTTGCCCCTATTGTTCTCTATACTGGCACCCTTGGAGCTTATTTCGCCCCCTCATCTTGTAATTCTCCATCTTTCTCTTGATTCTTTTTTTTTTCTAACCATATTTTGTGTGTTTCTTTGGCAGAGGGTAAGGTATATTAGTCTTCAGATATACTTTATTGCATTTGTTGATTGATTTGTATTTCCTATCTGCTTCTCCAGCCAGGAATGAATTTCTCGAAGACGTTGCAACCTTTGTAAGTTTATCAATTACTCGTTTTTACTCAGAAATTCAGAGTGTGTGTGTGTGTGTGTGTGATGATGATTATTTGATTTCCTGTTTGTAGACATTTGCTGGTGAAGTCAGGCCGTTAAATGTGCTACCTCTGGTATGTATTCTTGAATTCTTTTGATTTCCTTCTTTGGAGGTGTATTGCTTTCTATGGTAATTTATGATATTTGTTGACTGTTGTACTGATTTGCTGTAATTACTGTTATAACTAATAGGAGTCGTCTGCCACATTGAAAGAACCATTGGGCGTAGTTTATTCAGAAAATTTAGCCAAATCTAGTTCCGATGACACTAATGATTCATCTGGAGAAAATACTCGTATTACTAGAGTACTCACTGAAGGTTTTTTTCACTTCACTTTTGCCTTACTTTTGACTATTGAATTCAATGTTTGGTTATGATTCATACTATGCTCACTTCACTTTTGCCTTACTTTTGACTATTGAATTCAATGTTCGGTTATGATTCATACTATGAATTGATAACAGAATCAGCAGAAGATGGAAATTCGAACTTAACTGTTCTGAGCACTAGTGGCGACAATAACCAGTCATTGGATGTGAATCCAATAAGGCAGGTGACCTATCAGGCGCACAAGGCCACGGTGGAGACAAGGGAAGAAAAATCAAAGGAAATTGAATCAACTGGAAATGTACAGAGTATGAAGAAAGGAATTAGTTCACACCATTCTAAAGCCAAACCCGAACGCGTATCTGAGAAAAGAGTAAGATTGGCGTATGCTGTTAATGTCCCTTTAGTAAACCTGTGCAATTAGCTCCTTATTCTGAGTACTGAGTGAATAGATTCTACATAGTTTTATGTTCTTAGGGCAATATTATCATTTCATTGTTCGTGTGGTTAGTATCATTCTAGTAGGAATTATCAGATTCATCTCACGATATTTGTCTATTGATCAAACCTCATCTCTAGTTCTCCAATGACTATTAGAAGAGTTAGTAGTTTATGTTAGAGATGCATGAGATCATCTGATTACATTTTGGCTATATTTCCTTTTAGGTTTGTATCAGACAGACTTATGCAGGCTGTAATTATTTTTATTTTTATTTTTTGTTCTTTCTCTTCTGTTGTTTCTTATAGAAACTAAAACGTCTATAATACTGTTTCCAGAACTCTGGAAAAGATATTTCAAGGGAACAAGAAAAAGCTAGAACAGAGAAACAGTCTGAGAAAACATTATTGCCAGATGCTCGCATACGTCAGCTTAAGGATCAACTCATTCTAGCAAAGGTTTATCTTTCCCTCTCAGCAACCCGCAACAACCCTCACTTCATAAGAGAGCTGCGCTTGCGAATTAAAGAAGTTTCGCGTGTTCTTGGAGATTCCACCAAGGATTCTGAGCTGCCAAGAAAGTAAATTTTCATTATTTGCTGCACATTACATTCTGATAGTTTTTTAATAGTTTTAGTAAGTTTCATACTCCCGATAAAAATTTAAATTTGGTGTTCATCATATTTTTAATGAATTGTTTGGTCTTCTGTAGTGCTATGGATAGGTTGAAGGCAATGGAGCAGACACTATTGAAAGGCAAACAAATAGAAGACGACTGTGCTAATGTGGTAAAGAAACTTCGTGCAATGCTTCATTCAGCTGAGGAGCAGGTCCGAGTCCACAAGAAGCAGACCTTGTTTTTGTCTCACTTAACTGCCAAGACAGTGCCTAAAGGACTTCACTGTCTTCCTCTCCGCCTCTCAACAGAGTATTTCATGTTGAACTCTTCTCAACGGCATTTCCCGAACAAGGAAAAACTAGAGGATCCCAAGCTATACCACTATGCCTTGTTTTCAGACAATGTATTGGCAGCAGCAGTTGTTGTAAACTCAACAGTTACCCATGCGAAGGTGAAAAGATTATTTTATTCCTAGTGGAAATGTGACTTTATTTCTCAATTTGATTGACAAGAAAGATGAAGGTAATTTTTTTAATGTTTCTATGTGGAGCAGGATCCATCAAAACATGTGTTCCATGTCGTCACTGATAGGCTCAATTACGCTGCAATGAAAATGTGGTTTTTGGCAAATCCTCCTGGCAAAGCGACTATACAGGTTCAGAATGTTGAGGAGTTCACATGGTTAAATTCAAGTTACAGCCCGGTTCTTAGGCAGTTGGGTTCTCCCTCCATGATTGATTATTACTTCAAGAATCGCCGTGCCGAATCTGATTCCAACATTAAATTTAGAAATCCAAAGTATCTCTCAATCATGAATCATCTCCGGTTTTATCTACCCGAGATTTTCCCGAAGCTGGACAAGGTTTTGTTCTTAGATGATGACATTGTGGTCCAGAGGGATCTTACCGGTCTCTGGTCTCTTGATCTGAAGGGGAAAGTCATTGGTGTGGTCGAAACATGTGGAGAGAGCTTTCACCGATTTGACCGGTACCTCAATTTTTCGAACCCTCTTATATCAGAAAGTTTTAGTCCTCGGGCCTGTGGTTGGGCATTTGGAATGAATATATTCGACCTGATGGAGTGGAAGAAGCAAAGTATTACAGAAGTATACCACAAATGGCAAAACCTGGTAAGGTCCATATACTATCATCAAGCAGCACCTGTGCTTGGAAGTCTTCATTTTCAATCAAAATTGAGATAAAACCTTTTGTATCATTATTTTATGATGTGTGCATGTGGAATAATACCTGAATCTGCATTCAAATCTTGGGAGCACAATTAGTTAAGGTGTAGCCATATGCACTTATGACCATTTTATCCTGTTCTTCAATATTCAATAACATGGTTATAGGTAATATTCAGCTTGGTTTTTACAGTGAATATAGCCATTCATGCTTCTTTCTAATTGACATTGTCTGTCATTTATCGTTTTATGATCTTAATATATGACTTGCTGATTTGGGAGTTATTGTCGATACATGGTTGCAGTTAACAGAATGGGTTCGGTAGTTTTTATATATAATTCTAGTCAATCTAATAGTACACTTTTCATGACATCATCATGTGCTAGATAGATTGTTAATAAACCTGCTCTTATCATCTTTGTTATGTCTGAACATTATGCATGTAATTCTTTATTGTGACTTGCATATCTGTATTTTGACACTCAAAACCAAAAATTCTTTCTATGCTCAGAATCATGACAGACTGCTTTGGAAACTGGGAACTTTGCCACCTGGTCTGATAACCTTTTGGAATCGCACTTATGCTCTCGATAGATCTTGGCATGTATTGGGACTTGGTTATAATCCAAGCGTATCTCAAAAGGATATTGAGCGAGCAGCAGTCATACATTACAACGGCAACTTGAAACCATGGCTTGAGATAGCCATACCAAAGTTCCGAAGCTATTGGTCGAAATTTGTTGACTATGATCAACAGTATTTACGGGAGTGTAATATCACTCCTTAAATGCTCCTTCGGGTTCCACTGCCGTTTAGATTGCAGGTTTGTCACTTTTGGCTTTTTTGAAACAAAAGCAAAAGCAATTCAGTTAATATTATTTGTTAGTGAGAGCATAGTAACTTTAGATATATGATTCTACACCATTCATTTGAATCTTGATTATTGCATGAGTCGACATGTATGGTATATGCTTCAACACAGTCTCCCCCTCCCTCCGACACAAATTTCTATTCAATTTTCTTTTATTTGTTATAGTGATTGTAATCTGATGTTCCTTGATTCCCTCTTATAGTGTATCCGTATGTGTGTTGTAGTTTTGATTTGGAGAAATTGTTGGATGTTTCTATTGTCGATGCAACGACTCTTGACCAACTCAAACGCGAATGCTACCCAACGAGGCAGTGCATTAATCCCTTGGACATTACTGAAAATCAAACCACCGACTATCTTTTTATGTATTTCTTGTTTGAAAAATAAAGAGCATTTCATTCAATCATGTGCTGCCGACAGTGGTATGGTTACAGAACAGGTTCTTAGCTCTGATGACATACATGTACTTGGTGGGGTTTGTTATGTCATGTTTGGTCCAAATCTTGTAGTGTAATTTACCTTGTATAGAATAATCAAGAAATCAAATTGGGCAGAATATATAAATAATGTGTATGGATGTAAACAATTATAGGCAGTGTTCATAAATCAAATAATAAGGTGAGTGGGGGCAGTTGATGAAAGCTACAAGTAACTTTGTGGGGACAATTTACATTAAACCTCTCTTTGCCTGTCCTCTAGAAGCATCCAACTTACTCACGTGTCTCTTCCCACTTTCATTAATAGACAATACATCACACAGCTGTTCTCTCTCTCTCTCTCTCTCATATCATGGGTTGTGTTGGGAAACTCTCTGGATAATATGGTCATGTCCAAAAGTATAATTTTGTAGGCTGTAAATTAGTAGGTGGGTAAGATCATTTATCATTGATTATTTAGTTTGTATTCTAACCTAATTAAAGATTGACTTTGTATTTTTTTCAATTAAAAATGCAATTTATTACGTATTATAAAACAATAATTTTACAAAAGTATGCAAATAGAATATTCGTAGGACATAATGTAAGATAAATGGACATAAAAACTAAAAGGGAAATATGATGAAATGAGATGTACACTCTAGAATAAGGTATAATTTTAAGTTGTTGATATTTTATTAAATAAATATATATATATATATGTGTGTGTGTGTGTGTGTGTGTGTGAAGATCAAAAAATATTTTAGGAAACATTTTTGAAGAAAATCTAGATTTTATAAGAAAGTATTTTAATGTTCTTTGAAAAATAACTTTTACTATATTTGACGAATTTGGAAGATAAATTTCTATACTACGATTAGTTCAAACTCTCATATTTAGTTTAGAAGTGGCTAGTATAAATAATGGTGGGGACGTGGGGTTCAATTGTAATAGAAAAATCTAAAAAAAAAATATAAATAAAAAACTTAAAAACTGTAAATATATTAATCATTCTATTACATAGTACTTAAAAAAATTACCAAGAAAAACTATATAAGTAATCAAATATATAATCTTACTAAAAAAAATTAAGTTGTAAAATAATATAAATATTAAATATTATGATTATTAAGCAACAAATTTGGATCTTTTTTGTTGTTACAAATAATAATAATAATTTATTATCTCTAAATATAGAATTTATTATTTGCAGTTTTAATAAATCAATTATTAAAAAAAATATTATCCAAATCTATAATATTATTTAAAAGTGCATATTCTTATAAAGTTACTAGTGAGTTCTTTACACATGATCAACTAATATTAACATTTTTCATTAAATAAAACATATAACATTTTTGTCTTGTTATATCTACCCCTTATACAAATGTTACAAAATTACAAAAAAAAAAAAAAAAAAAAAAAATTTAAATAAATAAATGATTTGATAATTTGGAAGGGATTACCCCTCCCATTATGGATATGTTTCTTTATAACTTACACCTATATTATAAGCTTCTGTTTTCTAAGTAAATGGATAGATCTTATATTTTCTAAGCAGTATGTCTAGTCTGAAATTTCTAATTTTTACGATCAAACTGAGCTTTTGTTTTCTACGCAGAATATTGTTGGCGAAAATTTGTAATTTTTACCGTTAAGATCTATGTATAGAGCTTTTGTCTCCCAAGGTTGTTGGCAAGTAGATGGATATAACTTTCGTATGGATAGAGCTTTTGTTCTAAGTAGAATGTCGTTGGAGGGAATTTTTAAGAGCTTTTGTTTCCTAAGCAGAATGTGTTGGCGGGAATTTGTAATTTTTACCATCAAAACCTATGTATAGAGCTTTTATTTCCTATGGAGAAGGTCGTTGGCAGTAATTTGTAATTTTTATGGTTAAAAGGATCCATCATATAAATTTTAAGAGAATCAAAATCTTTTGCTTTTTATAGTAACATATTTTTACGATGGTATCATGTATGACTTCAACGGATCCAATTCTATAGTTTTGGACATACGAGCATGACAAAATATCAAAACATTATAAAACTATGATTATCTTAAAAGTTAGAGGATGGTACCTCTTTAAAAAAAAATGTGCGTTTCATCATTTTTTTGAAAGACTAAATACTTTTTTGGAAGACTAAATAAAAAAGTAACGGAATCTTTTAAAAGAACATGTAATTTAGTCTTACTAAATTATTTTTGTAAGAGACAATATATTCAATAATTGCTTAGATAAAAATTTAACTTTAAATTCTAATGTAAAAGAAAACAATGATTTCAAAGTTTTTTAAAAAATACACATCAAGTAATATAGCAATACGACTTGTATATGTTGCAAACAACCAGCTATTCAATATATGATCCTATTATGTTCAAGCAAACAACCAACTATTCAATATATGACCATTGAGCTACTTAGCTCGCGATCACGATAAGGTATGTAATCATTATTAGGAATGTCAACGAGTTCCAATCCAATCTTCTCTTAGAGTTCATAAGAAATGGAAAGAAATCGTAATCAGCCCTTTGCAACAATTAATATTTGAATGACATTAACAAAAAAAAAAAACTCTTCTTTGAGATTCATAGTTATTTCTAATTTTATTTTATTTTTGTTACAAAAGTCCATATGAAAAAAGGCAGGATGAGATTAAGAACATAAGTGGTGAAAAATGATTGTATTGTCTTCATCTTCAAATAATAGTGTCACTGGGAATTAAGGCATCCTTAATTATAGTGACAATACCGCTCTTGATGAAGTATCCATCTGTCTCTCTTGCTGCCTCTTGCACATTGTCGCTGTTAATGATCTGCAGACCATTGAAATTTTTTTTAAGATCAATGTGGATCTAATGTAGTTTATGAGTTTGAAATAAATACTAGTTTTCTAAGTATGATTCAATAAACAAAAACCCGTGTCTAAGAACATGAAAACCTTTATAAGCATTTGGAGATTTTTCTGTTTCAGACCATGAAAAGCTTTATGAGCATTTGGAGATTTTTCTTGGATATTGTAAACAAACATAAGATCATTATTCTTCTAAGGTAATGAGAATGGTATAAAAAAATCAAGAATTCACCTTTACATTTTCACCAATCCGAGCATTTTTGTCAATTATCGCCCGCTTAATGTGAGAATTCTTCCCAATACCAATCGGAACACCACCTTTTGCTTCTAGGAGTTTTCTGTCGTCATCGGTCTGGTGCAAGAGGCAATCAGCATAATTGGTATCAGCACAATTAATTTATATTTTCAGAAATTAATATTTTACATAACCAAAGAAGCGTGTAACTTCTTGTGCCTTGTTAAGTAGAAAAAATAATTGATCATCAGTGCATATGACTAAGTTACCTCGTAATAGTCAGCTCCCATTAACAGGGTGTCTTCTATAATTGCGCCCTCTGATATGCATGAACGGAGTCCAATAACAGAATGGTGTATCTTACAGTTCTGGGAGGTTAAGTCGAGAGTAAGCGTTCAAATATGCTGATATTCAAGAATCGATCAAGTTTGTGTATGAAAATAATTTATTTTTATCTTTGTTCGATCAGAGAGACCTTACCTTTATGACGCAACCCTCACCAATGACACTGTCAGTCACATCAGCATTGAGCATTTTGGAAGGAGGTAGGTATCGGGGTTGGGTATAGATAGGAGAGGTGCGATCATAGAAGCTGCATTGGATGGACCAATCATGTATTATTACACAAAGGGAACAGGAAGAGGAATGGATGGACATGTGATAATCAGTAATAAGTTCTAATCCTTTGCAAGAGCCATTAAGGCAACTAACCTGAAATCTGGGATAGGCTTCTTGGTAATCCCTAAATTGGCATTGTAAAATGCCTCAATAGTCCCAATGTCTTCCCAATAACCATCATATAGATAGGCCTGAACCTGAAAGACGAAATAGTACTTCTAGTTAGGGAGGAAGACACATACACACACAAAAACAGGAAAGCATCTATGATTCAGAATACTGTCGTACAAAGCAACAACCTTTTGTTTTGAAGATCAAGAGAATGAACAATACGAATAATCATAATATCTAACTCAGTGGCAACGCCCCGATTTGTGTTTTTACATTTTTTCATTTTTGGATATTACAGAGTTGTTACATAAAAATAACAATAAAAGCATAATCACAAAGATTTAGGCAATATTTTCAGTCATTCCTTTTGAGCTGTACCGGAATGATAGTTAGTGAGGCAATCTGCATTTGATCAATTACGCCATATACAGTTTTTCACTTGATGCCTTTCTATTTCAAATTAACGCTGCTCTTGTTTTGAGATTTTTAATAACTGTAATAGGATACTATAGGTTCTTGCTGTCAGTTTTATATACAAATTACCACTATCTAGGACACTATGTTCTTGATGATTTACTTTTTAAAACCAAAACATAAAAATATTAGATGTGATATATTTCATCAAGTTTGTTGATTTAAAGCACTCAATCATATCTGTTTCTGATGATTTCTACGATCTATGAAATAATTTGGCTAGCCTTATCGTCAGGCTTACGAAATGGCCCCTGCTTCACTATGGTATATACTGTTTACCTCTCCATAGGAAATTAGAACTGACACTAGCACAAATTGTAATATCTAATAACAAGAAAAAAAAAATTGATTAAACCAACAAAAATTACCCATTGATCATGAAATATCAGGACACCATTTATAGCTCACATGTTGGTCGTTACCAGTGAGTTGTTACTATAGCTCATTCTTAATCAAGAGAAACCTTTCAATACATGAACAAGGAACAAATACAATCTTGCGAGTGAAATTCGACACATGCATCCAAAAAACAACAGTTGCTCAAGAATGACTTACCCTCATACCAATAGAAGTAGCACCTGGAATAACTTCACTTCCAAAATCATTGGCTCCTGGGAATTTCTCTCGTAGCAGATTCAACATCACATCCTTACTGATAACATAGATGCCCATACTTGCAATATAAGGCATTTCCTTTGCTCTCTCCTCATCAAGACCTAAAATAGTGGTGTCAACCTTGCATAATCACAAAGTACAAATTAAAGGGTATCAGTAGAAAGGTTTACAGACAAAATAAAAGGAATAATAAAAATAAAAGCAACAGATAATAGTTGTTTCCAAAGTTTACCCTCATTGCCGTCAGTGCTTCTCCCTTTGGCTTCTCTGAGAATTCTATTATTCTTCCTTCTTCATCAATCTTCATTAGACCAAATGCAGTAGCACGCTTTTCATCCATTGGCAACGCTGCAACTGTTATATCAGCATCAGTTTCTCGGTGTGCTTGGACAAATTTCTCATAATCCATCCGATACAAATGATCTCCGGCAAGAACCAGATATTCAAGAACGTCATGTTCTTCGAAAAGCCATAGATACTGCCTCACAGCATCGGCCGTGCCCTAACAAATCCCAGAACAAAGCATGCAGACGTAATAGGGTATGAGGGTAAAAGAATGGGAATGAAAGTGAAGTAGGCGGTTGGAAAATTACTTTCATTCCATGAACAAAAAAAACCCAATTTCAGGGGAATCTCCCATTCCTCACTTTCATTTACCTAATGACATTGATCCCCCACTACTTTCATTAACAATCCTATTCCCATTCCCATCAAAAGCCAAGCACCCCCTTTGATTTAGTTAAATAAAGTCTGGTCAAGTCTTTTAACAAAAAGAGTATAGAATTAAGGTATAAAACTACCATTACATTCGTATGTTCTTACCTGGAACCAGTTTGGATTTTCTGGGCTTTGCTGAGCAGCAAGAACTTCAACAAACCCTTCATTCTTATAGCCACCCATGTTACTCGCATAGGCCCGTGACAAGTGGCGATTAAGAGATGCAGAATTGAACTGAGTAAGGACATATATCTTGTTTATGTTGCTGTTCAAACAATTGCTAACTGGGATGTCAATCAACCGATAATTTGCCCCCAAGGGGACAGCAGGTTTCGCTCTTTTCTTTGTAAGAGGATAAAGCCTTGTCCCAGCTCCACCTCCAAGAATGATGCCGAGTACACTCTGTGTAAGGATAAATCAAATGAATGTCTCAATTGATCATATAGAATGTTGGTCCTGAAATCAAACACTCACTTCATTCGTCTAATGCAATTCCAGGCAATGTCAATTGACATGATAAGTGTACAAACTAATATCAGTATGATGGAGAAAGTTCCCTTCTGTTACTACCAAATTACAATCTCAATTTTCCATATCGAGTCATCTTCTACCCATAAAATCTCGAACCTTCATTTCAGTAAGCATATAATAATGTATAAAGCAAGATACTTATACTCCATTATACATAAAACAAACACAATTTGCATATATCATCGTACTCGCACAGTTCCACTAAGATCAATAAAATGCTAGTCAGCAAGGATATCACATAATCTCAGAGAGAGAGAGAGTACAGTGCTGGCATCAGGGTCGAGACAAGTTAGAGAAGAACTGGTATCAGAAACAGCCTTTGGAGAAACCACCCGAGCACCGTGCAATCTGCCCCTGCCATTGCCTCTGCCACTATTTTTATCAAGATTCACAGACACATCGCCACCAAAAAGCTCCGATTTGGAGGAACTAATGGCGGGCTTACATTGCAATTTGCTCTGCCCGCATAGTTCAGATGAGGAAGAAACTGGAAGCCCACAAATTTTCCTGAACCCGATAGGTGATGACGATGCCACAGCCGCCATTTGCATTCCGCCACCTGCACCGCCACGTAAAATTGATTACGTTTTGGTATGTGATTAGCCCCACCACTGTTAATACTATTCTGTTGAGATTCTTGATGCCTTGACTGGTTACAGTGATGTTATTAAATTATTGTGTGTTGAGAAATGACTGAAGATTTTTCGATAACGACCTTAATCTTTGAAGCAATACACGCCACTAATTTATTTCACTTTTTATTCTTGTTTTTAAAGATTATAAATACAATTCTATTTCTGCTTGACTGCTTCTACAAATACTGTTCCTGGAAAGAGGGACTTGCATACTCAGGGCTCCTTATATTATTACATTGGCCGGAAAATAAAAAAAATAATAAAGGAAATGCACTGTTTTAGTAATTTTTCAGAAAAAAATATTACTTTCGAATATATGAATATTTTAGTCGAACAGTTTATAAAACGAGGCCACCTAAGTCTTTTATGTTCGCGTCCGATGCATCTATAATAATATACTAAATATCCATTACAGGATATAATATTTCTATTGCATTATAATATATAATTATATTCTATTATTGCTATTAAGGATAATATAAATATATATATATATATATAGAATGGTATAAAAAATTAAAACATTAACAAAGTAAGATATGGCGTAAATTTAACATGTCGTGTTCAACATATATTGATTTTTTTTGTTGTCGTAGACAAATTTAAAAATAAAAGAAACACACATAAAAAATCAAATATGAGAAATATTCTTTACATGTATAATGTAATAAAGATTAAAAAATTAACGACTTTGATCTTTAAAATTTTAATTTTTAAATTAACATAATATATTTATGTTGGGAAAAAAAGTTAATTGATTAATTTTAATATATGTTACTCAAACATACCATAAAAACTCCGATATACAAATATCCACGTCTATATAAATTTTCAAAATTTTAGAGATTTATAAAATTAAAATAAATTCAGAAATTCAAAAATATCAAACTAATAAATGAGTATCGTAAAATTCAAACCTAAAAAATTGAAAATCCAATCTAGAAAAAGAACAAAAAAAAGGAAAAAAAATTGAACAAAAAAGTCGAGCAACACTTGGTGCTGAATGTCCGACACATGGCAATTGAATGGAGTCGTACATGTTTAACATTCAAACCAAGTTAGTTTGAGCACGTGTTCTGTACAATGTGTGTGATCAGATCAAAAGAGGATAGTGTATATTTTAAATATTTTATGTGATATATACATAATACACTAAATCAAAATTAAATGTGTTTTACGTACGAACATTGCTACAGACAAAAAATCGGGTGCATTAAATATTACTCCAAATATACAAAATTCGCAACGATGGTAATTGTTTAAATGATTCAAGCAACCTTTCTAAATTTGTTCGAATTTAAAATGATTTTAGATTGCCGTAAATGTTCCAGAGCATCTGAGCCGTCCCTTACACGCTATCAACGGCTCAAAAATCTGTACAGCTCAACAGTCGCGCAATATTTTTTGTCTAGTTTGGAAACCAATCCGAAAAGAATTACACAAATCTGCATTAACTGCATTGTACCCTGTGCTTTATAAGACGTACGAACCACCCATCCATTATCGTTCACAGTTTCCGCTCCAAATTCGTCCTTCACCAAATTAAATATGGCCGAATTCCGTACTCTCTCGCTCTTCACCGCCCTCACCGCCCTCTCCTGTTTCCTACTTTCCCCGCCGCTCCTCTCCGCCGCAGAGAAACCTGAGCTAGCCACCGAAGTCTGCAGAAACACCACTGATTTCGCCTTCTGCCGCGCCGCCATCTACTCCGACCCCCGCGCACCCACCGCCGATCGCTACGAACTCATCGACATAGCTTTCCGGAAGGCGTATCTCAACGCAACCGATACCAGAGATTACATTGCCTCGAGACTGAAATCAGGCGGCGGAAATTCCGGCAGTCTGAAAAAATGCCTGCGCAATTATGAGAGGGCGATTCAGACGCTGTCCGAGATGCTAAACGACTTGAATTCGGAGACGTATTCCGGATTGGATGTATTGTCTCGTGATGTTGAACGCAGTGCGCGCGCTTGCAGAAAGGGTTTGCGGGAGCAACCGATCGCAGCTAAGAGGAACGAGAACATGATCAAACTTGCAAATATTTCCTATGTTGTTTCTAAACTCTTTGGATATGATTGAGCTTTTAAATTTTTTTTTTTTTTTTCCTATCTGTTATTTCTTCTTTCAGTGATTACTGATGAAAATAAATTTTGATCGATTTTGTGATAACTATTCGGTTGTTTCCTATCTGTTGTTCGTTCTTAATTCAATTTTTTTTTTTGAATGGAGATTCGTATAACAATCCCTCCCAATCCCAGTTATTACCAAATAAGTATTGCTATCATACCATACATGGTTTGAAATATATTATAAAATAAAATAAAATAAAATATATTATATTATAATATAAGTTAATTTATATTTATAAATAAATGTTTAAGAATACCAAAAATAATTTATTTTTTACTAGTAAAAACATCTAAAAAAATATAGTTTATAAATATATAATTCACTCCGTATTTGTCTTATTTCTACATAATTGATTAATTGTATAAAAAATAATTTATTTAATAATTTTACATACAAAATATTAATTAATATTTATTTGTAATTCAAATTCAATACAAATAATTAAATACACAATAAATATCAAAATTTAACCTCGAATAATAAACCAAAAATAATTATTATTTTTCTATTTACCATACAAATTTAATATATGCAATAATGCAATATGGGTGCAAAATTAAATATCGTGAAAAAAATTAATTTAATATATTACACAAAATAAAAAGTAAATGTATTTAAAGAGGTTGAAAAGTATCCTAAAAAATGAAAAAATATATTTTAAATTGACATTTTAGAATTAAAAATGGATACAAAATTATATTATATTAATCTAGATATTTTCCAAGGGTAAATTAGGTTGGTAATTTTAGAAAAAGGAAAAAATATTAATGTTTTATATATCCGATACGATTCCAGTGTCTTGCGTTGACTTACCTAATTTGGAAATTTGAATAAACTATTCAAATTAGCCACTCACGATTTGTTACTGAATTTAGCTCCTAAAATGCTGTGTTCCCTAATTTAAAATTTTAAAATATTTATAATCATAAAAAGTGTCATAAAATTAGAAAATTAATATGGCGGCAATTATAAATATGTTAGATGCCCATTTATTTAATTTGTGATTATATTTAATTAAAGTTTTAAATTATCTTAAGAGGGTATTATATAAATAGAAAAAGAATGTTAAGTAAGATACAATTACTTCCTACTATCAAATGATAGTTCATATATTTTGTGACCATTGACCGTGCTGTCGGGGCACGTCAAAATTAATTAAATTATTTTACCTCGCTTTCCTCTACTATTTTGTAGTAGTGGGAAGTAAGGGTCGATCCCACAGAGAACGGTTGAATTATTTGTATATCTTTTTATGCTAATTTACGAATGCAAATTAAAAGGGGGGGTGTTGATGAATTTTGTTTACTAAACTAATAAAATAAAATCTACTCTAATAAATAAGAATCAAGTAATTAAACAAAAGGCAGACAGTAATAGGAATCAATTCCGATTTATGGTTCAGTTTTCCCCCTATTCCAAATCATATGATTATGCGGCACATTATTAATTTAATTGTGGAATTCCTACCCCTAAACCAACAACAAGCTCTGTTGATTCGTTTTATCCCTTAAGTGTAATTAATTAGAATAAGCTCTCTAATTAACCTATTTAATCGAACAGTCCAAAATACGCTCTTTGGATTTAATTCGTTAAATGCATTATCAATTAGGATAATAGGGTAGGCAGGTTATTGAATTCATACGCTCGATTCAATTAATCCTGAATTATGTTGATTCTAATAATATAAATTATTAGTTGCTACAGACGGGTTCAAGATCACAACAATTACTGATTGTAATTTAAACCCTAGCCCTAAACATATAAACTATCAATTGGGGTGATCAGTCACAATTAACAATATATATATTATAAATCAATTCAACCCATCAACATAATAAATTCGCACAAATTAAATCAATATGGTGTCACGAAAATATAAATCACATAATATTGAAATAGGGTTCAAACATTCCCTAAACCGGAATATAAAATTTAGTTACACATCACGTGTCTAAAAATTAAAATCATCCAAATGAAAGACATTAAAACAAAGATAAGAAGGGAGGAATAAACCCAAATCCACAAAAGACTTCGTGCATCTGTCCCCTTGCTCTCTCTCCCTGTCTCCTGGAGTCTCTCCCTTTGTTTCGTTGTTGGCACCCTCAATTCCAGAATTAATCTCCTGCTTGCCTTCAATCTTCCTTTTGTACTTGTCATTTTGCCCTAATTCCATTTATGGGCTTCAATTAAGTTTTGGGCTTAATTAATTAATTAAGTCCAAAACTATTTCAGCTCATAAACTTCTTGGGCTTATGTGGATTATTGTATAAAATTATCCAGAAGTGCTGCAAATATCCACAAAAACAAAAAGGAAGTAGTTCTTGTCGAAACATTAAATAAGTATGAAATAGAGAGTGCACACGAATTAATTGCATTAAAAATACAATTTTATCAATTAAAATTATGCACAATTTCCTACTTATCAAATATCCCCAAACTCAAACATTTGCTTGTCCTCAAGCAAACATAGAATAAAAGCAGGCATATAGTTGAACAGGGAGAGCTATGCTCAGTCTCAAGATATCTCAACTCATGTACTTTCACAAGACAAATTTAACTCAATCGGCAAGTGTTTCATAACAGATATTGATCCTAAAGTGTCTCATCATCACCCAATAATTAAGTTAATCTCACACATGCAATGATTTAATACCCTCACAACAGGATAACTCATTTCACTCAAGTGTATAATAGGATGATATATTCAAGTCACTCATATCAACACAGAGTATGTCATTTACCATAAGCTTGCTCGGATATCTAATTTTCACTAGCTGTCAATTGAGTTTTAATGAAATCAAAGGGTCTTCCCGGGGTATAATGTGATTGTAGTTCAAGGTAAAATTAAAGAGGTGAAATTCTGAAGGAAGTTTGGCTAAACTTGTTTATGAATATTTGTGGATTTAAAGTACTCTAACGAATTTACACTTATAGGTGCTCGTATATATTTTCCCAACTCTATTTGTTGTGCATTTGCCCCTTTTTTTTTTTTTTTTTTTCGGAGAAGGCAGCAAGTACCAAAAGTGGTGGTATCTATTCTGCCACCCCCACGATTTTTTTTTTTTGTGTGTTTTTTTTTTTTCGGAGAAGGCAGCAAATACCAAAAGTGGTGGTATCTATTCTGCCACCCCCACGATTTTTTTTTTTTGTGTGTTTTTTTTTTTTTCGGAGAAGGCAGCAAATACCAAAAGTGGTGGTATCTATTCTGCCACCCCCACGATTTTTTTTTTTTTTTTGTGTGTTTTTTTTTTTTTCGAAGAAGGCAGCAAATACCAAAAATGGTGGTATCTATTCTGCCACCCCCACGATTTTTTTTTTTTTTTTTTTTGGGGCAGCAACATAGCATAGTAAAATGGAATGTATCAATAACCAGCAAGTAAGCCCCTATGAGACAGATGGTAAACATGCTATCTTTATTCTCACTTAATTTGTTAGGAGTGTAATCCACAAATATTCAAAACAGTTATAAAGGTGTGGTTCATGACAAGATATGGTTATGGATGGTGAAGCAAGAGAAAGTATCCAAGGCTCAACAGGGTATTCTAAAAGATCAATTATGGCGGTGGTTCATGCAAAAGGCTCAAATATGGTGTCCTAAATGCCCTTATCATCTAACATGTAATAACTCAAAACAGTAATTCCAAAAAGCATAACCGAGCAAGTTCTAGAATGAACAACTGAGTGTGATAATCCCACATGAAGGAAAAGAGCATCATGTATAAAAATCATGCTCACAGGCTCAAAACTCACTTTAATAATCGGGTTGTGTATCAAATCAAACATGCAAGAGGTGACTCAACCGTAGGCTTAAAGAGACAACTTTGTAAAACTATATCAGTCAATCACACTTGCCACATAAAGTCAATTTGAACTTTAGAAAGTAAATATCAAGTTATCATCATTTTCATCATTGAAAGCATCCCCTATTTACCACATGTATGCATTTATTTCCTCCCCATACCAACATCAATAGCATGCTCCAAAACCATGAAAGAAAATAATAAGAAGCATAAAGTGTGGGAAAGGAGTCACCGTTCACCGGGAAGAGGAAGAGGGTCGTCGTGAGGTCATCCGGCGTGAGAGGGTGACTATCTCCTGCTCCAGCTACCTAAAAGAGAAAATATATATATGCATGGGTTGCCTCCCATGTAGCGCCGTTGTTTAACGTCGTTGGCTCGACTCAAGACTTTTCTTTTCAATGAACACTCCAAGGAGGTTTTGGAATTGGTCTCAAAGATGGCACATCTGCTGCTACATTCAAGGTCCATCCATTCATCTCTATCTTTTTCACCATTTTAGACTTTGAAAATTTGATGAAAGGAACTCCGTATGAGATTCTTTTCTGAAAATATAGTGGCACCCATTTGATCTCATAATGTAAGTGTATACACATTCTATCTATTTTGAACACTTCTTTAATCTCATTCTCTTTATCCTCATTTATAACCCTGTCAATTTTAGATAGAAAAGGCAATGGGTTAGTCTTAATAAGAGAAGAAGTAGGTTGATTTACCTTATTCCCGTGGGTAAACAGTTCCACACTGGACGACCCAGTGTCTAGTTGTACAGCAGGTTCCACACTGGTTGACCCAGTGTCGGTGTCTTCAGCGTCAACTTTCTTTTTCTTTGCATCTTTCACATCGAACCCGGGCTTGTTAAGCTCTCCAAGTTGCTTTCCACTCCTTAGGGTAACATCATTTACATTTCTTGGATTTATGTCGGGTTGAGAAGGCAATTTCCCGCTATTTTGATTCTCCAGGCGACTTACGGTGATGGCTAGCTGGCTCACTTGCGTTTCAAGATTTTTGATGCTAGATTGAGTTTCTTGCTGGAATTGTCGCATGTTTTGTTGAAATTGCACCGTGTAGGAGGTTAGAGTTTTCATCATTTCCTCCAAGGTTGCAGTAGGGCTATATTCCGATTGCTGTTTTTGAAAGAATTGGCCTCTTTGTTGTGGTGGTGGACGAGCTTGTTCAGGTTGTGGTCCATTCGATGAATTTCCCCACCAAAAATTTGGATGATCTCTCCACCCCGGGTTGTAAGTATTCGAATTGGGGTCGTTTCTTCTCCCTTGGAAATTCCCAGTGCCGATGGCATTGGCATGTGCATTTATTTCCTCATTAAGGATCTTACAATCGTCGGTGGTATGATCGGCAGTCTCACAGATTTTACATGGTTTTCCTGTAGTAATCCGTCTAACAAAAGATGTAAGTTCATTTAATTGATTTTGAAGTGACAAATCATTTACCTCTTTCACCATTCTATATGATATGTCACGATTGCCAAACTGTTGTGAGTTAGCTGCCATGTTTAAAATTAACTCTTTTGCTGCTGCAGGGGTCTTATCCACAAGTGCTCCACCACTGGCTGCATCAATCATGTTCCTGTCCATCATTGCCAGGCCCTCATAAAAGTATTGGATTAGGAGTTGCTCACTAATTTGGTGTTGTGGGCAGTTTGCAATAAGTCTCTGGAATCGCTCCCAATATGCATGAAGTGTCTCTCCATCAATTTGTATTATACCACAAATCTCCTTCCGTATATTGGCTACTCGAAAAGCTGGAAAATATTTTTGTAAAAACAAACTCTCCATCTCAGCCCATGTGGTGATAGATCCTGGCAAATAATATAGCCAATCCTTCGCTAAATCCTTCAAGGAAAATGGAAAAGCTCTCAACTTAATTTGCTCATCAGTCATTCCTATAGTTTTCATACTTGAGCAAACCAAATGAAACTCTTTAAGGTGCTTATATGGGTCTTCACCTGCATAGCCATAAAAATAAGGTAATAAGTGTATAATATCATAATTAAATTCAAAAGTAGTATTTGCACTAAAATCGGGAAATGTAATGCAAAAAGATTGTTCAGCAATATCAGAATTTGTGAGCTCCCTCAAGGTTTGCGTTGCTGCCATTATAATTTCAAAATGGATGTTAGTCTGACCTGCACAAAATTCTCCAAAAGAATGTTATTAAACTACAGAAACTAAGGAAAAAAAACGAAGAAAAAAAATAGAAAAATTACAAAAACTTCACAGCTGGACATGACACTGGGTGACCCAGTGTCAGTCCTGCTGCCAATATCTTTTTTTTTCTTTTTTTTCAAGCAACTAAATCAAATATTTACAGAAAAATATGAGAGAAAATAAATAAAATGAAGAAATGTGGATTCCACGAGAGGGAGAGAGAGAAAAAAATAGAATTATTCGCTGAAAAAAATAAACTGCTACAGTTCACACTGGGTGACCCAGTGTGAAACCTGCTGGCAGCTTTAATTTTCAACAAATAAAAACATACGAAAATCAACACAAATAAATATCACAAATAAATTCACACCGTTCCCCGACAACGGCGCCAAAATTTTGACCGTGCTGTCGGGGCACGTCAAAATTAATTAAATTATTTTACCTCGCTTTCCTCTACTATTTTGTAGTAGTGGGAAGTAAGGGTCGATCCCACAGAGAACGGTTGAATTATTTGTATATCTTTTTATGCTAATTTACGAATGCAAATTAAAAGGGGGGGTGTTGATGAATTTTGTTTACTAAACTAATAAAATAAAATCTACTCTAATAAATAAGAATCAAGTAATTAAACAAAAGGCAGACAGTAATAGGAATCAATTCCGATTTATGGTTCAGTTTTCCCCCTATTCCAAATCATATGATTATGCGGCACATTATTAATTTAATTGTGGAATTCCTACCCCTAAACCAACAACAAGCTCTGTTGATTCGTTTTATCCCTTAAGTGTAATTAATTAGAATAAGCTCTCTAATTAACCTATTTAATCGAACAGTCCAAAATACGCTCTTTGGATTTAATTCGTTAAATGCATTATCAATTAGGATAATAGGGTAGGCAGGTTATTGAATTCATACGCTCGATTCAATTAATCCTGAATTATGTTGATTCTAATAATATAAATTATTAGTTGCTACAGACGGGTTCAAGATCACAACAATTACTGATTGTAATTTAAACCCTAGCCCTAAACATATAAACTATCAATTGGGGTGATCAGTCACAATTAACAATATATATATTATAAATCAATTCAACCCATCAACATAATAAATTCGCACAAATTAAATCAATATGGTGTCACGAAAATATAAATCACATAATATTGAAATAGGGTTCAAACATTCCCTAAACCGGAATATAAAATTTAGTTACACATCACGTGTCTAAAAATTAAAATCATCCAAATGAAAGACATTAAAACAAAGATAAGAAGGGAGGAATAAACCCAAATCCACAAAAGACTTCGTGCATCTGTCCCCTTGCTCTCTCTCCCTGTCTCCTGGAGTCTCTCCCTTTGTTTCGTTGTTGGCACCCTCAATTCCAGAATTAATCTCCTGCTTGCCTTCAATCTTCCTTTTGTACTTGTCATTTTGCCCTAATTCCATTTATGGGCTTCAATTAAGTTTTGGGCTTAATTAATTAATTAAGTCCAAAACTATTTCAGCCCATAAACTTCTTGGGCTTATGTGGATTATTGTATAAAATTATCCAGAAGTGCTGCAAATATCCACAAAAACAAAAAGGAAGTAGTTCTTGTCGAAACATTAAATAAGTATGAAATAGAGAGTGCACACAAATTAATTGCATTAAAAATACAATTTTATCAATTAAAATTATGCACAATTTCCTACTTATCAACCATACATTATATTATTATATTTAACACACATTAAAAACTATACAAAACTTTCAGTAGAAAATAAAATTAAAAGTTATTATAAACTTGTAAAAATACTTATAATATAAAAATAAATGTTAACATAATAACTTTGTAATTACTTTTTATTTTCCAAAATTAACATTAAATTTCGAACCTAACACAAAGAACAAAACAGAAGATACTAAGCATGGGAAGCTTGTGAAGTACAAAGGACAAACATAACATTATGAGCTTGCAGATGAGTGGGTTGACTTAGATGGGCTGGCCCAATTACAATTGGGCCCAATGGACTGTATCGTAATCCATAAGGAATTGTCAGGTCCGGTGACTGTACAAAATTTTAGGAGTGTTTTGAATTTCAATCAAATATAATCGAAACCTTAATATGAATTCAAATCAGTTTAGATTAAAAATAAACGTATAATTTTCAATTAATGATTCAAAAATTGCAGATCGGATACTTTTATTTCCTATAAATTTTGATAATTCTATTAATAATAATATCTTAAGTTCAAGTCCATTATGTTTAATCACTCATAAGCTTATAAAAAAATAAAAAATAAATAAAAAACAACAACAACAACGACAAAAACAATAATATTATATTAAATTGATGGAAAAATCGAGCGACGGGGTTCAAGTCCATTATGTTTAATCACTCATAAGCTTATAAAAAAATAAATAAATATATTTTGATAATCATTCATGTACTTTCACCAGAAAAATATTATCAAAAAAGAGAAATTTAATTTATAGATGAGCCCTAGAAGTTGAGGTAGCCAGGGGTTGGTTGGTGGGCCCCCCATTGGGCTCGCACCCAATTAATTCAAGTCCCTCTTTTCTATTCATTAAATGTTATAGCACTATGGGTTGATTTAAAATACTATGTCTATTTCGCTAAATTTAAAAGGAATTCTTTTTTTAAACAATTTAAATAAAACCACAAATGACTTTGACTGTCGGTGGTTATTGGCTGCCGGGCTGAACTTAGGGTTTTTTTTATTTTATTATTATTTTATTATTTTTTATTTAATTAACTAGTATTGCTCAAAATTTGAAATATATATTTATATATATATGTATTATATGAATATTTAAAGTATTTTATTATTTACTAGGAAGAGAATATAAAAGCTATATATTTTCTTCGTCTCAAAATATATAATTGTTATTTTTAAAATAATTGAGTAATATATATTAAAATTTAATTATTCAATATTTTTATAAAAAAATATTAAGATATATTTATTTGTAGCTCAAATCCAATACAAAAGCAATACACAATACATAAATATAACCAAAATTATCAATAAAAATTAATTGTAATTTTCATATATTTTATTTTATTAAATGTTATATAGGTGTCTAATAAAAAATATACAAGAATGAATTAATTTAATATATCATATATTAAAAAATTACTATTATTTTAATAAATTGAAAAAAATATTGTTTGAAAAAGAAAAAATATAATTCAACTAATAAAAAATTGCCTCATCATTTTCGATAAAAAAATTCACTTTCATAAACTAAAAACAAGAGAAAAAACAATTTCGACTATTTATTATCATGTTAATAAAGATTTGTATCGATCGGTATCGTGGGAGTCACCTATTCTTTAGTGTGTGTGAATATTTTATTTGACTTAGCCTTTTATTTATTTATTTTAGTAGTAACTATTTGATTAATTTTATTTTATAATTTCAAGAAAGGTAGATTCAAAAAAGCATATTATTGGAGTTATAAAAAGAAAGCAGAAAAAGAAGAATAAGAAGAAGAAGGAAAAAGGAAGATCCACTCAAATTTGAACATAAGACAAGACTTATCTATTTAAATTATTTTCTCAGTTTTAAATATCAAAGCACTATAATATTATAAATGTCAATTAATTAAATAGTATGAATAACTTATAATATTAATGAAAATCTTTTTTTTTTATTTTATCACTTTTATCATATATTAATTTAAATCAAATTTTATTTACATTTTTCCATAAAGGGAAAAATATTGTATTCGTATATTATATAGTGATCCGGTAGAAGCTACTATCAAACCGTTCCTAGGAGCGTTATAGTTTTGAGAAAGTACTAGATTCTGCTGCTTCCACGTAGATGGGAAAGCCTTGAGAAGCTGCATTCCGAGCTGCTCCAGCGAGAGACATTCCATTGGGGGATGTTCCAAAACGCATTCCGAACTTTACAGCCTTTTCAAATCGAATCTCTTATTCCTCTTCAATCGGGTTACTTCTCCTACCCCCGCACGAACACGGAAGTGAAGCCCTCTGCAGAAGCGTTAGGCCTAAAGAGCTCAGAAAGCTCGGCCGGGTGAATTCCTTTGGCCTCTATCATATTCTGGGGCTTTGACCTCGAGCCGTCATCCTTTCTATGTGTATCCTGGCGTGTTTTTTCGATTATTTAAATTCTGAATTTGAGAAGGGTAAAAAATTCAAATTTATAAATAAGTTGGGTTCATTAATATAATAATCTGGAAAAGGCAAATCCTGGGTAACAATCATTAGAGGGTATAATCAAATTAAAACCCCGAGGAGGATTATCTATTATATTAGTCACCAAACACGACTTTAAACTGACACCCAAATTTTCACTTCGCATTCCCTTTTTAATTAAAAATAAAAAATAAAAAATAATTCTGATTCTGTATTTCATAATATACTTTTATTTATAAAATATGAAACGCACTTTCTAGAAATGATAAGAAACCATTAATTTAAGCATTGTTTGACTTGGTCAAACTTCACGAGCTCTTTTCTGCCTCGATTATTACATAGTATTTTCTTTTAAAAAAATTTAAATTAATTTTGCAGGCTAACGAAAAACAAGGGCAAATCTGTGGTCTTTTTCCTCTTTTGAGGGACAGGACAGGAGTGGCGGGACCCACATCATCATCAAAGGTTCATTTGTCAGTTACAGAAAAGAAAAAGCGAAAAATAAATAAATTATTAATTATTAAAAATAAAAAGTGAAAGGAAAATAGGGTCTCCCTAACAAAAGACACAGCACTCAGTCCATTTACCAACTTTTGCCCATTTTGAAAATGATCTTCTTTACTTGTCTTTCAGATCAAAAGTTGTGTGGAATGAAGTTCTTGCATCTAAACTATTCAAAATTTTAGTAATTTCTTATTAAGAATTTGGTATTGATGAAAAAATAATTAATAGTATTAGTTAATCTTAAATTAAAATATAGCTAGGAATAATTTATGTATAATTTATCTTTTATACATGGTTCAAACTCGATCTGATTATTAAAAAGGACATATGAATGATAAACGATGAATGAATTTATTGAAGATCAATTCATACTAAACTTCGATTAAATTTATTAAAATTTAATCGACAAGCGATCTATCAAAATTAATAGCAGCTTTCAAAATTTTAGTAATTTTTCATTAAGAATTTGGTATTGATGAAAAAATAACTAATATTATGAGTTAATTTTAAACTAAAATATAATTAGGAATAATTTGTCTCTTTTACGTTGTCCAAACTCGATTTGATTATTAGAAAGAACATATGATGATAAACGATGAATGAATTTACTCAAGATCAATTCATACTAGACTTCGGCTAAATTTATTAAAATTTAATCAACAAGCGATCTATCAAAATTAATAGCAGCTTTCAAAATTTTAGTAATTTCTCATTAAGAATTTGGTATTGATAAAAAATAACTAATATTATTAATTAATTTTAAACTAAAATATAATTAAAAATGATTTGTCTCTTTTACGTTATTCAAACTCGATTTGATTATTAGAAAGAACATAGGAATAATAAACGATAAATGAATTTATTTAAGATCAATTCATACTCGACTTCGATTAAATTTATTAAAATTTAATCGACAAGCGATCTATCATAATTAATAGCAGCTTTCAAATTTTGATATATATATAAATATGTATATATATACCTTATCAACAAAGTATCAAACATTAAAGTATCACAATGGAATATGATTCTTAATGAGTATCTTTTGATTTTTGATTTTGATTTTAATTTATTGTGGTTTTTTTTTTTTTTTTTGTGATTAATCATGAGTCATGTTAATTCACAAGACACTTCATTTTATTATTGTAATAATATCATTAATATTTTTTGGATGAAATTAAGGAAACACCTTAATATTTAAAAATTGAATATTTGGCTTAGCAAATCTCTAATTTAAATAAAGTAGGGCCCAGGAAGATGAACAACAATACGTTAATATTATTAATAATTAAAATTACAATAATGCGTGCGGGGAAATTTGTTCCCAAGCAAACATCTCTACTCTGGTTTCAGAATATTAGGTGAAGGAGACCCATCCTTGTTTGACTAAATTAAGGATCCAAGAAAAAATTAAGTTTGTAAGACAAATTTATTTGGTTATGATTTTTCTCTAAGTGTTTATTCATATCTTAATTAATCCAACAGAAAATCTTTAAATAATTCTATTATATGTAATCATATATTGAAAATAATAGGGGAGTGAATGTGCAAAATTGGTATTGGCCCAGAAATAATCGTATTTACCACAAATTATTCTAATCGGTGTTACTGTTATCAACAACAATAATAATACTGTTACTGATTATAGATACATATAGATATTGGTTTCGGTTTCGAACCAGAACCGGCAGTCAACAGTTCGGTTTAATCATTGACTCGGTTTCGGTTCGGAATTGAAACTGGAACCAAAATCGAATTGGTTAGGTTTTGATTTCAGGATATTCGGTTCCTGAAACCAGCGGTTCTAAACCGGCAGTTTTGATTCCAAAATCGTCGGTTTTGGTTAAAAAATCGGCGGTTCCAAGCGTGAATTTGTAGAAAAAGAGAAAAAAAAGAAGGAATCAGAACCAAAACCGTGGAACGGCCGATTTCAAAACCAATACCGACTATATGCCGGTTTAATTTCGGTTCTACTCCTTCCGATTTAAAAAACCAATGATTCTGGAACCAAAATCAGAACCGACGGAACCGTGCCCATATCTAGATACATAAATAACTAGAAATTTAATATAAGTATTTATTTTTAATGCAAAAATTTGGTGCTAATCATTTGAGATATATTTTAATTGCTTTGCTCCACGACAGAATTATTCCTTATAGATGCTCTTAGCTAGAAGCTCTTAACTAGAGACACGGTTGAAGCACATTTATATATAATATATATATATATATTATTTTTATTTGTTTGCTTTAAATTATAATCTCATTTTTGCCTACTGAGAAAATTAGGCTAAACACGTGGAAGCACTAAAAGATATGGGTAGATTTGAAAAAAAAATTATGTGGTTCGGGTAGACCGTACAACTTAATCTAATAATATCACTTGTTAATTAAAAATGTATAATTAATTTATTTAAAAAATATTATTCAATAAATATGCATTCAATATATAGAATATTCGCTCATGTAAACAAGAATAATGAGATCCTCAGTCACAGATTATAAATATTGCTCGAAATGATAAATTCACATTTCAAATATATGGGCCCCATCAATTTTGTGACTAACTTACAAATGAAGAGTAAATAATTTTGATTTCAAACAAAATTAGGGTGCCCCTAACTTGTTCAAATCAGGCAAGAAACATATCTAATAATAATAATTATCAACAACGCTCCTTAACCACTTTTATAATCAGCTTTCCAAAATCATGTTAGTAGTGCTACTGTTTAAGCTACAGAAGCTTCTTTTTAGAGAGAGAGAGAGATAGATTTGTGCTTTTGTGTTCATTAAGCTGAGTTTGACTTTAAAGTAAAAATGGGGTGGGCATGGCATGCCCACAACCAATCATCATGATTTATTCTAAGAATTGACGCCCAAACTCAAAAATATTAAAATTCAAATCCTAACGGTCCAGTTGTCATCATTTTTATTTTTATTTTTAAATTTTAAAAAATCCTGTTTTGCGTTTGAATTGGAGAAAGCTAACCTAAAATTAATAATTTAAATTTTGAAAGAAAAAAAAAAACATATTTTAGCACTTTGCTTCATGGAACTCTGAAAATTCCAGAAATGGGGGATATAAGGATGGAAAATATCTCTACTACAATGAGGCAATTTTGAAAAATAAATAAATAAAAAAAGATTCTATGAGCTCATCTTAAAGTGGAGAATATTGTAGTTAATCATGAATTCAAGAAATAATATTTGAGTTATGATCCTAAAATGATCTTAAGTGGGTAGATACGAAAAATGATGGCATTAGCTATACGAACATAGCAAAACTGACTTGAATATAGTTGTTTCTGAACGAGATAATGAAATATACGTAAACAAGACCTACAATGCAATGGTAATAGATATTCGATATGTCGATTGAATAGAAACTTTTTTTAATAAGAAACTCAATGGCATTGATAGAATTATTGCACTAGATTTATTTCTTAATGCTAAAACTTTATTATTTCTATTTTGGCAAGTTATTTTTCCAAAAGAAAATATAATTTATAAAATTATAGATCAACGATAGGAACATTTATTTTATTGGTTTGTCACACAATTAATTTTATCATTTTATTTAAATTTTGATATGGAAAAAAAGAAAGGGTGCCTTATCCCTATACAGCGGAAAGTCGAAGGACATGTCATAGTTGGTGGAGCCCGCTTTCCCGTGGCCTGGCCCACATAAGGGAAGATTAAAATTGTGAAAATATTTACTGTGAGGTCATGTTTTCTGCAGCCTGGACTGGAACATCTTCTCACTCTTCCTCCCTCCGTATACTATGACGTGGGATGACGTCATATATAATAATATACTTTTTATTTTCTTTATTATTTCCGATCCTTGCATATTTCATGATATGGCAGTTACCATAAATAACAATATTTATATATGATGTCAATAGTAACGATAATTATTATCTTTCACATAGGTATAATAATGGTCGGGTTTGGAGATGTTATCGGAATTATCATCTTCATACTAAAATATTATTTTAATTATTAGTTTTGTTTTTAAAATTTAGTATGGAGATAGAGATTTCCCATTTAGGGGACAGACTTCCTGCGGGGATTTGAAATCTCAAATTTATTTATACTTAAAATAACACTAAATTTTTTATATTTTTAAAGCAATATTAATGAAATAAAATATAGAAAAATCAATTAAATACAGCCAAAATAAAAAAAATTGAAATAAAATAAAATCAAACACAATTAATGGACTAATATATATATATATATTATATATAATATAAAACTAACGGGGAATGGAAATAGGTACGGGAAATCCCCAATTTAACTAAACGGAGAAGGAGACTGGTTGGGGGTATAAATACCGTCCCCGCCAATTTGCTTTCGGGGGAATTCCTATCGCAACCCCATCCCCAAATTATTTGAGGATTCCCCGCCCCAAAACATTTGGTTCCCAACGGAAATGGTTCCCCACGAAAAAATTGCCACCCCTACTTACACACTATATTCTCATAACATTAGTTATTTTGGCACAAATATAATTATTAGATTTTGAAGTTCTCTCCGTAATGTCAATCGATAAATATTTTGTCATTAATATGGATTATGATAATGGTTGGTATCTTCTATATCATTTAATTTTAGTCTATCACATATTTCAAAATAATCCTACCAATTAAAAAAAGATTACATGAAACATTTTATTTTTTGTTGTTTATTAGGCCAACATATGAACAACTCGACGGTTTGTTCATTGTAGTCCACAATCTAGCTTGGAACGAAAGAGAGTTTAAGCTACAAATTTCTCTGAATTGGTTATTCAAGAGAGTCCCGCCAAACCAATCTATTCGGTCAAACCCTCTAATCCAACCAAACTAACTAGTCCTACTAGGGCAAGAACTTTGGTCAAGGCCATCCAAATATCATATTGCCACGTTGAGCTATCCCACATTTCAGAATTGCCTCAATACAAGAGTGTACGAAAAATCTAAATTTTGTCACACTACTTGAATAATGACAAAAAATATATCTTATGACCTTCAATAAAATAAACTATTTGTCCAATAAAAATTCTATGAGCACACAAAAAGGGATTTCATGTTGATTAGTAATTTCTTCCTCTTATATACATGAGAATTCATTCCATATTCAATACTTTGTATTCCTCTTACAACAATTGCGGACAAATTGTATGTAAGTGCAAAAGTATAATAAAGCATTCGACCTGACCTACACGGCAAGACCGTGAACTCCATTTCTTGTCTTGTTTTACAGTTTTTTGCATTCTTGTTATCTTCTATTTGTAATTCATAAACCCGGAAGATCCCTTTAATCGATATTTGTTTGCTCAACAAAAAAATACGTGAATTTTTTTATTTTATTTTTAAAAATAAATCAGTATAGGTACTAAAATTGGGAGTAATTTGCAAGTATTGTAAAATAAAAAAGCTGCCCTAAAATTTCAACGCCGTTAGATTCGAGAGACAAGAGGCCCTAATTTGGTCGATTTGCCCCTTTGAATTGGGGGTGTTGTGTTTGCCCATTAATATGTTTTGTCTGCAAATGTGGAAACCAGCAGAGGCCATTAACTTAAAGTCATTACCAGGATTGGAGAAGGTATGGAAAGTGGTGTTATCCAACTCCATGCTTGTGATTCCAATGGGAGAATAATATTTTAATGCAATTGGACTTGTGACACATATTGTATAATTAAAAATTAATATTTTATTTTTTGTTTATTTTTTATATTGTATTTCGTTATACATATTCGAAAAAATTAAATTATTGTTCCATAAGGTAGCATAAAATCTTCGTTGCGATTAAAGAAAGACAATACAATAGGCTCATATAATGGTTTCTAGTATCCCCATTCCATTCGATTAGTCAATTAAAAAAAATTATAATATCTTATTTACTTCTACTTTGTATGTTAAAAATCACTTAAAAAATAAGGAATTCATAATTAAAAATATTAAGTACATGAAATTAATTAGATATTAATTTTAAATAATCATTTATAAATTAAAAATTAGTAAATTATATGGAATAAATATAATCTGATAATTTTTTTTGAAAACACATTTAAAAATTTATATATAGAAAGGAAAATAAATTCTAATAAACTACAATCCTAATTACCATTGAACTAATTTCAAATTCTATTCAATTGTAATCTCTTATATTTTACTAAATATAATTTTCTGCATTTGATGTGGCATTTATAGCAAAAAATTAAAAAATTATGTCTCCCATATAAAAGTTATATTTTTACAAAATAATGAATTTTGATATTTGACATAAATTAGACCGAACCCGGTTTGGTTCATAGATGTGATACCGGACCGATATATTTGCATCCAATGTCACTCAATTCCCACCCTCAGTCGGCCGGTCCGGGTTAAAAACACAACACTAAGGTTGTTAGTCACCCCAATCAAATAGTCATGTAAATAATTTTAAAAAACCATTAAGTTTCTGTAGAAAGTTCGAATTTATAATAAATTCCAAATCTCTGAATTCCCATTCGGGGATAGTGTAATTAATTTAAAATTATATTTATTATAAAAGCATTAAAAATGATGCAATAACGTTGAATATTTAAAATAAAATAAATTGGTTCAAGATAGAGGCCCCACAGAAGCTGGAGTGTGAAGTTGGCATTAGCAATCATAAATGCTACAATTGTAATACACTTCTCTCTCACAAATATTGGAAAGATCCCTTTCTTGGGAAGCAGAGGCAAAGAGTAAAAGCAAAAATGTCGAAAATTCCTTGTTCCACGCCATACTCCACCATCCTTATTTACTGATTACCAACTCGCTGTGAAATTTTCAAGATTTCATAAAAGTGGTAAAAGCGATTTATCTTCGTAGTGGGATTGTTGTATTTATTAGCAGTAGCAGTCCACAAAAGTGGATACCGTAGAGGCCCATAAATCTCAAATCATATATGAGTGTGGAAGAACCTGAGTGCGTAGAGAGAGAGAGAGAGTGAGTGAAAGATAACAGAGAATTATTGTTGTCTCTACCTGGTTGAAGCCGTTTGCGTGAAAATCTTGGTTCCCGCAGCAGTAAAAAGCTGCTGATTTGGCTTGTGTTTACAGCTTCACATAGGATACAAGATTGGGTAGGGTGGTGGAGATGGGCGGCGAAGGTGGTGGCGCGTCGTGGAAGTTCAAGAAAGCCGCCAAGAAATTTTTTGTGCAGACATGTGGCTCTTTCTGCCAGAGACAACAAGCCCATGTTGACAGCTCCTCTGCCACCACTGTAACTCTCTCTCTCTCCCTCTCATTCAACACACAAGCAACTACATTCTTCACAAGGGCAGAGTCGAAATTTATCTTTTTTAAATTTTATTTTTCAAGAATCTGCTTTACCTGCTGACAATGTCGTAGCTGGGAAAATTCAAGATTTCTGCTATTCTCCTATTTCTGACAATGAAGTTTGTTTGAATTTGTTTTCAGGTATCATGTGGTTCGCCAAATTATTCTTCTCTGCCGGAGAATCCAAGGAAGAACATTTCGTGCAAGAAGATCTCTTCAGAAGTTGCCAGACAGGGGTATTCAAGTACCAGCCCTTCTTCTAATAAGGTAACGCCTTTTTTCCCCTGACCGACATTTTTTTCTCCTGTGCTTACAACTCTTAATTACATGATTCATCTATTACCCTTTGAATTTCACCAAGAACTTGAGCTGTTGAATTCGAAATACTATGCAATTTTGAGATAATTTTGCTATTTGTTTATGATTAAAGTTCTTATCAGCTTTCACTTTCACAAATATGTGATGGAGAAAGATTGAGCTCCCCTTAGGAGTTAGGTGTTTTGCTGAACACATTCCGCCAGAAATTGTGATATTAGCCCTCAAAATGTAGATTCCTTACCCTCTTCTCTTTGATTCGTTTGGCAGACACTGTGCCCCATATGCCTCGATCCTTTGAATTACAGCTCGGGTAGCAGCCCGGGGCAGGCCATATTCACAGCCCAATGCTCTCACGCCTTCCATTTCGCTTGCATTTCCTCCAATGTTCGCCATGGTAGCGTAACTTGCCCCATTTGCCGGGCCCATTGGACCCAGCTACCTCGCAACTTGAACTTGCGATGTTCCCTCCACTCCAATAAGGCCGATCCAGTTCTCCAGATCCTTGATGACTCCATTGCCAATTCTCGAGTCCATAGACGGTCGTTTCTTCGTTCGGCCAGGTACGATGATGATGATCCAATCGAGCCTGACCACACAAGCAACGAACCCCGTCTTCATCTCTCTCTCTTGACCTTCCCCATCACTCATCCCAGCTTCAATTCGTGCCCATATCAAGCTTCCGGTTCGTCTTCAATGGCAGAATCACCACTTGCAGCTCAACATTTTTCTTCAGGTGGGGAAACTCCTTTTCAGTGCTCTCCCAACAACAGAGCTTATCTTAATGTAAAACTAGCCCACCAACCTGCAACCGATCTGGTCCTGGTTGCGTGCCCCAATGGGCCACACCTGAGGCTTATGAAGCAGGCAATGGCTCTGGTGGTTTTCTCACTCCGGCCCATGGATCGGCTAGCCATTGTTACATACTCTTCTGCCGCAGCACGTGTCTTTCCCCTCAGGCGAATGACCTCATATGGGAAACGGGCCGCATTACAAGTCATCGATCGGCTATTCTATATGGGCCAGGCTGATCCAATGGAAGGGCTAAAGAAAGGTGTAAAGATACTCGGAGATCGAGTCCACAAGAATACTCAATCTTGTATCTTGCATCTGACAGACAATCCATTGCAATCCTACCATCAATTTGACATGGAAGTTCTGGTCAAAATCCACAGGTTCCACATTGGACTTGGGTTTGGGGCTTCAAATGGGCTCATCATGCATGAGTTCGAGGAATTCCTAGCACGTACCCTAGGAGGCGCGATCAGGGATATCCAGATGAGGATTGATGAAGGGACGAGGATTGTTAGGATTGAAGAACTGAGAGGTGGGGAGGAGAGGAATATACCGATATATGTTTCAGATTACGGGCCTACATGCGTTGAGTATAGCTATACAGAAGGTGGGGATGGTGAATGCATACGAACAGGTGAAATTATCGTTGGCTTGGGGGATAAAGGAGATGGCAGTGAGAATGGAGATTTTGTATCTATAGGTGGAAGGATGAGCAGTGCTGAAAGCTGGGATTATCATGATCCTTTCATGGCTAGAAGATGGGCTAAACATTTGCATGGCTATAGGCTGTAGATTGTTGTTTTATACATTCATTGTAATTCTATATACACACCTAGTTTACTCATTTTATTCAATTTATCAGGTAGGATTCTTCCAAGTCATTTGAGCAATGATCAGATGCAAATCATGAAATTCCTGAGAATTCCTATCACATTATAATTTAGTTATTTGCCAAATCGAATGTGAAAAATATGTTCGGACTTGTTTGATATGTCTACACAAGTGGGTCTCAAACGAATGTATATTAACTGGACTCAAATCGAGTATCAGATACCAAACAGAATGAAACAGGCAGATCCACAAATGCACAAATGCATTCTCCACAAAACGATAAATAATCATAAAAAAAGATCAAAAGTGAGCCTAGCCTCAAAGTTGTTATGTTGCTAATACCAAACAGAATGAAATAGGCAGATCCACAAATGCATTCTCCACAAGAACCATAAATAATCATAAAAAAAGATCAAAAGTGAGCCTAGTCTCAAAGTTGTTATGTTGCTATGTCTGTTCGGCATTTCTGCGACCACGAAAGGTTTGCATTCCAAATTATGATGCTTCATTCAGCAACGAAGGATATTGGCATTCTGTTATGCAGATAATCAGAATAATCAGAATGACTTTACATTCAGCAACCAGCAGATTGGCATTCTGTTATGCAGATAATCAGAATGACCTCACATTGGCAGGATATTCTGTTATACAGATAATCAAAATGACTTCACATTCTCCATTTGGAAGCTTCTGAGGGAAAGAAAGCTTGGGGTGTGAAGGATGGTTCTGACACCCTCATTGGGGGAATGCTGGCAAAACATATCAATTTTGTCATAAGGTTTTGTCTTACTGGAGTAATTGAAGAGGTAGTCTTCCCATACCATTAAGATGTTACCATCTTTGCAAACTTTGAGTGGGTAAAAATAAGGACCAAGATACGGATAATCAAAGGGGGAGGGTAACCACATATTTTACCAAAATCGAGGTTTATGCTGATGACAAATTCCTTTGTCCAAAATCTCTCAACACCATATTCTTTCATCAACCAGATAACAACCACACGTGCATAGAAAACATTGTAAAAACTTCTGTTTCAAGATCAAAACAAGAAACACATGTGGAGCCCTGCAAATCACGCACTAACCAATGCAAATTTCCTTTACAAATACACCATAGTAACAATCCCGGTAGTCAAGCTTAGGACCGGGTCCAAATCTTCTCCATGATCTTGTTCCAAGAGCGTATACGTGACACTCAGAGTTAGAAACTCCAGTAACTCATGGGTGTGAGTTAACTGAACTCACACCCATTAACTGAACTATGAATCCATCCAAAAAATGGGAGATTGAACTTGGCGATTACATCTTCAAATTCAAGAATATTGTACAACCTTGCTTGTGTGTTATTATGCCAATAGAGAGGCAGCCTAGAACCTTGCTTGTGTGTTATTATGCCAATAGAGAGGCAGCCTAGAACTAGAAAGATTGCACTTAAGAAACTCACTTGTCTCCACTAAATCAAACAGTGTCTTGCAAACACACTTGCGACTTATAATGGTTTGAATGGGGAGTCTTGAAACGACATTGATGATGATTTCTGGTGGTGGGCTCAAAATGTGAAATGTGACAAAGAATCTTTGGTTCCTGACTAATGAAAACATGTAATAGTGTTAGAATGATTATCAGAGAAGTTTAACCTTACATCACATGTAGTTTGCTTGGCCTATTAATTCAACTATGAAAGTGCTGTATTTTTTTCAGAATCAGGGCTGTGTATTAGGTATGATCATGTACACAATTTTAGGACTGATCGAAAATAACAAAATCTGGAAACAGAAATTACAGAATATGCCGCATTCGAATAAATTCTCATTCCCACAACACAATCCTAATAAGAAGCAAATTAGAAGCCTAATATAGAAACCTGAAGTTGTGGGGAAAAGCAGAGATTGGGCTCGTGGAACTGCATAATTGAACCAACTAATCAAAAGACTCTTTAGGCTACAAATACCCTATGAACAAGAAAGTTGGTGGGGTACTAAAACCTCCAAATCATGATAAAATAAAAAGATGGGAATAAAACGATTTATTCTATTTATATTTTTATATATTAATGTAATAATAAAATAGTTTAAATATATAATTTTGATTATTTTAATTTCTAAGAAATAAGATATTTTAAAAAATTGTTTTATCAGTTTTTGATTAATTGAATTTTATTTTATTTTTTAAAAATAATTTTTTTGTAGCTACTTAAATTATTTCGTTTATTTTACTTTAAATATTTTGTTGGGTTGGATCGAGTAGCTATGTGTGTGTTTTGAGTATTTATCATGATTTTGATTTGCAAATGTAATATCGATTAATTATTTTTGGAGATAACATTAGATTATAACATATGTTTTTACAAGAATAGAATTATTCAATTTTGTTTTTTATCTTAACTAGTATTTTGTCCCGTGTAATGTATGAGTATTTATTTTTTATTAGTTATTTGTTAAATTTTTATGACTTTATTAATTTGAAAGAATCTTGAGTTTTTAAATTTAAAATTAAAAATATTAGGAGTTTCAACTTGAAAATGTTGGTCCCAATCCAAATATTTATATTTTTATATCAAATCGATTTATTATAATCTAACTTATATATACAGCTATATTAGTTATTAATATCCCAAAATTTACGAAATTATAGAATTTGAATTAAACTACAATTTAAATTTACAGAATATTTAGAAGTTTGTTTTGATCACATAATAAAATAATTAAAATTAAAATAAATAATAATATAATTATTTTTTATTGTGATTTTTAGTAACCATTAAAACGTGGCTCGATCAATCAAATTATTTTATTATATGCTATATGTAAGTAGATATTGATATAAATTTGTATAAAAAAATAATATCATAATTAAAAGTAATTTAGGCGAAAATATGATTTTTTCTATTTAAGGTCATAATTATCTTTAAATATATATATATATATATGTATATTTCAATTAACTTAAGAAAAAATATTTTATATTTAATAATTAAATTTAATTATATATGTGTGTATGTATGTGCAATATGGATGTTAAATTAAAGATCGTAAAAAGGGAATTAATTAGATATATTTTTAAAAAATATTGAAGTTCTGTCACGGCCTTAGCTTGATTTCTCCCCTCGCGGTAACTAAGTCAGCCTCGCTCGAACGAGAAGTGTATGCTAAAGTGTTAGCAAAAAAGTAAAGAACACAAAAGAGATTGAGAAAACTCTATGCACTCAACTTGCTTATATAACTTGAATGTGGAACTTGATTATGAACTTCGTTGATTACAAATAAAACAAGAACTCCTATTTATACTACTCCACATCCTCAATGGATGGTGGTAATCTACTTGATCCAACGGTAGAGATTCATCTTCTAAAATTCTGTAGAACCTACTATATACTAGAATGGAAGGATCTACACACTCCCCTTGGAATACTACATTATTTTAGATAAATCTATGTACAAAATGGTCCAAGAGTGTAGCTAAGGACTTGGGCTCATAAATTGTGTTTGACTAGGTGTAAACATCTCAAGTCCAAGTCTCCAATCCTCTTCAGGTATCCAAGTTGCTCCAAACTCGGATAGTCCCTACCACTTGATTAAGCCCTTGGTGCCGGATAGAATGTCTCTCCTTCAAGCAAATCTCTTCAACAACACCTCTTGGATATCCTTGTCGTATGACTTGTTGACCACTTGAGGTGTTTGTTGAGAATACCCACGGCTTTGGTTATCCACATCCTCATTACACGGTTTCCACCTTCATATCAAGCCTTTGTACAAGCTCCGTAAGGCTTTAAACTGTCGTGGCACAAACTCCACAAAGACTTGATCTCCAACAGTAGACTTCCGGGGTTGCCTCACCTCATCCACCCGCTTCGTCACTTGCTTGCGGACATTCTCCAAGCATGATTGAGCGGTGTTGGCTTGTCCCTCCCATGACTTCGCCGTCTTGGTTGCTCCCGATCTTTCTCCATCAATGAGGGGTGTTGCTAAGGTATGTGGAGTCAAAGATTGATGTCCCATAGCCAACTTGAAAGGACTTCTTCCTATAGTTTCACTCCTCTCTCGACTTGGTGGTAATTGGGCCGCCATGATGTCCTTGCTCTCCTCAAGGACCTTTTGGATGCTGGGTGGTACCTCCATCTCAGCTTCTTGGTTCTCCTCTTTCATCACGGCCAGATACATTGGCTTCCCATATCTCACCCCTTGGTGACTTGCATTGCTGACATTCTCTTGCCTTCCCAAGCTCGTTCGTCAGGTGACTCAATAGTGGGGATCATGCAAGGTCCCTTCTCCAAAATGCAAACAATATTGAATGAAGGCATAGGGATAGCAGTTATCTGTCAAAAAAACTCCACGCCTAACATGACCTTGAAGTCATCCATAGGTGCCAATGAAAAATTCACTAGGCCCTTCCAAGTGCCCAAACGTAGTTCCATGCCTCGAGCTACGCTATTGAGTGGTTGTGCTTTGATGTTTACCGTCTTGAGCCAACGCTCGCCTCGTGTCCATTGAAGTCTTAGCCTCTTGGCTTCATCCTCCGTGACAAAGTTGTATGTGGCTTCCGTGTCCACTAATGCCTTGGTCGGCACTCCATTCATGTGTGCTTCCACATACATTAACCACTTGCTAGACTCGTAGTTATTTGCTTTGCTTTGAGAGCATTAAGGATTTGGAGTGATCTCATCTGACTTTACTCCTCTTCCATTCAGGACTCTGACTTGTGCTTCTCTACCATTGCTGACAATGACACAAGTTTTGAGCAGTTTCTCATGGTATGCGTCCCCTTGCACACGAAGCACCCCTCTTTGGAACGAAGGCCTTCTTCTTTCCCTCATAGTCTAGTCGGGTTGGTTACTTGTTGTAAAATGAGTTAGTTTTGTAAATTTGGACTACAAGATTAAAGTTAAATCATATAAATATTTTACATTATAAAATTTACAGAAAAAAAAAGTCTAACATTTATTTGTTTGGGCAATTATCAAAAAATTCATGGCCGTTAGTGCAATTTTCAATTGCTATATTCTTTTAAAACTTGTTAATGTTTGTCATGTTTTTTTTTTATTTCTTTTAATTATGACATTGCCGCCTCATTCCGGTGCTCAACTGCTGATATGAATAGCAAAACGACCTAAATGAAATCGTTTCATATAAATAAATGACAAAAAAAAGTTAATTTAAAAAAAAATTCACTACATTTACTCCAACTTTCAACTGTAATATGACTTTACACATGATTTATTAAATGAATGATGTGTTTGAATGAACAACGTCGTTTGGGTGTCGTTATGAAGCGACTATGTTATAATTAAAAAAAATTAAAAGAATGTAACAAACATTGATGAGTTCTAACAGTCATGTTGCAACTAAAAGTTGGACTACAAGGTCGTGATTTCTTTTTTTTTTTCTTTTTTTTTAATTAACCTTATTTTTGAATTAGATTTATTTTTATTATTTTATTAGGGAATTTGAGTACTTTTGTTGACTTTAATTATTTCTCAAGGATTGAACTATTTGGGATTGCATTGAGTTACAAATACAAAACTTAATAAATTTTTTCATCAACATTAATATTATTATATTACTTGAAACAATTACTGTGTTTATCTAGAAAATCGTTGTTCATTTTATTTTATTACTTTACAATCTTATAATTATTAATCCTAGTGGATTTTACGATTAAGTTTAATAATTATTATAAATCACCAATAATAGATAACTTGACTGTATGATAATTATTTTAGGTCTTCTTCATTTCATTATTATTTTGTGCAACAAATTATTTATTATTTTTCATACCTTATTATGTTCATAATTATACAAATATACTTTTTATGTAGATAACATACATCTCTCATTACTTATTTCCATTTATTATTATTAATTTTAAATTTTAAATAAATTTTATATTCTTATTATAAATTATAGTGTAACTGCATACCATGCATAACACAAGCCCATTACTAGTTTGAACAAAGTTAGCAATTTTAACGAGCATTGAAGTATTAATGTTAAGGTGAATCCAAAAACTAACTTTGTTCAAACTAGTTTTTGCTCAATAGCTCCTATTACAAAACACGCTTCCGATATACATACATATATATATATATATATATTTCATTATAACTTTCTAAAGGCAAAGCAATAACATGGGACATGGGTGAATTGAATAGAAACATATGCTAGTCAAGGGGGTGAATTGAGGGCAACTTATTGAACCCTAATTTGAAGGCAAAGTGGGTGAATTCAAGATTAAAAAATCATACAAAAGTTCTAAACTTTTATTATTTCATTAAATATTTATCCCATATGCTCATAAATATCATATTTTTGTATTTTAATGTATGATTCTGAATGACATTCTATCAAACTATTTAGAACGCCTTCAATTCAATTAGCTACGGTCAAGCTATCTTTTTTCTTTTTCTTTTTTTAATTAAGTAAAGCTATGTTAATCTCTTGCTTTACAGCTATTTTTTTTTCTCAATTTTTGTTTTTATTTTTCTTGAACTTCAAAATGATTAAAAATAAAAAGATAACACTTAGAGACAGACTATTTGGCCAGCCCATAAATTTATGCACCAATCCTAAGTTTGGATTATGTGATCCACTTGAAACTCGTGAGGATTCACTTTTTGCTTCTAAAATAATATGATTTTATTTTAGACCGTATTATTTTAATTAATAATCAAATCAATACTATTTTGGTTTTAAAGTAAAATAATATTGTTAAAGTAATTTTTATTCTGGATCATAGAGAGATTATCTACGTATAATTATCTCGTACATTATATAAAAGATCATTTAATTTTTAATAAAATGTATATGATAGTTGTTTGTACATCTGACATTGTTATGGTGCATCTTGTATATTGTTTGTAAAATGATTTTAAGTTGAATTGGAGATTTTATTTGTTGGAATATGTCGTTTGTACGTCTGACATTGTTACGATGCATTTCATATATCTATTTTGTAAGATGATTGAATTTAATGTAGAAATTTGTTAGAGTATGATTTGAATCTAATAAGACCGTCTTTGCTGAGAGAGTCTATTATATGTATATGTTCTATTGGAAGAAGAAGTATGTCTGAAAAAATTAACCGAAATCAATATTTTATTGAAGAGTTTATACTGAGGTAATGTAATATTGAAGGAAGGAACCCTTTCTAAAACAAATAAGCATGGAATGGTGCCCCACAACCAATTATGTATTCCCCTCAAACTCACTTCAAAAATCATTTTGATCCAGTCCGAAAATTTAATCCGATATAAAAATGGGAGTTTCTGTGAATCCGCAGTAAATCGGAAACCCAAGTGCAATAGGTTGGGTCGGAGTCAAATCTTTTGCCTTTTTCATCATTTCCCCTCCTTTCTGCAATAGAAAAAAGCAATGGCAGCTAATAAACAATACCAAGAACCAAAAGGGTTGTCTACTCATTGCCCAGACTATTAAAGTGCTGAAAATAAGGTTGAAAAGAAACTGAGATCTCTTCTACACTTTACAGCTCCGACGTCTTCCTTCCCCCAACCACCACTATCCCCACCAGCTCCGCCCCCTTCAATGTTTCCGAGATTGATTCAGCCCCGCGAAGCCATTTTAAGCCAAGAAAACATTCAGGTGCCCAACAGTGGGGGGTATGGTCAACGGGCTGGTGGAGACCCTTGTTTGGTCCTGACATCCGACCCGAAGCCCCGCCTCCGGTGGACTGCTGACCTCCATGAACGCTTTGTCGACGCCGTTACTCAGCTTGGTGGCGCCAGCAGTCAGCATTCCTTTTCCATATCTTTCTTTTTTATTTTTTTTAAAATAATAATAAATTCATTTGGTTTTTCCCTATCATTATTGTCATAATTTTTTGCCCTTTTGAATTTATTGCTTGTATAGACGGATTTTGTCTTTTATTTTTTGTATGAATGTTGCTGACTGCACAGAATATTTGACCGTAATATGAGTTTCTATGAATTTTTTTCGGATCTCTAAATTGTTTGCGTTCTGAGGAATTTTTGTGAAATACGGGTGCTTCTTTATTAGGACATTGTGAGTTTTTGCAGCTCATGAGTTGAAAATTTCTGTGTTCTTTAATTTGATTTTCTATTGTCCAACTATACATGCTGTTGCACTCAACCAAGTTGTAGTTATCTTTGTGCTGAATTTGCTGTTACCTCCTTCAAAAGATTTAAACTATTGAGCTATGTATTCTACCAAAGTTTGCTAGTGTGATTGTCCTATATGTTTCACACTGTTCAATGAACAATGTGGCTTAAGAAAATGAGTGACTGCACTCATTAGTTTATCATCATTAAGTGGAAATATGTGGATAAAACGAGGCGCTTTACTTTTAGATTGTTTTCATTTGTTTTTCTCTGTAGGCTTAAGAATAATGTATTTCATGCCTAAATTGTTGAATATCTCCTTGTTGGAAGAGATTGACTCTGTTTTGGTATTAAGAATGGGTATGAAAGCAGGCGCTTCACTTTTAGATGGTTCTCATTCTTTCTTTTCCCTGTAGCCTTATTTCATTCCTATTGGAAGATATTGGCATCCAGGAATTAAGTCAGCTTTGTGGTCTCTATATTGGGATCACTCTTCATGCTGTCTGGAAGCATATTCAATAAGTGAAACAACAACCAATGAAAATGATTGTTGCACTTTATTTCATTGACCTTTACTTGTGTATTTTAATTAGATGGGTTCAAGGCCCACTTCTTGTTCATTGCAAGTGGAAGATGCTTTTGAATGGTGAATAGCTAGTCACTAGTAACGTTATCGTAGTTTTTGTTCGTCTCGGCAAATACTACTAATTCGGTAGTTCATTCATGCTGAGAATGCAATTCTGTAGCAAATAGCCTTTTCTAAAACTCACTGTACCTCCACATGGCAGGCTTTATGCCATGTCATTGCATGCGTTTAATTGTGTTCGTGCTTCTGTATCATGGATTGGGAATGTCAATGGGGCCAATAGCATGTCAATTGTCCCATTATGTTCCATTTCTAGTTGCAACTTAAATGAAACATTTATATTTTGCAGTGTTTTCTATATTCAGGTTTCTGAATTTGAACTTTGCATACTAATAATTTCCTTGGAACAGGAGATTCAACTATTTATTGACTACACTTTGACTTTTTTTCACAGAAGCTACGCCAAAGGCTATCATGCGTACAATGGGTGTAAAGGGATTAACTCTGTTTCATTTGAAGAGTCATCTCCAGGTTTGACTTTCCTTTTATTCTTGCAACTATCCAATTCTTTTGTACAATGTAAATTAGTTTTTAATGGAGCTTGCATTGTTAGCTATACTTTCCAACTTGACGTAAAGTTTCGTGCTTCCTTGCAGAAATACAGACTAGGCAAGCAATCTGGAAAAGAACTTGGTGAGGCTTCAAAAGATGGTAATTCAAGTTCCTCGTGGCTGTCTCTACTCGAGTCATTTTAATTGACCTATGTTCTTTGAAATAGTTCGAGCATGATATATCACTCTGAGTGAATTTACATTTCACGCACACCCTCCAAATGTTGCCTTAAATGAAGGGCTGCAGCATAATACAGTGAAATATTTTGGAATTGATCCTCATAAGCCCATCCCATCCCTACCTGACCTTCAACGCAAATCAAAGTGGCAGATGTATGGTAAAATTAATGCAGCTTTCAAGCCAAAAAATTGACTGTCGCGTTAACTTTTATCAAGATAAATTGACATAGAAAGTTTAAGTCAGAGTTTTCTTATTTGTATCCCATATGTAACTTATTTCTTTATTTACCAATGGCACAAATCTCAGGTGCATACCTTATTGACAGCCCTCGTGCCAATAGCTCTCCTCAAAACTTACAAGCATCTGATATAAATGAGTAAGGCTTTACATTTTTATCCTAGACCTCTGTACTGTGTGTGCTTCAATCGATTGCAAGAATCAGAACTTTAAGAAACTTTATCGATGTTTGTATGATATGCTTAGGGGCTATGAAGTCAAGGAGGCACTGAGAGCACAAATGGAAGTCCAAAGCAAACTACATCTGCAAGTTGAAGTAAGCAACTAAGCATCCCCCATCTGTCTTTTAATTTTTGGTTGATTGGAAATTTCAGAATTAATGTATCTTTAGGTCACTATACTTTCTTTTGCAAACATTTTGGTCTCTGTACGTTTTTCTGTATAGTTGAGTTCTTGTACTTCAATTTGCATTAGAATGTGTTCATTGCATAAGTCACCAAAGTCGGGGCCAAATTAAAAGCAAGGGGCACAATTCCAACAAAAAGTATAAGGGTACAAATTAAAGTATGTCCATAAACCAATTCCTGGAAATGAGATAATGATAAAATGGAAGTACATGGCCCAAATATGTTTTGTTTTCTTATATTGTAAATCAAATACAATTTGTTGCAGTTAGATGATTCTTTCCTTCATTAACTTGGTTATGCAGGCTGAAAAACACTTGCAGATTCGTCAAGATGCCGAGAAAAGATACCTGGCTATGCTTGAAAGAGCTTGCAAGATGCTGGCCGAACAGATCCTCGGAACTACAGTCACAAATGATGAGGGAGACGGTTTTCAAGGAAAAGGAACAACAGCACCACCACCTAATGCATCTCACAATACACTCGTATCGTATCCATCACAATCCACAGATGAGTTGGGAGTCCGGGGCCCCACAGAGGTACCCCCCAATCTTCATCAACAACGTGGTGACTGCTCCACCGAAAGCTGCCTTACTTCCCACGAGAGTCCTGTGGGATTGCCTCCCGAAGGTTCGTCGCCTGGGGGAAAGAGAGCGGTGCTGAATGTGGGTTCGGGTAATGCCTCTTTTGTTTGGGGAGAATCAGATGCGTACAACCCAGGTATGCATATTGTACAAGTTAGTTCCCATGGAATAGCGGGATGTGGTGTATAAAAATGTATCGATTAGTTATTTCATCTGGTTTTTCCATTCGACTTTAGTTGCTTGTTTATGGGAAATCAGTGGCTCAAATGTACTAGGTCTAACGTACGTCAAGATGTAAATCAAAGCTGCAGGTGTTTCTTCATTAAGAATGGAACCTCTTTTCTTTTACATTCTCCTGTTCTTATTACTATTTCCACTCCTTGTGGTTTCGAATGTAAGTAGGGCTGGCTACTGCACTCAGGCGTCAGTTTGCTTTGCATGGTTTGAGATTGTGTTGCATTGATCGGGAATGGTCACTTACCCACCATAGGCACATATTAAGATGCCCACATTTTGTATGTTAACATGCATAAATTTGTAAAGATAGGCCTTTCATTTACTTTCTTTGATGTCTGTTAACTTGGATCAACATTTATATAATTCTGAATATTGTTCCAATTACTTAATTGTGCTCGTAGAAAATAAATAAATAAATAACTCCCCCTAACTATAAAAACGACAAAAAAGATGGAAATATTCAACATTAAAAGGAAAATCAAAGAGTGCCCCTGGTTAAAACTGATCAAAATGTTGACAAACTGGGGAATCTAAAATAAAATGACCTTAATTCTTGGGCCTGGGTAGACTTCTTGGAGCTTTAGTTTTGGGCTTTTGGCTTTGATTGAAAATAGTCATTAAGCAGCGGAGGAAAATCTATTATAATCTCCCATTGGTCGTCTACAAGGTGTGGAATCTGGAGTGATTAATATATATTTTCTTGAAAAGAAATATCCTCATGAGAGTGATGTAGAGAAATTTAATGAAGTAAGTTTGGTTATATTGGGATGTAGTGAGCTTGCGACGAGTGGAGCATAGTTAGGACGATTTGTTTTTCGATGGGATCCCACCTCTTCATCCAATTTAGGCCATTGGACCTCGGCACAACACTTTTATTAATGGATAACTTGATGCTCCATCATAATTTAAATTCAAAACAATTTAATTTATATATATAAATCCACCAAAATTCCGATCTTGCTAGAGGGCTGTTCTAAACTACGCCTTAGAGTCTTGTATAGTAAATTTTTCACTAAATTCAATAAATGTGCTACACTTAAGTTAAAATCTTCAGCTCTACAAGAGTGCCACATTTCAACACTTTTCCACAAATAATCTTGAATTTAACGTACACAGTACCAAAAAAAGAAAAGAAATATATATATATATATATATATAGAGAGAGAGAGAGAGAGAGAGAGAGAGAGAGGGGATTCCTGTTATGCCGACTCAATCTCTCTAGGGATTCTTGGCCGGCGCATAGAGAAATAGTCAAATAAGCAAATGCCAATAAGCTACTTTGTGATTTTATAATTGCTTTGTTGTGGATTATTTTATTGAATTTCTAACCACATTACATAGATAACTTTGTATGTATTTCTATCATACTCATTTTATCTTTTTTCTAAATGAAAGTTTTAGTCGAATTCAATCTTAAACTAATAATTTAGATTACAAAATCTCAATTAAATTAATTTTTATATACAGTAATACCTAAACGTATAGAACATATATAAAATTCATTGATATCGTGCAAGAAAAAGAAACGAAAATACAAATTTGAATATTCTAATGCTAAAGAAAGAAGTTTTAACTTAAAATAAAGAGAACACATCCTTAAGAATCTTCATTTGATACCTTAATTTATGGATAAGTTGGAATATTAAGAAATGAGAGGTCAACCAAGGAAGGGAAATGCTCAAAAATAGAAGCATAACCTCAGCTCAAGCTTCAAGTAAAGGAACTTTATTTACATAAAAGCAACCCTATTTTAATGCATAAAAATTAATTTCTAGATCCCGATTTTCTGTCGTAAAAAAATAAAAGATCTAGAATAATACACATCTGCGTAATTATATTTTATTCGACCTTTATATAAATAAAGTATTGCAAATTTGCAAAAATTGCATCGAAAGGACCACTTTAAACATCAATTATTTTTTAATTTTTGGCTAATATGTCTAAATATGTACGATTTCATTTATTTATTTATTGTGAATCAAATACCAATTACTTTTATATAAAATAAAATAAAATCGTGAGTTTGAACCCATATGTTATAATATTTCATTGACTGACTATTGGAAGACTAATTTAGGAGCTTCGACTTTAATTCATTCTCTCAACGACATAATCCTGCTTTAAAAAGAAAAAAATCAACCAACCAAAATGATAGTGATATGTTTATTGAAATCGGCCTTTAAAGAATGGCGTTGACAAAATTTTGAGTAATTTTAAGTTTTTCTTCCATTTAAGGCAAATAGAATAACTTGTTTAATCGAAATCTATATTTCGAGTTGATAATTTAGAATATTAATGAAAATTTATTGTTTAATATAACAATTTAAACTAAAAATTAAAAAAAATTCTAAAATTTTCATTGCAGTTATTCCATGCCTCTCAATTTTCAAATAAAATTACTGATATTTTTTCAATACATATGTGAAATGCAAAAACTCCTGTGAAATGGTTGTACGTTGACACGATGTAAGGCATTACTTGTTTAATTATAAAGTATCACTATTTTTTAAGTGTATTACTATTGATTAGTTACCTTAAAAATATTTCACAATTACATAAATACTTTAAATCGTGTTACATGTGCAATCGTTTCACGTGCAACCATTTCACAAAAAACTCACTATATGTGAAAAGTTGACGGTTCTATTATGAGTTTGTATGTAAAATGTGTATTTATTTTAACAAAGTTGCTGAGATGGCAGAATTTCATGGTGAATAAAAAAATTAAAAATAATAGCAACTCCTAATTAAATAATGATATAAATTAAAGGTCTCTAAATTAAAATTTCCTCCATAACAAAAAATTATTGATATCTTACTTTGAAAATTAATTTTTTTTATTTAACAGATGAAGTATATATGAATGAATAACTTTAATTATTGAATTGAAATATATATATATAATATAAATTTATAATTTTTAAAAAGATTTTATATTTGTCCTACTAACAAAAACATTAAAAATTGTAGTTTCTCAAACACTTGAGAGAAAGATATTAAGAAAAGAGGAGCCTAAAACCAAAAAGGCTTGTATTGTAAACAAGGCCCCCCCGGAATATAACCCAGAAGATTCCATGGCCGGTCAGCGTCCTCCCATTTGTCATTTTGCATGCGTTTTGGCCTTGCCTGGTCAGCCTTTCTGACCGCGGGCAGTTTTTAGTTTTATTCGCCCAAGTACAATGTGTGGATTTCCCCTTTTCACCCCTCTCTCTCTCCTCCCACCAGAGAAAGAGATTAGCGGTGGTGATAATTGATTGGTCGAAATGGTGTCTGACAATGGACTACCCACGTTGGAAATTTGTCGAAGACCCGTCTGTTTTATGAATGGACGGTTTACGCCCCTTTCTCTCCCTTTTTCTTATTTACTCTAAATGCTCTTAAATCTTACCATTTCACTGCAACCAAACATCCACTAATCCCCCATAATTAAAAATTAAATTTTAAAAACTAATTAATTTATCATTAATCACATCAAACTTTTTTTTCTTCGAAAAACTCATTCGAATCAAAATCAACGTATAATTTATTTGTAAAATAAAAAAATATTACTTTAAAATAGTATAAATGAATTGAAATAATCTGGATTTCTAGTCGTATAATGATTCAATTTCCTACTCCATATTATTAATAATCAGTTCGATCTTCGTTAGAAACATGTGAAGTGTATGGCTAACCCAATAACGAAAGTTTCGTAAGGGGACTGGAGCAGGCTACCATGAGACAAAAGATCTTCTTTCTAAAGAGATTCGATTCGGAACTCTTCTATGTCCAAGGTTCCATATTGAAATAATTTCAGAGGTTTTCCCTGACCCGGTGCGATCTCCGATTGCCTGTTATTCCTTTAAAGTGTCCTGGTCTGGTTCCAAAACCAAACCTGCCGTTCATTCAACACTGCTACAACCGGAGCACGCATTTGTCGACCAACATAAGTTAAAATAGTTATAAATATAAACTAAATCAATGATATTTGAATATAAATTTGGACTTATAAAAAAACTGATATATTTTAGACTTATTACCAATTAATAATTTAACTTTTATTTTTATTTATATATATATATATATAAGAAAATTTAGGTGAATAATTGGAAACGGGAATAATGATATATTGAAGTACAGGTAAAAGATTCGGTCACACCAACACTCAATTACTCATACTAACCCACGCATGCATTAATAACAAAGAAAATAGACCGATAATAAACTAATAAATACAACCCAAGCTTACCCCACCCCCTCCCCTCCAACATCATATAAAAAAACAAAGTGAAAAATATTTGCAAATTCGGAGCCCTTGAGCACTCATCTTAGCTCACTGCTGCTAATTTTCGGTCTTGATCCATTGCACTCCGAATAACCTGGTTGTATAATCAATATTGTCAACTGAATTTTATTATCCTGAGTATTTTATGTCCTGGAGTTCCAATTAGGGGCCGGATTTTGGTATGGTTACATTGAATTGGTGTTCCTGAGAGATTTGGGGGATCGCTGCTTCGGCTTCGTAGATCTGGGTACTGGTTTCCCCTTTTTTTGTCGTGTTTTTTTTATTGTCTGAATTTGCCCCCGCTTTTCTGTAATTAATTACACGGTGTCGATTTTTCAGTTTGGTCAACTCTTTTTCGATTTTTTTGGAGCGTTTGGATTTTGAAAATGTTGATTTCTGATGTGTGGTGTTTATGTAAATTGTGAACCTAATTCTTTGATTTTTATGTTTATGGAGTTTGTATTTTGTTTTCAAGAGTGAATTCCGGCCTTGATAACAAAGCTGAAAGCTTTTGATGTTTTCTTGCATTTTTTCCTCTTCATTGCTGGTGTTTTATGTATTGGCAGTTCTTCCACTGTGGCCTTTGGTGAAGTTTGAGCCCTCTCCTCGATGTGGTCTTATGTAGAAATAGGCCTTTTTTTTATAGCTTCTGAATCTGATTTTGTAATTACTATTTAATTTGAGCTTAATGGAATCAGATAAGACAATTTCCCACAATATTCTTCTTCCTTTCAAGATGACTGACTATAGTTTGTCTTTATCCCCTGTTTCGTGGATTGATCCACTCTTTATGGATGATGTGAAGGAGGTTCCGTCATAATACCAGCTGCTTCGTCAAAACTTCATTGAAGCTGAATACTTGAAATATTTCTCTGTTTCATAGCTGGCTGTATTAAACTGCCTTTTCATTTCTCTGTGGCCTTAGCTTTGTGTATTACTTATTTATAGCTTGTGTAGATTGCTATCACAAGTATAATTACAAATTGCTTTTAATATGCCTGCATTTAATTGAGCATATGAAAATTAATATTTCAAAGTAATTTGTCTTAAGTCTGAATGCCCTTTTTAAGCCCCTACTTTCTTCTTATTGACAAATATTTGTTTTTCCTTATAAATCTTGTGAATAGTTGCTTGTTCATCGTTATGAAAGTCTTGTAAGCTTTGTTCAGGTGAAAAACCAATAAATCTTTTGCAACTATATAAGTTTATGCCGGGTTGTTTTAGCATAATTATTTGCAGAACATATTTGTGTTTGACAGACAACTTGCTGTAGGATAACAGATTCTCATCTTTTAATTATTTTAAAGTACCTTGGTGTCCATCGCATCATGCTCCTGACCCTGGACCATGTTTATGTTGGAAAACAGAAGAAGTGAATTTCAGCATAATTCTAAAACTATAATGATAAAAACAATCATGCTATTCTTTAGGTCATCAATGTTTATCCTAAGATTGCTGTATTTGTTGGGTCATATAATATTGACTTCAGTTTCTGTTTCCTGCCACAGATCAATGAAACATGTATCAGACCAAGGGTGTTCCTAGTTCAAGCTTAGTTCACAGCAATCCAGCTGTTCGCACTCAGCCATTAGACTGTGGTGCTAGCAATATGGATCCTATCAGTGGATCTAACAGTGGGAGCAGCAATCCAAACTTGGCCTCTAAGCAGCGGCTTCGTTGGACACATGAGCTTCATGAACGGTTTGTTGATGCTGTTGCTCAACTTGGTGGACCAGATCGTGAGTTCTTTTCTCTTGACATGGCATTGGACATTCCCTTCACATAGAAAATTACCTCAAGCCCGTACTAACAGAAAGGAAGATATAGAAGAAAAGTAAATAAATATTCATACACATATAGTAAGATGTAAGAAAGATAAAGATGGAAAGACAGAGCAATGCTTCTATTGACGTATGGATGATGTGTCGCTTCTTCACTGTTTCTGCCATGTTTTACGTATGTAAAGTTTGATCTTTAAGCTTATGTTGGACATGTCCTACATGATGGCTAATCCAGGAAAGGGAAATATAAAGGGACTTCTTTTTTTTTTTTTTGTGGTACCAGGCTTACTTTTCAGGCTAGATAGACCTAAGTTTTGTGCCTGAAGCAACTCTTTCTTAATTACCCCTGTGCTTATGTTGGAAAAGATGTAACAGTTTTTTGTCTGCATATCAGTCTCCAAAAGTTTCCATTATTTTCAGCAATATTATCCTAAAGATGAATTCTAAGACATTGATGGAGATGAGTCTTCATTCACACAAGTGAATTTCTGATATTTATCATTCTCTTCAGGAGCTACTCCGAAAGGTGTACTCAGAGTTATGGGAGTTCAAGGGCTAACAATTTACCATGTAAAAAGCCACTTACAGGTATGCAGGCCATGGAATTCTACATAGTGCTGATATCTGATATATTTATCACCTTTGCAGCTTGACCTAATTTTTATTGTCTCAAACAGAAGTACCGGCTTGCCAAGTATCTTCCTGATTCTTCTTCTGATGGTAGGTAATTTTGCTAGTACTGTGTTTTGTATATGCTGTATGTATTTAATATTACCCATGATTATTTGTTGTTCTTGTAACATTCAAATTTTGAGAATTTCTGGGTGTCAAATCTCCTTGACCACTGACCATTCATTTACTGATTCACTTTTGACTTGGTTTGATAAAAAAAAGGGAAAAAGGCTGAGAAGAAAGACTCTGGAGATATGCTTTCCAGCTTGGATGGTTCATCGTGAGTGGAACTCCCTTCTCACTTTTATCTTTCTTTCCGCTGGACCATGTTTGATTTTCAGGGCTGCTTTTTTTTTCTAAAAAAAATAAAATAAAATCAGAGTACATGGTCAACAGTTCTGGTTATTTGTAATTTGTTAATCTCTTGCGTTTATTAACTAATGATTGACCCTATTATTCCACTGCTGGTACATTTTAATGTTCATCAAGCAATTTATATGATATAAAAGTTACTTTTTGCTTGTAGTGGAATGCAAATAACTGAAGCCCTCAAACTGCAGATGGAAGTTCAAAAGCGATTGCATGAGCAATTAGAGGTATATTTTTTGTAATTTCTTTGCTAATTTGTTTATGGAGAAAATTTCAATAAACTCACATTTGTATCAGAAGGAGATTAAGTTTAATAATAGCCAGGGTTTGAATGCGGTAATTACAGCAATGAACTGTTGGATGTCCACTCAAGAGATGCAGAGTAGATGGATAAAAAATGTTCTGGATGAACTTAAGATGCATGGTGTTACTTACCATGTGTGTGGGGGCAAAAATTTTCTAGGTCATTGGAAATGCAAAAAATTCTTGTTTACGATCAACTTAAGTTTCCTTATTTTCTAGCAAAGAGAATTATTTTTGACTTTTTTAGCCTAAATTTCCACATCGCCCATGCCAGTTCTGCCAAAAAAAACCAGCCCGTCTCACCTTTCCCCCCAAAAAATAACCAGGTCATTCTACCTACACCAACTCATAGCTTCAAAAACACCAGTTGTACTTTAAAAAAAACGGTCAGTTTCACCCATCCCAGTTCACTGAAACCCAGAAGGGTATCATTAGCAAAAAAATATGATATCTCCAAAAGATAAACATAGGTTGTGGCTAAAGATGATCTTTTTTTCATCAACAAATGGCTAATTTTGGAGGTTCCAACTAATATGTAGCATGTTTGGAAGTGTGTGATTCTTTTGTTCTAAAAGTCCTTTATTTAATGAAACTTCTAATGGATCTTATAGGTGCAAAGACAGTTACAGTTGCGGATAGAAGCCCAAGGAAAGTACTTAAAAAAAATAATCGAAGAACAGCAGCGTATCAGTGGAGTTCTTTCAGAAGCGCCTGGCCCAGGGCTATCTGCCCCTCAGGCAGAGGAGACCCGCCCAGAATCCGATAGCAAAACTGACCCATCAACCCCTGCTCCAACATCCGAATCACCACGTCTTGACAAGCCTGCCAACGAACATAACCCGGCCAAGAGCCTCTCTCTGGACGAATCCTTCTCCTCTCATCACGAGCCTCTAACTCCTGATTCTGGGTGTCATGTGACTTCACCAGTTGAGAGTCCAAGTGAAAGGCCCGGGAAAAAGAAACGTGGGTCTGGTGATGCGGCCTTCACTAAACCGGAGATGGTGCACTCGATACTTGAGTCGAGCATGAACACATCTTACCAACAGCAGCATTCGGTTTTCTTGACAAGAGAGCAGTTTGATCATTCATTGGAACTCCCTGTTGGGAATGATAATCAGCTGGAGAGGTTCTCTGGTAGCAACATGTGATTCGTGGTGGCTGTGTTGCTTCGATTGTTGTGCTACTACTCGATTGTTGTTCTGTATCTGTAGCTTATAAAGTATGTAATTGTCTTAAGGATCTTGTAAGGATTTAGAACGCAGGATATTAGGTTTAGAAACGATAATGGGAGAACGTGCTTTTAACTTTCCTTTCAATTGGGTGAATGTTCAGATTTGATCTTTCTGATAACTCTGGTAGTCTTGCAGCATTATCTTTCAGATCTAATTTTGAAGCAACTGAAAGAGATCTCAATGTGAGCTATTTTAGGAATTTGTTTTGATTTATGCCTTTCAAATCACTCAATCCAAACACCACGTTAAGGATATGAAACAGAATTCTAGAAATGTAAGGACTTGATGTTTGTTTGGTTCTTATGCACTTGCTGGATTAAAAACAAGCAGGATCCAAATAACACCGAAACTGCATCAATAAGAAGAGATTATATTCAGAATTAGAAACCACAACCAAATTTAACAGCCTCCTAGCAATATATCAAACTAGGATTTTCTTAAGAATACACGGTAAAACAAAGAAATAAAAAGATAAAAATAAACAAAACAGAAGCGATGGAAGACTTAACAAAGAAGGTTAGCAAAGCAACGCCCCCTACTCTATATAATGTGGGGTTGGTCATGATGAGCAATGTCTCCTATGATTAACTCTCTTGAGGATGCAAAGACGAATGCGCTGGCTTAGAGCCTCCAGCTTTTCAAATTTCTCGCGTTTGGACTTCTTCGTGCCTGAGGAAGCTTTGTTCTTCTTCTTCTTCTTGGCATCATCCTTTGGAGAGCTTAGTGTAGTTTGTTGAGAATTTCGAAGAGGAGTAGCAAGGACCTTTATAGTTGTCTGCCAATTTGGATTCAACCAAATCAGGAGTCTCTTCAACAAGAACTAACGACAAAACTAGAGGGATACAGAGGGATACAGAGTGAGAGAATTGAGACCTGATCATAGTTGCTGGTACTTGTATCCATGGAAGGTACATCATCACTGCCCAGAGACGAGCATCTCCCCCAACTTTCTCTATTTGAGCTTGTGTAGGAGCAACACTCTTCATTATGGCCAGTCGGATTGCCCTGATCAATTGCAATCCAAGATCTTTAAATCCATAAATAAAAGTAGTAAAGTCTGATGATGCTTACTTGAAGCAGTTATTTGCGGGTACCTGTTCAAGTGGTGTGCTACTGCCACGAAGTTCACCCTCTTCAGTAGCCAACACATCCTGCAATAATCGTGTAACATTGGAAACAGAGAGAGAGAGAGAGAGGAGGGAGGGAGGGAGGGAGAGAGAGAGAGAGAGAGATTCACAAATTTACATTGCAAACAGGTGCAATATCCGAGAGTAGTTCCCCTACAGACTTTGTAGCTGAAATGCTACGGGGTGCAGAAGAAGAACTTGATGCATCAGCACCAACATTCCGAAGCCCAGCAATTATCTCATACAGAATATTCTGGGAAAAAAAGTAGCCATTGTCAGCATAAGGAAAAAAAAAAAAGGTCCAACGATAAAATAGTGATAATGGCCACTAAAGCAAATTCTAGAACTCGAGATAAACAACTTGTAGACTAGAGATTAAATGTGTTAAGATGTGTGACTGAAAATAACGTATGGATATTTGTTAGACTTAAACTACTAATAAAAGAAGTATCTTCAAACTTGGCAAGACGGAAAAACCAACAGAAAATTAGGGGTAAATGATCCAAGTCAATTATGGCTATGGACATTATTTTATGCTAAAGTTTAGCACACCATTGCCATGTTCACAGTGAAAAAAATTCCAAGAAGGTTGTACAGCAGGAAATACCTCTTCTACACCGGCACCAACTTTCACGTCTCCCAGATCATAATATTTCTCAATCTTTGTTGAATATGAAGTTGAAACTCGAGGAGGATGAAGAACATTATAGAAAAAAATAGAAACAGAATCATAGTAAAATTGAGGACGAGAGGAGTTGTGATCACCCTCGAACTTGATAATATTTTTGTCACCCTGCAAAAAGCCAAACCAATTAACTAATTAGCATAATAAAAAGTTCAGAAAACGATAAAGAAATCTATAGAATGTGGCCACACCGCGTATGAGTTAAAGATAGCATCAGAATGCCGAGGTTGAATGAATTTGTCATCTTTTGCGTGCCCAAACAGAGCGGGAATAAATGTCTTGGGTGCAACCTGCTGGGTTGAAAAATTGAAAAAATATTAGTACCAACAATATCAGTATGCATGAGCACTGTTTTATCTAGTGTGTTAAAAAATATATAAAGAAATATAATTGAAATAAAAGAAAGGGAAAAAAAAAAAAAGGTAGTAAAGACCAAAGTTAGTCTCATTGATAAGAAGAGACCTGTACGCAATCAAGCCTCGTGATATCAAATTTGGCTCTCTTCTGGATTACTCGTCGCATGTACTGAAGAGCCATCTTAACCTGCAATTTCATGGGAAGAAAAGGGTGTATTAGTAATTGAGTAGAAGGAACACCAACTTTATTTAGGAATTTGAGAAACTTTATAGAACTCGTGAACTTTTCCTGGTTGTTTAAAGCATAAGAATAGAATCACGAAGGCATATTTTCTTTAATTTACATATTATTGGGGGCCTTGGAAAAGTTATCCTCTATAATACATTCAAAGTGTGACCTAGATATATCCGAATTCTTAAGATGCTACAAATGGATTAGCATAAGAACAAGCCTCCTTACCTATTTAGTACACATATACAAACCCAAAATAAATTACATGAGGAGAAAAGAAAAAAAAAATGGATAGCCCTTACTGTAAATTTGGGAAGCCGGATTTTGTACACATCTGCAAGCTCCAGCATGAGATCGAACAAATTAGAAAAGGCACTGTCCAACACCATTCCAGCTATAGAAGGGTCTTCTGCTCCATAAAGAAGGCTGCAATGCATTTGATGAGAGGATGTAAGAAGTAATTTTTAGTATCTGGATAGCATCAAGTGTAGAACAATACAGAATACAATGAACAACAGTCCCAACAGAACACAAAAGTAATTCCCACAAAATCCTTTCAAACAATTCAGGAAAAACTGAGGCCAAAATCAGACGATGACAGCAAAGATTAATTATACATGGTAAACAGAGCTCTGCTCCTTTATTCTAGTAAACTTCACCTAGTTCTGTATTCTTTTCTTATATTCTATTAATAGCAGCAAAAAAGCTATTTTATTTATGTTACATTAAATCAGTTTGAGAGCATAAGTATGGGGATTTTAAATACAACCCCAAAATCTCTCCATACACTTTCTTTATATATATATATACACACACACACACACACATACATACATAAATTAAAATGCAAAAATACCCCTACATTATCGATTTGCAACCCCTCAACCCTTCTTTTCCATTTACTTTTGAGCTATCCTGCTTCAACTTTTCATCTCTATGTCCGAAACTCAAGAAAGTTGTGACATGATTTCAAATGCACAGAAAGAGGTAAATCTACACTTTTATGTGCAATTTAACTCTATCCCTAATTGATCATTTAATATGTAAAATATCTTTTCTGTTGAAGCTACGATGAATTAAATTTTATCGATTTTCATTTTACTGCTTTTTATATTGTTTTCAAATTTTTATATGTGGTCTATGTATAAATTACCAAGTACTATTATTTAGTATTTTACATTTGTCACTAAATATTACATTTGGTATATAGACTACCCACCAAATACTATTATTTGCTACAAGCATTAGCCATTAAAGTTGCACACATATGTCACCAATATTAAACTGTGAGTAAAAGATATCAAACTCAGAAGTTAAAGAAAAAAAAATTCGAAGAGAAAAAAAAGAGCCAATATTTTTTCTGTGATGTAAGAAAATTTCTGGGCAGAGCGTGAGAGATATGAATGCTGTAAGGGTTTGTGGGTTTTGGGGTTGTATAATTATTTGAGAGGGTAGAAGGTATATTTGGGTTTAAATGGGTTGTGTGTATAATTTTATAAATACTTTATTATGAACTGGGATGTAGGGAGAGATTTGCGGGTTGTATTTAAAATTCCCCAGAAGTATTCTAATCCTTCTTTCATCTTCTCTTATTGCATTTTATTTCATATTTTTGCAAATATAATCATATTTATATTGTAAATGTTGATTAGTGTAAAGAAAGCCTGGTAAACTCAAACAAGCTTCACTACATAACTGCACGGCCTAAAGTAAAATCAACAGGACAGTTCCAAATATATGCTCCTGATTTTGAGCATTATGTCTATCAATCTGAATTGAACGAGTCACTTTGCTCAAACTTCAGCCATTAACAAAGCCAATGTCAATCTCAATGAAGAAGAAATCACTGGTTAAATTACTACTGAATAAACCAATTGTCTGGGTTTTCTATCATTTTGCCAAACTACTGTTTAAAGAACATCTCAATCAAGTTAAAATCCATGGACTAAGGAAATTATTTTGTGTTAGTTGACATTTCACTGTCACATTGGAACTTGAAAATTGTAGGAACAAGTATAAAACATGAACAATTTCCAAAGAAGGTGAATGAATTAAGTTCAATAATGTGATGCAGAGTGATAATCACTGACCTCGTAACTGCACCCATTGACCTTCCCCAAAGGCCAATACGAGATACCTTCTCATTGCTCCTCAAATATGATAGCACAACCTTGAGATCATTTTTCTGAATTTCAGATAACAAAATTTACATCAGTAACGGAAAAATAAAGCAAATAAAAAATGAGCACGGAAAGCTGCTACCTCATGCCAACCAAGACTGACATAAGTTCCATCCGACAAGCCAGAACCTGAAAAATCTAGAGTGAATACTGTGATATTTGAAGGCAGAAGAACTACAGCTGCTTCATTTGCATCTGCTCGACATCCACTGCACAATTTTAAGGGGAACAATAAGTATTGAGGACATCATAAGAGCAATCTTGAATTAACTTTTTACTTAAATATGCATTCTCTAATCCACAGAAATTAGATGACATGTCGTCCTTAGTTTCAAGTTCAATTAGATCATTTAACCAAATACAGAATGCCCCTTGTAATGGTGGAAACGACACAAGAGACTCATGGTAGAAATTGACCATAAGGATGGTCACGGGTCAGGACACAACAGCATATTGTGGAAGAACAAGAACGCTTAAATAGAATGGGAGTTTTATTGTAATACAGAGGCGCAAAAAAAAAAAAAAAAAACGAGACTTATGCAATTTGGAGAAAAGATAATGTTAAAACATTCCAAAAAGTACCAATTTTACTTAAAAATAAGTTATCATTAATATTTTACACGATTGCCTATCTATTATGTCAGCATTATGTTATGACATTGCCTATTTTATGTTATAAGAATTATGCACACCGCTGTTATAAAAGTCAACTACCAGAGAGTAGATACATCGCTTTCGCACAAAGGGTAAAATGGCTGGTAAATATGTTGTTGATGGCTCTTATAACATTCAAATATTGCATAGATCTCATCATATATGGTTAGGGATAAAAATTAGTTTATAAATTAATTGATATGTTTTAACTGATGCTTCCTTAATAGTGAAGTAGTTGCTTTAATAACTCCTTTTGGTTTCTTAAATGCTCGGAATAATTCTGCAAACAATCACGGCTATATGCACTAAGATCAAACCCAGGGTTGCAGTCATATTTTACCTCGCTATTTGATGTATTTCTGATACTTTATTGTCCTCAAACAAAACTTGGTTCGTATAGATTACTCAGCAATCAAATGGGAAAATAAATACATGAATATTCAGCAACAACTATATCTACAATAATAAGTTCTTAAAAGACAATATCATACCTGTTTCCATGACAATATATAACACAAGGAAGAGGAGAATCATCTGGGTATTGTGAAGGAACGTAATGACTACACCTCAAGGTATGCCCCCTTTCATTTATAAGCTGCAAACATTAAGCAGACTATAGTTTCAGAAGCTTAATATGATCACTTTCAGAAATGCACAGAAAAAATAATCCAAGAATGAAGTGTTGGAGAGTTTTGGTAACTGATGCCCATACTTGCCTCCAGGTCTTCTCTTTTGTACTTTCTTCCTGCAAGAGTAAAATCCTTTTCCCATAGATATTGATCCGGGTTGTAGTCAGCCCTGTTTCAATAGTAGGTGGAAATAGTTGAGTAAAATAATAATTTAACAACTTGCTCATAGGAGTTGATGGATGTTTCTTAGCACATGATACAAGTTTTGATGAAAATTTTGGATTAAAAAAATATAAAAATTGCTACAAAGCTTCAGGTGCGTTTAAAATAACAAGGAAGGAGCTGACCGAAGCATAGGTACAGAACTTAGTAGCAATCACATTTGAGAAATCTAGATCCTATCAAATCTTAATCCATTAAAGCAAAAACATTGTCCGTCTCAAACCAAAGCGTATGCGTTAGTTATGTATAAAGCCACTTAAAAGACAAAGAAAAAAATGTAACGCAAAATTATGCTACAAGATATTCCTCATCATTTGTTAACATAACAGAAAACTATACATATAACTTCAGCAAGGAATTTCCCAATATATGGGATGGTTATTTTAAATAAGCAATTGAGAATTTCAGTGCTAACACATTTCAACTAGCAAGAACATACTGAAATAAGATGCTAAGAAGATAAAATTAGCCTTATACAAGTGAATATGCAATCAGCCATCTAAGTTAAATGGACAATATCGATCAATCCCATTACCTCTGCACCTTTGTCCTCTCATTTCTACTTTCTTCTGTTTTCCCCTAAAAGAGCTTAATACATATTATTCCCTTCTCCGGCTCCTCAACTGGCCATCTACTCAAAAATAAACAAGAACTAAAGTATCACATGTGACCAATCAATCTAGCCATTCCAGTAAATGATTACTTCAGCGCCCCCCTGATGGTAAATATTGCAAGCAACATAGATTTGGGGAACCTAGGGCTGCAGAGCTAAATGTGGACATGAATCTTCCCAAAGTTTTGAAAAGTTCCAACATGATTCAGAGGATACAGTACAATGCCAAAAATATAAGTAAAAAACACGATTATACGGCAAGAGGAAAGAAAAGTGAAATATTTAGGACAATATACCTGGGTGGCCTAATGACAAAATTAATGAATTGATCAATCATCTTGAGCAACGCAACTCTAACAGGCCACTTTCAGATGAAAGGATTCATGCCCCACCCACAGCACAAGTGGATGCTCCTTCTTCTGTCTCTAAATACGTGAATTATGCGCAGACGACCAAATTTTATTGTGGAACTGAGTTATATAACATAAAAGGAACCTAAATTAACTGTCTCCTTATTACAAATCCTTATACGGACAATCTAAATCTTGGGCTAAATCTAAATTCACCGCTGACTACTGATAATTGAAATGCCTAACAGCTCCAACTTCTTTAATCCCTTTTCCTTCAATTACATAAATCTTCCACAGCTGAGCTCCTGTTCCGTCTGAATCACATAGGCCAAGCGAACATAACATCAAAGAATCTGATGTAATGCAGGTAATTAGCTAGGCATTACCCAAAAAAAGGTCGGAATTTAGCTTAATATTGACAGATCTTGGAAGCTAAACTCCCCAAAAAAGCTACAGGGTTTTGAATCAAAACCCAAAAAGAAATTCAACAGAAAGCAAAAGGAAAAAACGAATCAAGAAAGAAACCAAGGGCTCGATCTAAAGAACAAGAGCCCAAGGCCACACAAAATTATTCGAACGCACCCACTAAAAGTTGAAAAGAAACCCAGAAAAAAAAAAAAAGACACTTAGTTTTTTTCCACAGTAAAAGTTGAGTTGGTTTATTTAGTAGGAGAGAGAAAGAGAGAGCGTGCCCAAAAAAAAAAAAAAAAAAACTTGACCAAGTTTTTGCGATTGTGAGAAGAAGATTCGGACAAGGGAGAGCTGCGGTCGATGAAGACAGAGGTAAGCGTAAAGACGGACGGAGATTGAAAAGTTCACCTAAAGCTACGGCGAAACACGGTGGGGAAGCTGAGCTATGGGCGGCGGCAGCAGCTAAAACTGTATGATTTCACTAATGGAGTTTGGTACTCCTAAAAGGTAACGTCGTTACGGCCCCGGACCCCAATTTCCCATGAGACAAACCAACCACTTACATTATCTTATGTTATTTTTTGTTTAATCTTACACTTGCTTTCTACAACCCTTCATACCTTCAACTCTCTTCCTTAAAAAAAAAAAAAAACAAAAAACATTAATATTAATAATAATCTTCATTTCTTTCCCCCCTTTCCTTTTTCATGTGACAAAAAATCTAAATTTGTTGGGTAAATTTATTCTCTATTTATCTTTAAATCATAATAATAATCAAAATAAATATAAATATAAATATTGACATAATTTATGAATGCGAGACCACCTGTCTCATCAAATATTTATTTTTTATGATTTTTTTCCAATAAAATACAAAAAAAAATTCAAATTTATTACACAACACATAAGTCACTATCATTCATATAAGTCTTTGCAAGTCTTGGTAAAAATGAATAAATATTACACCAATCATATTCCCTTGAGTATAGAGTGTAGAGTGTAGTTAGAAAAGTAAAAAATGTGGGACGCAGGGGCAAATTCGTCCAAAAACAAATGGTAATCTTGAACATTCGTGAAAACAAATCCTAAAGGTATGTTTGGATACACCTCTGCAGAATCAGTTTTGGGTTGTGCCACAACCCAATCCTTGTTTGTTTATGAGGTCGTGGGTTGTGGTTGTTCCATCCACAACCCTACCCACTCTACATCTTTTTTTTTCTCTCTCTTCTCTCATCATTCCCAAAAAAATTATTCAATATATATTTTTTCACTCAAAATTTTTATAACTTTTTTATTTCAAATCCATTTTTATAAAAATTATATCATATTAATTCTCTTCTTAAAATCTTTATTTTGACATCCATTTAGCATATATATATATAATAATCCATCACCAATTATTAAATCCACAAATATTTATTTCTCATAATATAATAATACAAATAAAAATCTACTAAACCTATTGATTTGATATATCAATAACAATCTACCTTATCACAACCCAAAACAAACACTACCTTTTACCATGCATTTGATTGTGATACAATCTTACAACCCACAACCGATTATGCTACAAAGTGTATAAATGTTTGCCAAACCGACATTTTACCGTTTTGCCCTTCCCAGATGAAAGTAAAAGGACACCTAATATCTGATAAATTAAATATGTTCCCAGGCTGCCAAACAAGACTTCAAAACATTACAACCATTGCTTTCTCTCTCTCTACTAAAACTGCCACTTAACAACCCTTCCCAAAAATAAATAAATTGCAACTCAACAAACTTTACCGCTTTAATCAGTAACAAAACCACTTTCTAACAAATCAGTTTGGTTAATTACAACCTAATTGTCTCAAATGATTTGTTCGTAACGGCTAAGGGAATCATTTCCACCTACACATGCAGTCATTAATTCTTACTAAATATATTAATTAATTTAATTCCAATGGTCCCAATCATTTGACGCTAAGCATGTAAAACAAATTAAGGACAAAGTGGCAAACATGCTTTACAAGATTGAATCATGTGACGCTACTTTGGTGTTTATTAAAATTACAGGTTTTTGAAATTAATTACATGCTTATGGAAATGTCGTGGTCTCGTTCTTTTCTATTTTGTTTTTTATATTCAGCAACGGAGTTCTTGTACTCGACTAATTTTGAGAGGGGACCGTCTTTTTCTCGAACGACCCTTTGAATAAATTCAAAATCATTGTCCCAACTGTTTGTGGGTGAATAGTAAGCTTAAGAGTAAAGGGGCAATTCCCTTCACGTAAAGCAAAGTGGGGAAGAGGACAACCATTGCCATCACTTGACAACCTGCGTGACCCTTTTGTTCAGTGAAGGCGACATGATAATGCTCGGGCCCAAGCCCGACCCAATCCTTCATATAATTCTTTGTCTCATGCTTGATTTTTAATATTTTATTAATTCTGTCTCATAAAATAATGGTGTTGTTAATCAGGAGTTTAAGTATAGTTCATGATTATCAGTTAATAATGAAGTGTTAGTTAGTGCAGTTAGTTACTTAGTTAGTTTGTGGTGGAAGTTCATGCCGCTCTTTGATAATTTTGTTAGCTGCATTTTCAACTATCTAGGGGGAAAGGGGTGAATAAATTCAGCAGATTCATTCATCCATAAGAGAAGTGAAGAGAGAAGAGCAAATTAAGAGAGAGAGAAGTGAAGTTCAGTTTCTGGGTTGTGAATTTTGAGTGTTCATATCCAGTTATTGAGTAAAGTGTTTACTCTTGTAATTTGTATTGTTTCTTGAGTAATAAGAAGTGATCTCTCGTTTTGCAGTTGACGTAGATCTAGAACTAGATCGAATCACTTAAGATTGGTGTTGTGTTTTCTTTTAAGTTTACATTTTTTATCTTGTTTTTTATCGATTGCTTCTATAAATTATTGCTAATCTGAGAGATGTGATTTAGAATTTAAATTTTCACACAAACACACAAAAAAGTTCTATGAATAATATAAATTAATAATATAAATACAGTTACAAATAAAATTTAAAAATTATTAATAAATTTGGGCGGAAAAGTTTGGTCTTCACTCACCTACCTGAACATTCTAGTAAGTTCGGCATATATCCCCTTTTATGGTCTTATATAAAAGAATATCGAACACCCGACATAAGCAGACTTGGATGGAAGGGAACATAACATCTTGCTTTAAAAGTGATGTAGAATAAATGTTAGTGGGCCCAATAATAGCCCACCCACTACAGCAATGACACTAATGGGCTTGGCCTTTGAAGGAGACCATACAGCTCGCTTCGTAGTAAACAAAATAAGCTTGATCTGCTGTTGTCACATGTTATTTATTTAGTGAATTTAGTTGGGCCCCGATCATCTGACCCAACCCATTTTAGGAAATATAATTGGGCTCCTATCAGCCCACCCACATTAAAATGTAAAACGCATTTCTGATTTTCTTTTCTTTTCTTTTGCATATCTAACTAATATTTCTATTATGATCTGTAATATTTAAAATAATATTTTAATTTTATAAAATATACGATTCAATAATAATTTATTTTAAACAATAATATCTTTCAATTTTATTTTATATAAAAATATATCATAATTAACTTAAGAATATATCTTATATTAAAAAATTTAGAATTTATTTGTATATATGCTATAAGATAAGATTGTGAAAAATAATTAATTTAACTTATTTTTTTCATATAAAATGGAGTTGAGACAAAAAAAAATGTCATAAGTATTTTTAAAATCGAGACGAAAAGGCAACAAAACAAAAAAAAAAGGAAAAAGAAAAAATATGATTGGCTGAATTTAAGCCTCATGCCCATTAACATCTGAAGTGCGTCCACTGCACGCATCAATAGCAGGAGTTTTTACTGTGCACGCTCAATTTTATTTTTTTTAATTTTGAATTTTTGAAAATAGCAAATAATTTGATTGGTTCTCTTTTATATATATATATATATATACATATACATATATATTTATAATAGCATTTTTTTTGGAACAAATGGCCAATATGGAAGATGATTGTGCTGAGGAAATTAAGAAAATGACCAAAGAACTTTCACAACTAACAAAGCTTAGAATAATGGTTTTTGTGTATTATTACTAAAATGTAATGATAAGAATCACAGGATTGGATGCTAATTTGTCTGCATAATGTGTCCCAATCTAGTCATTTACCAATGATCATAACCATGTTCTCGTCGCCAGAAACATGTTCATGAATCTTCTTCTACTTCATTCTCCATTTCCCTAAGAATGCTTTCTTCCTCCACCTGTAGCCGCTGCATACATTCTTCGAATTCAGCCAACAGTTCTGCACTGAACAGCGTGTCCTCCGCGCGATCCTTTTTTTCCTGCCCCATACCTCCATTGTAGCTCCCAAATTTTGGGGTGACGTAAGTTCCAGGTGACCATACTTGCCCCTCTCGCATCCGTTGCCTGAATCTGGCAACAGTTGGGAATTCTACCGTCGATACATCGAGCGATTTCAGCCCCTTCGCCACCGTCTTCCTTTTCCACCCAGTTTCACGCACACCCTCTGTTTGAACGAAATGTATCGCTGAATTGTGATTGAGATCGAGGTCTTCTTCAACGGCGGATTCCTTCTTCGGAGAATCTTCGCTTGTTGCCTGAGTAGCATACCTCTCGTTCTGATTTTCATCAACAGAATTTGGTGAATCGTAATCTTCAGAAGATACTATACTTGTTGTGCTGAATTTATGGATTCTCTCAAGCAAGGCGTCGTATTCCTCCACTGTGTGGAAGCTTCTAGATCCTACCAGGTTGTTACCCCTCCAATCCAACTTGTTTTCATTCAGCTGATCAGGGGATAGCCAGAGTAGTTCCTTCTCCCTTTCCATCTGACAGCTTTTAGATCTCGTAAATCTGCTAAAACCAGCTTCTCCAACTACGTCGATGGCTGATTCAACATCTCCTCTTCCATTAACATCAGTGATCATATTCCATGCACCACCAAAATGTTTAGTTTTTACAGCTGTTTCAGAATCTGTTGATGGTAAAGTGAAACTACTTGTTCTGAGTTTAGTCGAATTGGTGTTGGAGGAGCAAATTAAGGCGAATAACTGATCGTTGCCAGTATGAGAAGCCAACAGTTCTTCCCAGGCTGATGTGGTGCTCTGGAAGCCATGAGTCAACTCTTCTCTAATGCTTATCGATCGAGTAATTGCCTTCGAAGATAAGCATCCCATTGTTCTGAAAGCAATTACAAAGAGATCAATAAGCCAAATACAGTGCATCACTGATGCTGAAAATTCAATTTCTGAGCATTTTAGGTTTGTTTAGCAATTTTCAGTAGCACAGGGCTCGAGGCGCCAAAGTAAATATTAAATAAATAAGAATCTAATCAAACGGAATTATAACATTTTTCTTTTTCCATTTCCAGGTAGCAACTCAAAACCAGTCGAGGTAATCCAAAATCCATGATTGTATGACCTAAGAACAAACAAGGAGCATAAACACATAAAATTAAGGAAGTTATGAGAAAATAGAATCCGTACCCGTTCAGGTTGCAGAGAATCAGTGCTATGTGAAGTAGAAATTACTTGGAATTTCTTTCTTCAATTCTCAAGAACAGGGCATATTCTCTGCTGCTCGGATATGTTTAAGTGAGAATGGGAGGAGAACAGTGAAGGCGGAGGTGGTTGTACTAGCGAAGCATACAGCCAAGTTTTTGGACTTTTGGTACTAAATGCCCCCTCCCTCCTCCCTATTTGGAATTTCATTCAATTACGTTGAAAACTGGAGAATTTAATTCAAATCCTATTTTGCTTCCTGTTTCTATTATTCTAATCTGATGTTCATAAAGTGCTTATATTATTTTAGCTGGATTCATTTATTGCAAAATGAATCATTGCTTATTCTAAAAACTCATTTTTTTCTTGAAAAAACTCTTAGAATATAATATGTTATTCTTTTAGGTGGCATTTTATTTTTCTTCTTTCTAGGAAATATTTCTTTTAATTTGTTAAAATTAAATAATATTTTTGTTTCTATACCATTTTTTACGTATAATCTATTAAATTAATCTTATTTTTACATCATTTAATTTCACATACATATCACATATATTAAATGAGATATCAAATACGGAAAATATAACTATTTTGGTTGATTAGTTGGATTAAATTTTAATTTTTGTAAAAATTTATATGCATCATGTGCACCATGCAACCTGATATATAGTATTATTTGTTTAACTAAAAAGTATTATTTGTTTACTTAAAAAATATTACTACTAATTTATTACTTAAAAAAATATTTTTTATTTAAATAAATAATAATTTAGAACAGATGTCCACCGAGATTCACTATTTTCTCTAAGCTGCTTAATATTTATGTTTAAAATATTTATTCTTACCGAGAGTTAATCTCATGTATGTCAAATGCACTAATCTTCCTACGTTTAAATGGACTGAGTCAACCCATGAATCTCAAAAAATTAAATTGAACCTAATATGCCCCTTCCCAGCAGATTTATGGTTCAAAAAGTAATTATTTTTTAAATGCTTCAAAAAATATTATTTTTTATAGAAGTGCTACCTTTTGTTTCACTATTTACAAAAGAACAAAAATAAAATTACAATATTTTTTCAACAAAAAAAGTTAATATATTTATTGAGTAAGATAATATTTTTTAATAATTTTAAAAGTATCCAATTTTTTTCCAAAATACATACCTTTTTCTTTAAAATAAATAAATCAGATTCCAATTTAAACATATAGAAAAAATGCTACGCACAACCAAAGCAGAATTCATCCTGTTTTTGCTCGGTTCCGGATCAAATTGATTAGGATTAGCATATTTTTGCGATTTTAAGCTAAAACATAACTCGTTGCTATAAAAAAGTTTATACGTTTATTTCATATAAGTACATGTGTTTCATCAAATATAAAAAGTTTGAGTGGATCTCCTGTGAAACGGTTGTACGTGTGACACGATGTAATGTATTACTTGTTTAACTATAAAGTATCACTATTTTTTAAGATAACTAATCAATAATAACTTTATAATTAAACAAGTAATATCTTACATCGTGTTACACGTGTAATCACACCACACAAGTTTTTGCGAAAAAATATATAAACCTCTCTTCCATAATGATATTCAATGGGGCTTATTTATTTATTTATAACTTGACACAGACACAGTTGAGGTGCATGTTTCGCTGAAATCCTTGAAACATTCAACAAATTCTCAACGTCTTTTTGGATCTAATGCAGAAGTACTTTTTCCGGCATCGGCGCCGCAAAATGATGAAACTGTTAGCTGTAAATTATCTACGTAATCCATTGCCGTACAAATTATAACATATATCATAATTTGGTTGATTATTGCCCTGAGCTTCACTCCCTTAATCCCGGGACTTATTCCTTTATTATAATATTATTTGTTTAAATAATAAATTATTTTTTAAATAATAAATTAATAGTAATATTTTTTAAATAAATAAATAATTTTTTTAATTAAATAAGTAATAGTATAAATCAAATTATATAGTGTAGTCGATGCATATAAATATTTACAATTATATTATTTGTATATTTACTCCCAATTTAAATTTTCTAATCGAAGATTTGCAGCAAGATGCAAGAGGTCTTTCTCAATGTATTCAATGTAAGCGAGGTATGTGGGTGGCTTCTCTTATCATCTTAGCTAACTTTTTTCAATTATATCTTAATTTTGTTGATACCGAATAAAATAGTACGATCAAAATTTTACTGATAAAAAATAGTATATTTTAATTTAAAAAATATAAAAATTGACTAAAATATTTATATTATGACTTATTAAAAAATCTATCATAAATGATTAAAAATAAGAACATCCTATTTTACGTCGTCTTTGGATGAATATTTGTAGCAGCCAAAAAATAATGTGGGATGCGTGTGTACAATTCCATGCCGACTCACTCAAATATTTTCATATTAATCAACATAATTTAAATAATATGTAGATGTTTGAAAAGTCATAATTGGGCCGTTTGTATTTTTTGAATATTTCTTGATATATTGTCCAATCCTAGATTATTAAAATATTGGGTACTTGAGGTGTGCTGTGCGTAGTTGTACCTTGACAGGCCTAAATACTTGGACTTCTTTATTGTCTTAATGTATACTTACATTTCTTAATTACATGTACTTAGATCTTTACTAACCCTAGTTTGACCCATCTTTAATTCTTCTATATGAAATCTTCAGTGGAATTTAGCCCCCTCTTAGAGCTTCTCCAACAATAAACTACTTTGACATTTGGCGTCAATTTTTACCCTTCAGCAGTACTTCATTCTCTGCACCAGTTTGAAGTTTTTAAAATTTTTGCACTACTTTTAGCGCAGATTTTTTATTGCGCTACTTTTTTTTCCTTTTTTTATATGATTATATCTTTTTTTTAATATTCAATATTGTAATTTTTATCTCAATTATCCAAATTGAAATTAAATCAAATTTTTTAAAGTCATATGATGTGTAGTTTAAATAATAATAAAAATATAATTTAAATAAATATATGAGATTTTAAATATTATATACAAATTTAAATAGAATTGAATAACATTACCCGACATTCAATTTTACTTATATATTTTTTGAATATGATAGTTTAAGAATATAAGTAAAATAAACATTATCTCAAAATTTAATGTTAAATAAAATTACATATATAATGTTTTTAACAAATATTTAGTAATTAAAATAAATATTAAAATAAAAGAAAATAAAGATTATTGTATAATATTATTTTTTAGTGGAGAAAGTAATGCAAACTATTGGAGAGAGTATGTAAATTTTATGATAAAGTGGTGCATCACTAAAGTAATGAACACTGCTGGAGATGGTCTTCGTATATTAAACACACATCAGATAGCATATAGAAGAATTGGTGTGAGGTATATAATATTATATTAAATAAAATAGAGAATATGGTGGAATGAAGTTGGTTGAAGAATTCAAACACAATAAAATCTCTAAATTTATAATTTCTTAATATTATGATGCTTCTTCGATTCGTTGTGTAGGGATATTAAACGTGCTATGGTCCAATAGATTGATCGTTTAATTTGTAAAATTGTAGGACTGAGCTTTGTTTTCGTTATCCTATTTAAAATGACATATTTAATCATAATCATGATAGGACCGATCTGCTTAACTTGTGAATAATGAAATAATATTTAAAAGATCGATATAGGATTAAGTTCAGTATGATTAGAATGGTCCATTTGGGCTGATGTTCAATTTTTTTCAAACCATTGGAATCAACCTGTTTATCATTCCTAACCTGTGTCATCTATGCTTAAATAAAATGATAATAGTTAATTAATTAATTAAATTTGAGGCGAGCGCCTGTTGTTTCATTGTAGCACGTTGTTGGGCCTCTAACAAAATTGATAAAGGCGCTTGGGCTTGAAATTTTGTATAAATGCATTGTCCAACAAAAAATTGCTAACCACGAAGAAATACTAATCAAAATGGGTTAATCTTTAGAAAGAACTAGTGTCTTCTCTATAGACAAATATATTATTATAGTATAATATTATTAAATTTTAAAAATATATATAATTTATAATTTTAAAATTTATATATAATTATGTTCAATAATTTATATATATATATACATACCATGATATAATAAGGATATAAATATTATATATAAAATCATATATAAACATTAATTACTTTTATTTATAAAACACAATCATCAAATTATCAAATATATAGTATTTTCTTTTAAAATCAAGAAAATTGAATAAAAGCTAGTGATTTTTTTATTATTATGTATAACATCGAATCTGCCATAAATTCATAATTAATATGTTAAAACAACAAGAACAAAACATTTAATTATCTTGGATGACTGCAAATTAACAAGTTTTTCTTTTTTTTTTTAGTACAAATCTTGAGAAGTAATGGGATGATAAAAATTCATCAAAAAGAAACTATTTATAACTACAAATGGCTCAACCAATGTAGCTTCTCTCGGTTCATATATGAGTAGATTTTTTGTGAGATCGTCTCACAAGTATCACATCTTGCGTGAGATAATACTCCTAAAATAAAATAAAGAATAAGAAAAATATAAAAACTAACATAGATTGAAAAATTGAATAAAAACTCCGACAATTTTGAAATATACACTGAAAGTTTTAAAGAAAACTAATAGAAAATGAAATAAAACCCTAAAAATACAAAAACATATGAAAACCCTAAAAAATGTAATAAAATGAAATTTCCATAGTTTTGATTTCAATTACAATATATATATACTTGCTTTATTCCGGCGCTAAAAAAACATCATTCATTTAACAAATCTTGCTTAAAGTTATGTTGCAATTGAAAGTTGAAGTAAATATCATGATTTTCTTTTTTTTTTTGTAATTAACTTTTTATTTTGAGCCGGTTATTTAAACAAACACTATTGTCTAGGTCGCTCAACCATCCACATTAGCAGTTGGGTGCTGGAATGAGGTGACAATATTGTAATTAAAAAAATTAAAAAAATTTGACAAACATTGATAAATTTTAAAAATTATGCTGCAATTGAAACTTCGACAAAAAAAGTTTTTTATATATATTTAACCCTTTTTAAAAACTGAAAAAAATCCAGAAAAGTTAGAATTATTGTAGCTATAAAGCCTTAATTATTGATCTTGTTAAGTAACAATGGTGGAACCCCACACGAGAGAAAAATTATGTTGGAAAGAAGAAAAGGGCATTCACACCTGCCACTAAAAATTAAAAGCAGCTAATTAGAGATAAGGACACCTAATCATGTTTAATACATCCCAACATTCACTTACCAATAATAATGCATGTGGGACCCTACCATAAAAATATATATTTTTGTATAATGAAGTCTAAATTAAATTTTTAGTTTTAGTTAATTCTCTTATTTTCTTCTCGAAATTTCTTATTTTATAATTAAATTAATGTCTTATAAGCTCTATAATATTACAAAGTTATTAAATTTTTTCTTTAAATATTATTAGAAGTTGCATTTAAATATTCCCTAAAAACTTTCCAAATAAATATTAAGTGAGAATTGATTACTTATAATTATTGTAATTACAAAAAAATGTTCATATATATATATATATATATATATATATATATAATAAGAAACTTATAATTAAAGTACATAATTACAAAATATTGTTCATATATATATATATATTAAATAAGAATAAATCTTACTTAAAAAATAATTACGGTTGAAAAAGCCTAATTGTTTATTTGGAACATTTAGTGCTAACTAATTAAGTTTATAATATAAAGTTGATAAAATTCGAAAACTGAGAACAATAAATTTGAAATACGCATATCTACGCTTCACACATTTATAGTTCTGCACCGACGCATGAATCATTTTTCTAAGTCGAAAAGCCCACAATTATGCACAACACAAACCATTTTTTCTACGCAGCATCACATCACACCATTGGCCATCCAACTGTCTAACTAGCGACAGCCACCAGCAGCGAACCCGATCCTCGAGCCGGCTATGTCATAGACGATCTCAAATGTCTGCTGTTGCTGATTGCCGATGATACTGATGTCAAGATTTTTGTTTGCTGCAAAGGACAAGCAGGTTGTCCCCTTCTCCACTTCTATGATCACATTCTTTGGTTCCAGATTGAGCTCAGCCCCACCTTCGAAGATCATTTGAACTGACGGAACAATCGCCGATATCTCAGCATAACTCCCCGTGAAACAAGCATCCAGAATCGAAATACCTTCAGCGATTTTATACTTGGAAGATATGACCTTAACTAGCTCCGCCCTAAGGGCTGAATAGACAGGTGTTGCCAGTCGTGATATGGTGGTGCCGGAGTCTATGATTGTTGGAACACTGTAGTCAGCAGCGGCTGCACCTATAGGCTTGCCGGAAACTGATATGGCCGACAATTTTAGAAAGTATAACGAGGGCTCCCGCGAATCGGACAACATTGGAGTGAACTTATATGCAGAAGTTGAACTTGTACCAATGGACAGGAAACCTCCAGTTCCAGTTTGTCCCAAGGGTGTAGCTGTTGGCAGGCAGTACGAGAAGGCTTTGCCATACTTGGCGGACAATTGGGACAGCATAGAAAGAGGGTTCTTGGCCAGGCCCACGAGCCCTGCTGATTTCCCGAACAGGCCATAGTTGTCTTGCCCGCAACCAAACACGAAGCCTGGAAGCAATTCTGAGCCAAAGGTAAGTGAGTCTGTGCTCAAGAACCCGGACGAGTAAGATTGATCGCCATATGTTGCTGCGTATATGCATGTGTTTGCAGATGAGCATGCAGGACTATTGAGAGTGGCGGCTTTTAAAGAAGAGCACTGATTCGTGTCGCATGAGAGGCTCTTGTATGTATTTGAGGCAGAGGGGTTGAAACGGGCCCCAACTTGTGCGTGGCAATAGCCTTGACAGGGCTCGCACTGGATCCATGAGAGGGAGCTGCCAGTGTCCACGACCACTAGATGGTAAGTTGGTGGACTTCCCAGGCCTATTTTGGTGTAGTAATTTGCAACACCAAGTGGCTCACCTGGATTCAAGGGAGCAGTAACGGACTTTCCATTGATCAATCGGCCCGACCAAGTTAAAGAGGAGCTGGCAGCAGGGTCGGCTGATGTCTGGTTTTTGTTATTAAGCCTGGAATTTAGAAGCTGAACACGAGCATCGTCCAAAGCAAGTGCTTCAGAAAATGATAGGGTGATATCTGAAGACTGAAGTGAGTGGGGCCCTTGTCCTCGGACATGATACAAAGGCAGGTGAAGGGCAGGATGCTTAACCTGGTTGACTTCTGCAAAAGATTCAGATTAGTAAAATAAAGAGTTACGCATACTCTATTTAGACCAATTTGTTCGTAGTGTGTGTTTGTGTGCGTGTTTTGTGTGCTATTATGTGTACTATGGATTAAGGGAACACACGTTGATTTACTCTAACTGAAGACGTTCCTGCAAGCAACAGAGCAAAAAGCAGAGAGAAAAGCAGCCCCATATTTTCAGGAAATTCCTCAGAAGAAGTACCTAATTCTGTGATTGTTTCTGCAGACAACACTAGAGGATTTAAAGCCAAACATTTTGATTGTTACCGATTACTTGAGCAGAGGTATGAAAGGACATCTTAAATTGGCTTGTGAGGTTCTTATTACATCCACAAGTAAGGTTGCAACACCTGTGGTTGAGGTATCTATTATGTCTTAAATTTAGGGACCCATTTCTTTCTTTCTTGAAACAGACTCCCTGAATGAAGAATCAAGAATCCCCACCAGTAACAATAATAAACTCACAGTATGTTCTTCCACTTCCACAGTACATCTTGAAATCAATACCTGACAGTCGGCGTTTGAGATGCTACACCTGCTGCACTGGGTGTTTTCAACCACACATACACACACCCATGTGGGTGTGTGTAAATACATGGTTAGAAGCACCTGCCTCCAAAATCCCTGATAACCTTACAAATCACACCCACACCCATGTAGGTGCACCTAGTGGAGCCAAGAGAATTACGTAACTGAAGAAAAAGAAAGAAGGTGGTAGCTGATAAGTCGCACACAAAAGTCTCCAAAAGTCTAGCCTTCACATTAATTGCAGGAAAGCTTCTTCCTAATTTCCAGGACTCTGACCCTTTTTCCAGTCACCTTTTGTTGAACCAACATGTAAAAGTTGCCGAACTGGGACTCCTGTTCCTGGAAAAGAAAAGGCAACAAGAGAAAAAACAAAAACAACAAAAATAATAATAAACAGAATGTGAAACAATCGACTTAGTCTACCTATTTGCAGCAATATTAAGATTTTCTTTTTCGATTTCACATGTGAGAGCAACTCCAATGTAAATGAATCACAACCTGAGTAACGCAAATTGTTTAAAGAAAATATTCGATCAAGCACAGACTGAACTGAAAACACAAGTACATAGGAGACTTAACAACCAGAACAAATTCTGGGTTCTATGCTTCTATCGGCAGATTATGAACGCCTAAAAGCATTGCCATCACTAGCTCCTCGCTGTGAATAATATGCTCGACGTCTCACACTTTCCTCAATGGTTGCGCTTCCACCCTTCTCAGCCCCATAGATGCTTTTCTGAGTAGCATCCAGGAAGTTTTTCCCTGCAGATGCACGATCACTGATAGCTTCTTGAGCTTCACTGTCAGCTGCCTTCTTCAGCCGTTTCCATCTTTGTTCCTCATGAATTTCTGCATCCATTTGCATCTCCCTCAGCCTAGCAGCTCTTTCTTCTTCAGAAAGTTTAACAGGATTTCGACGCCTGTTGTTTAACTCAGGCCTTGGTGGCTTATCAGAATTATTGGAATAGCTTCTCTTGTCACGATGTGATTCGCCCTGCCGTACGGAAGAATATTCTATACATTGAGAGTCATGATCACTCTTCCTAGTAATATGTTGATCATCACTTTTGTCATATTTGGGATTAGGATCACTCTTCCTAGTTTTATGTTGATCCTCGCATTTGTCATATTTGGAATTAGGTGCAACACTTGGCCTTCGGTCTATGTACTGCCTCTCATAATGTTTCTTTCTTCGTGTATCCTCTTCACTTGATTCTTCATCTGAAGTATGGGCTCTCTTACTTGAACGCTTGTCAGATCTGGAGCCCTTGTTGCGACTCTCTCTTCTTTTTTCCACGGACAGAGCAGCATCCTCATGGTCGGAGTCGGTTTCTGAAGATGAATGTGTCCGATGTTTAGACTTCTTCTTCTGATGCTTTTTTCTATGTTTCTTCTCATCCTTGTCCTTGTTCTTCTTTGTTTCTACCTGGATTTGACAATTGGCCAAAGTAAACTGCGGTTCCAAAAACATTGAGGGTCCCCAAGAAAGCACAAAATTCCACATGCTCCCAGTGGGCAAGGCAATAAATACATCATGATAGTAGTTGCAACCACATAAAATTTAAAAGAAGAATGGGGGGGGGGGCGACCCAAGGATGAGGGAATATATTCATCGGAAGAGCAATCATTTTAGATGGAGGGGATTGTGGGATCTGTGGGGCAACAATTGCCTTCATGATGGGGAAAAAACAAAAGGTGGTACCAGATATGCTTTTTAAGCAAAGCAATTCAAAATTACTTTTAGCCCAGTGGTAGGCATAGTTCTGAACAACCTATACCTTAACTCTGGTCTCAAATTAACTTTTTTGGACTTTGGGTCTACTGATAATTGAACAAGAAAAGGAATTATCCTCTATAACTTCCTCAAGTTCTGAAAAAATAAAAGAATGCTTAGTGCCTAGTTCTCAAGCAATTCCACAGTAAAATGATAAAATCCAACCGTGCCTAGAAAACCTATATACTCACCCTAGAAAGAGAACCCTAAATAGCCATCACATCAGAATGAAGGATGAATCGCCCATGCTTGCAGTTAGCATGGATATTTTATTTAATTGCCAAGAAAGATTATTCACATAAATACGCAACAAGTTCTGATGAGATACGATACACCATATGGACAAAGAAACAAAAAAAAGGAGAAATCAGGGATCAGTTTTTGGCTGACTCCATTACTGCAAAGGAATTTTCTGGCAGACCCTTCAGAGAATATTTAACTAGGTCCTTATGAGAAATACAGAAAAGAAGGACATAAGAGTAAACACACTTGTGCACACACGTGTGTGTGAGAGAGAGAGAAAGTGAGTAAATTACTGCAAAGGATTTTGCCTCAATTATTAACAAAGAAGTACAGTCTAAAGGAAATCCCAAAATTAAATTATGAAACAGTCTTATCCAAACTTTTGATTTGTTGATATCTGAATGGCAACATTCATATAATATGATTGTGTAGATCTGCACAAAATGTAACTTGAATATTCACTTCTATTCCATAAGTAAATGAAAATTAAATTAATTGAAAGATGTTTATGATTTATATGCATGTTAACCTAGTCTTGAGTAATTATAAATTCCTACTCGTTTTAGTTAGGTATTTAATTAGCTCACAAGATCAAATATAGGTATGGAGAACAAAAATAGAGTAACTAACAAGAAGCTTTATTATAACAGTTCACAAAATAATTATATGTCAACTAGACTGGCTAGAAAGCCGTTGATGGAGTTGGCTAAGCTCCTCCTTTTTAGGTTTACACATGTAAAGGGAGAGCTGAAGAGAATCAGACCCACAAATCTGCCCAGCACAAAGACGAAATTCAAAATGATACTACGCTGTCTTCTCCATTAACCCCCATCCCTTTCATATATATAATATAAACCCTAATGTCATGCCTCAATTAAGGTGCTAGGACCACCAGATCATACCCCAGGCCAGTGGGACTAGTTCTTTACAGCTTTCCTCCTACGCGAGTAAACCCAAAAAGGAGGAGCTTGATCAACTACATCAACAATACAGATGAGGTTAGATGATAATTCCATTACTCTTTTTATCCAAGCAACACCACTTTGCCGGACTTTTGTATCACCAGATCTGAAATAACAAAAATAGGCTGCGTTTTAAAGGAAAATTTCCTCTTGTTAACTACAGCAGCAATCTCTTAGCTTAATGTCTAATTTTCTAACCTATATTAAAGTTAAAATCTTGCATTGGGACAACTTATTCAAATGCACATAAATGAACAGAAAAAAAAAAAAAGAAAAGGAAGAACTACTATAAACAAGCTATAGTGGACTTACAGATTTTCGAATCATGGACATTTTGACGGGGTTATTTTTTATGCGAGCGAGAGCTTCTTGTTCTCTCTGACGGATCAAAAGCAAAGGATCTGAATGAAGTTTCCTCCATGCATCATTGGCAGTCTGTGGCTTCTCCTCAAACAAAGCTCCTGGCGCCAATGACTCCGGCTGCAATACCAATACAATCACCATTCACCAAAACTATTAGCAGTCCAAGCCGAAATTAAATTTTCAGGACCAAAATAAGTTCTAGTGAAAAAATCCATGTAAAATCAAATACAGTACCTTTGCAGGAGTAGATGATGATGCAGTGGCCTCGGGTTCTGTCTTGGGTAAAGATTCAAGGGCCTTGAAACTAGAACCACCCTTCCCCACAGCTAGCCCTGAATCGTACAAGAATTCCAAACGTTCCTGGCCCCTGCAAAAATAGATCCAAATAAATTTTACTATATTCGATACAGAAACCCTAAGCCCTAATTCGAATCTCAAAAACAGAAATGAATTTTAGGGAAAGGAAAAGGAAGGATAATTACGAAATAAGGCCGGCTTGTTCCTGAAGCTGGCGAAACTCGGCGCGCTCTCGTTCCTCGTGAATCTGCTTCCGGAGCTCCTCCAGTTTTGCCTGCTCCGCGTCGCGCTTCTGCTCGGCCTTCCACACATTTTCGATGTTGCGGAGGCTGCCCGTGTGCCATCCCTTCTTGTTCAGAAACTTAAGCGCCATGGATGAACAATTTTATGCTGACCACGGACCAGCGATCGGCGACTTATATTCTGAATCCTCGCGGGGTTAAAGATCAAGAGTCGGACTTAGTTTCCAGCCCCACGGTCTGGCGGTTGGACTCTATGTTATATGTCGGCAGCTCCTTTCGGATTTTCAAACCGAATTTGGGCCGGATATGTTATTTAACTTTTTTTTTCTTTTCTTTTCTCTATAGGAAACGGGCCGGAGTGAAGGGGGCACAGGTCCGGTTCTGGTTCCGGTTTTGAATTAGAACCATCGGTCAATGATTCGGTTGAATTGTTGATTCGATTTTAATTCTAATTTCAAACTAAAATTAAAATTAAAATATACACGGTTCGATTTCGGTTCCTGCATTTTCGGTTTCAGAAACCAGCAGTTTCAAACCGTCGGTTCGGAACCGTTTTCTTTAAAAAGATAGCCGTTGAAGATCAACAGCTGAGATTAACTAGCCGTTGATCTTCGACGGTTGAGATTACATGGCCGTTGGGAACCGGTGGTTCGAACCGGAAGTTCCCGCCGATTCCAACGGATCCTTTTTTTCCCTATAAATACTCCCTCTCCCTACCTATTTTCTTTTACAAAATTTGATTCTTTCAATCTCTCTCAATTATCTTGTGATCTCTCAATCTCTCTCAATTATCTTTTCATCTCTCACAATTATATTGTCATCTCTCGATCTCTCTCAATTATCTTGTATCTCTCTCAATTAATCAATCTCAAAATGTCGAGCTCGAGCCAAAGAGGACGAGGAGGTAGATGATCATCTTCTTCATCTCGACAAGCAAAGGAAAAATCACCTATGCCGATGAATACAAGTGCCTCACCTTTGGTTTCAAAATATCTTCATCTTAATGATGAAGATATTGAAATTTCGATTGAGTGGCAAGAAGATTTTTAAGTTCAATAAGGTTTGTGTTTATTTTATAAAATATATTTCTTAAATATTATTACATATCTCTCTCTCTCTCAAATATATATATATATATATTTTTTTAAATATCTCTCTCAATCATTTATGATTAATAATTATTATGATTATGAATGTAGGTGCACAAGGACAAGTACAACACCACGATTCTCAAATCGAATCAACCGATGAAGAACGTCTTCCAACTCAAGAGAGTCAAAGTTAAAGTATGCAACAAACTCAAAGTCATGAGGCACTTAGATCAGATATCTTTGTCGTTCACTTCAAAAGAGATTTGCAAAATAGTAGAGTAATTTGCAACTATTGTGGGGTATAATATGTTTCTTAAAAAAAGGAGGTTATGGCTCGTTGAAGAAACATTTGCAACGTCACCATCCAGACAAAGTAGAAAACGATCGACGTCAAACGCAAATACCTCGTGGAGAATTCACCGACGAATCACAAGGTACGGCTTCTTTATTTAAATATTCTGATCCAACAATGATGAAATATTTATAAAAAAAATGGTTTGTGGCATGTCTTTTCCTTTTAATACTGCTGAAAATGATTTATTTAAAAATTAAATGCAACTATCACTAAACCCTCAAGCATCCGGTGTTTTGCATAGAACATCAGTTCGTGATATTGAGAAAATTGTAGGTGAATGTAAGTTATCTTTAATTGATATGTTTAATTCTTTACAACCAAAAGTTTCAATTTGTGCGGATATATGGAGTGATCATTGGAGAAATCATAGTTTCTTATGACTTACTTGTCATTGGATAGATATTTCATGAACAATGCAAAAAAAATTACTTGCATATAGAAAATTTGATCAAACGCACATGGCCACAAATATTTCTCATAAAATTCATACTATTTTGCAAGAATATAACTTAGTTACAAAAAAATTTCAATTTCATGTGACAATGCTAGTGCTAATACGGCTAGTTTGCCATTATTAATTTATGGTAGATTTTTTCATATTAGATGCATGTATCATGTTTTAAATTTGTGTGTGCAAGATGGCATGGAACGTTTCAAAGCACATATAAGTCCTATTAGATTAGCAATTGGACATTTAGCTAGGCATGCAACTTTATGCAAAAAATTGAGAAGATTTTGTAAAGCATTTGGTATAAGTGCACCTAAAAAATCACTTAAAATGTGACTAATCATTAGAATTAAACATATAAAATGTTGAATGATTCTTATGAAGTTAGAATAAATTATGTATGTTTTTTTCACAAGAACAATTAGACATTCCTTTATTTTCAAGTTCATGGGATACATGTGTTGAACTAATTTCTCTTTTGAAAGTTTTAAAGATGTAATAGAAGAATTATCCGATTGTTACTATCCCACTTCTCATTTAGTTATAGATCATTGTGTTAAAATTGTATTTATTTTACAATCATATTGTTCGCATGATATTTTACAAAATTGCATTGTAAGCATAAGAAGTAAATGGTTAAAGTATTATCAAGAAATTCCTGATTTATTTTTAGTTGCAAAACTTTTAGATCCTATAATTAGAGAAGATAGTTTAGAAGAATTACTAGGAATGTATTATGATGCATTGTTTCCGGTTAAGGATTATGACACTCCTAATCCGCATATAATTGTAGGTAAAACAAAACAATTATTTTATAATTGTTTTAAATAATATAAAATTTATTATGGTGATAATTTAAATAGTGAAATCGGTCATGAAAATGAAAATATTGGTAGAGGTAGTTACGATTTCGGGTCAACCTGAACATCGTCAAGATCCGAACTTTCAACACTTTAATCAATATTATAAGTTTTACGATAATACAAAATTAAAAAGTCTAGGAGCAATAATCTTTATCAAGAATTAGATAATTATCTATCTACTAATTTTGAGGAACTTGGATTTGACACACTCAACGAGCTTTTGAGATGGTCCTGAAGATAAAAAAAAAACTTTCCTATTTTATCACTAATTGCAAAGGAAATATTTGTGTGTCCGGCTTCCACCGTCTCTGTTGAACAAGCATTTAGCACCGGTGGTTACATTTTGAATCTTCGAAGATCCAATTTAAAGATGAAAAATCTAGAAAATCAAGCAGTACTTAATGATTGGTCAAACGCCGATGTAAGAAAACAAGAAGTAAATTTTGATGAAGGGGATGAGGATGAAGATGAAAACCAGTATTCGACCACGTCCGAGAGTGATTGAGTCACGCCACTTCTCGAGCACCAAGGTACGTTACAAGATAAGAGAACTATGTCGACTTTGAATCCTCAACTATGAGGATACGTAGGCAACTTAATTTTATATTAAAAATTAAATTTTAATTTCTAATTTATAGTTAAGGTCAAGTCTTTTTTTTCTTACTCTTCTATTTATTTTTTTAATAAGTTGTAATTGAAAACTTGTAAAATTGTAATCTCTTGTTAAAAGAAGTAAATGTTTTCAGGTAAATTAATTTTTGTTGTAAGTTTCTTTTTTTTTTTTGGTAGTTTTTTTATAAGTTGTAAAGTTAAGTTTTGATTGTTGTAATTTTTATTTTTTTTTGTAAAATGTAATTGTTTTAGTTAAGTTAACTTTATTCAATTCAATCTCTTGTAATAATTAAATTCAAAAGACCAAGAATTATTTTTGAAAGTTGTTAATTAAAAAAAATCGGGGAATCGGAACCGGAACCGGGGAACCGCTAGTTCCGTAACCAAAACCAAAAACATATATATGGTAGTTTGGTTCGATTCCCTCCTCCGCGGTTCTAAGAACCGCCAATTTTGAAATCAAGACCAGAACTGGAGAACCGTGCCCATATCTAGACCGAAGCAATATTAGAGAGAGTGTTTACACATCAAAACATTTACTTTTCATACTATTTTCATTATAGCCACAATTTTTTTTAAATTTTTTTTATTTTACTAAATACATTCAAATTATGTATTATACCTTTTAAAAAAGAAAAAATTAACCCTAACGCCTTGAACCTCAGTCTTCACATTCCGAAACCATCCCCCACCCCATCTTCCCATCCGGATCGAAACCCTCCACTCCTCCTCCCCTTCCTTTTTGCCAAACTTTTTCATCCCTCTTCAACAACGACATCAAATAGTGGAATAAGTTAATGGATGGAGAATGTTAAAATTTATAGAGTCATAATGATTCAGGAAAATTTTAATTTCTTCATTATTTTTTGTAGACGCAGATAAAGAAAAAAGAATTTAGTGCGTTCGGTTAATCAATACATATTAGTGGGTTTTTATGAGCCAAATGCATTGTACATCATTCTATTTCTATAAGCCAAATGTTCTACAAAGCGTTCGATTTCAATAACCCGAATTCTCTATTTTTCGTTTTTAAATTTTAAATAAGAATATACATACTATTTATGTCACCTTTAATTTTATCCAAAAAACTAATATCGTGTGAAGAGTAAATATGGTGGCATGTTTAAGCTATTTATTTATAAGTTTTCAAAATATATTGTTTAATGGTTAGCAAAGCTTATTTAAAAGAATTTAAATTTCTTATAATTTTTAAGTTTTAAACGAATTTATAAAATATAAGTTATTTTTAAAAATAACATGCTGAAGTGTTTTTTAGATAAAACAATGTCACAAACCAAACATGTGAGAATTTGGTAAATAAGATAATTGTTTCATGAATAATTTTTGTTCTTCCATCCTTTTTTAAAATAAGTTCCTATCGTCTTATTTTGAGTACATATGATCAGTTTGTGAAAAAGTTAACACGAAAAAACTCTATTTTATATACCGAAAAATTCTTGTTTTGATAAAATATAATATTTTGTGTTATTGTAAGTCAAAATTGTTATTTCTACCCATTTTTCCAAGTGGGGGATTTGTGACGAATGACACTATGCTAATTATTATTGTCATTATCCTTTATAATGTCTTAATTATATTAAATAAGATTTTATTTTGATGTAATTGCATTTTTTATTTTAATTCAAAATTACGATTTACTAACATTAAAGCTCTACCTTTATTTTTACCCAAATAATTTTATTTGAAAATATAATATTTCAAAAAATCTAAAGGTAATTTATAAGATACCTTAAAAAAATAGTGATTTACAAATTGTAGGAATATTTTTTTATTTGTCGGCATTTTTTTTTAATCGAAGTTATTACATAAAAAAATTTATCTTCATCTCTAAATCTTAGGTCAAATACTATTCATGTTAAGTTTCTCGTTTAAAAAAGTTGAGATGAGATGGAGAATCCATGTTTAAGATCGCTTCTTTCTTTACTATTTTCCAAAAGTTTAGCAAGTATATATATAAGCTAAATAAATAAATCTATTAAGTAAAAATATATACATATTATTTTCATGATTTATTTTTTATTTTTTCATAGAATTTATTTTTAATTTTAAGATTTACTATTAATTTAAATAAAAATTTATAATAACATGTTAAATCTTATATTTAATTAATTCATATTTTATTTAATTAATTTCATTTTTGTAAAATTTTAAAATAGTTTCTTCTTTTTTTTTTTTCTCTTGAATCTTTATATTCACCGTAACTTGATTATTCATGCATTTTCATATTATTTTTCTTTATTGCACTCTTTAAATAATTTGCGGGAATTATTTTTATATTTTTTATTGTATGAATTAAATCATAAAATAATAAGAGTATAAATGACTTTTCATGAAAAAAAAAGTGTAAAATGAAGCAAATTTTTAACCTGAGTGTGCATGCTCACAACACACATATTTTCTTTGATATAATTGGAGAAAACCATATGGGAATTTCATATAAATTGGAGAAAGCGCATTGTGTCAACCATACGGGAATTTCATTCATTTTCTTAACACAATATAATTTTATACAAAATTTTCAAACCACAAGTAGATCCTGGACAATTAACCCCTTCGGAAATATACATACTATAGAGAAAATGCTCTATGATCACTATATTTCTTCAAATATTTTTTATCTGACAAAAAAGTTTGACATTTTGGTGGATATGGAAATAAACATTATGGAAATAAACATTCTTTAGACATTTGATAGGGTACATACAATCCAACAACTTATTGAATCAATTTTCTCAAGAACCCAGAATACAAGGTCGATGATGTTTACAAGTAGGCACTGTTGTAAGAATTTTCATCGGACTTACTTAGCCGCTAGGCCGTCCTTCATCACCGATGCTTTTTTCTCGATTTGAAGATTGGAGTAAATTTACAGGATGTAAGAACAACAAAAAGAATTATGACTTCCTGACATCATGGGAGGAGGATATGATATTTCTAGGAAGAAACTAGTTCACTTTTCTGGGGTTGATGTTTGTTGCAATAATTCCATTGCATTAGAGCTCCCCTTAGGCTGCACTCCTGCACCTATTAAAATGCAAAATTCACCTTTAAGATGATGATGACCATCATATTTTTTATATTTGGGAAACCCAGTATTTAATTTTGTTCAACACCTGATAAAAGCAAACAGGCGAAATAAAGCTTCAGATCGCATCTATACCTGTGATGAGTAAGTCTTGGATAGCAGATCCCCACACTCCTCAACGAGCGCTTTTTCTCCACCGACCATCCTAGCTAGTTCAGAGATTGAGATATCCATTTCTTCACCCTGCATTGAAGAAGAAGGTATCAATTTGCGAGTTTATAGCACACTGCAGCTAAGTGGCCATAGAAGACTTGATTAAATTGCATAGCTTCACTTCTTCCAGTCATTATCCAAAACAGTATTTTCGACAGATTTTAAGCTAGACAGATAAAACTGAGTTACTTTCCAGATGATAGCAGAATTACTTCTCCAGGGCCCAATTTTTTGTCCCCATGGTTCATGTCTTAAGCTTAATCTTCTCGTCAAATTGGTAAGAGATATAGTTCTTAACCATTCACCCATAGATCAACTTTGAGCAAATGAGAAAAGGATGGAAAATAAGCCAGATATAAATCTAGATGCTCTTATTGCTACTAATTTCAAGAAATGGTGTGCTGTAGTTGTCTTACTTGCTGGAAAAATCTCTCAATTTGGGAACCTATCAAATCGACGACCTTGAAAGCTGAGTTTAGAGCTTCCCCTATCTGTCCAGCATCAGCCTGGAAGAGATCATGAAACAGATCAGTTAATCACAGAAAAGACGCCAAATAGTGAAATCTCATCCATTTTTATTCTATTGAATAACTACACAAGAGAGAATAGGCCATAAGAAATCTTACTCGTACGTCCCCACTGACTGGAACTCGGAGTGAGGAGCTGAGCAATGCATTACTTGTGCCCGCCAGAGAATTTGAGTAATCATCCTCAAGGGTAGACCATTCGTCAAGATATGGTATCTGAAGAACAAAAGAAGTATTTGAATATATTGAAAGAGAAGGAATAGCATCAAACAAAAATGAATTGGGAAATTAGAAAAAAGGATATTAGTCATCTACAAGCCTTTTCAGTTCTTGAATAGGAGAAGCTCACTCACATTTCAGGTGAATAAAGACATGCGTAATTATCGCCAGTCACAGAAGCAAACACTAATGAAAGAGCAAACTAACACAATGATGAGATTAGGTTGATTAGCATCTATTACATTTACATTTACATTTGTTTCTTGAGGCATCTAGCGGATAAAAGGGTTAAGTGGTTAAATGAGAGTAAAAGATACAAATGAAACAAAGAAACAAATGAACTTACTTTCAAAAAAGAGAAAAGGCGTTGATGAGAATAAGAAAAGCCATCATATTTGGCATTATAATTATCAAAATCCGATGAACCAACTATTTTGAAAAATTACAAAATACAGGTAGGAAGACTGAAAGAGATATTCTAGATTAAAAGAAAAAAAAAATTATATGCATTGCAGGTCACTGCATAACACTTCACCAAAAATAGTTACAAATTATACAAAGGCCACATTTATATGCTATATAAATGTATATAACAAATGAAGCTAAAAGCATCAGAAACTTAGCAAAAGTTGACATAATAAAGATAAAATGTTTACTTGAGCTTCGGCAATTGTAGTCAAAGTTTTTACTCCCCGCAATACAGCAAGTTCCATGCGTTTTCTTTTCACATCATTACGCAACTCTGATATCTTGCCTCCAAGAGAACAGAGTTTTCTCTGAAACAAATAGAAAAAGGACATAACTGATGTGCCGAAAAATCAAGTAAATAAATGATAGTTCAAATGATACTTCTGAAAGGGGAGTAGCCAATAATGATTGAATAAACAACTAGTGTGCATGGAAATTTGAATTAGTGCCTAAGGATAACATATTAGCGTATCAGTAACTTGAAACAATTAAATAATAATCATCAGTGTAAACTTGGAAACGCGAATACTAATAGAATTGTGTGTACCAAGTCAGCAACCCTTATCAACAAAAAACACACTCTAAAGTAGTATCATTTTAAAAATACAAGGTCTGTAACATATAAATAATAAAGATCCGAATTTAGAAGGAGAGAATTCAGAATTCCTCAATCAACTCAGTTTATGAACAAAGAGAAGGTAACAAACCTCAACATCCTGTTTCTGAGTATGAGTGGAGGCCTCTGCTTTTGCATTCGCAAATCGCCACTGCATGAAATGGTTACTCAACATCTTCAGAGAATGCACATCTTCCTGATGATTAGGTGCCTTCTTTGCTTTCCTCAACTCTAACCCGGCCCTTATACAAGAAGAAGGATGTGGGGGCCGGGAAACACCTCCCCCCATCTTCAGAGATGACGAAAAATTCAGGGAACGCGCACAATCAACCCTGCCAGAATTTTCAAAATTCCTATCTGCAAGCCATTTTTCCACATCCGGCATAGAAGACCGCACGTCAGTGGCGGCACTCCGTGGCTTGGGAACCGGCACACAAAGCGGCGAGTTTGGGCACGACGAACTTCCCTGATTCGAAGTAGTGCTACACGAATCCGAATCATCGACCCTGGATGTCGAAATTCTAGAAAGTTTCTTCTCCACATCGGAGGTCGCCTCTTGCAGTAGCCGCGCCGCTGCAGTAACAGCGGAGCAACCATTACTGCTACTACTTAGAGAATTCGAACGGTAAATGCTATTCGGAACTTGCCTATATCTCGACGGAACAACCCTGTCTGTACCGAATGCTGTCGGCGTGTCAGGTTTCGAGGAAACCCTAACTTCGGAATGTTGATGGTCTTTGGAGTCGCCGTTCTCTTTATTATGCTGTTTTACTCGCTGCTGGTGATGTTTTCTCTGTACTGTTGACACAGCTGCAGTGGGAGATTTATCTATGCTACCACGATTCGACTCGGGAATGTGGTTCTCGTCAGTTTTAGAGGGAAGGCGTCGGTGAACGGATTTGGAGCGTGGAAAATCGGAGTGGTTGGGAGTAGGGGCTGGGGTTGAATTGGATTGGAGTAAGGGGGACATGAATCGAGAACTGACTTCTCTTACTCTAGGCCGACGGTGGGGAAGCGGCGGTGCTGCGGGCAACGCCGTTGAATCCGCTGCCGCTCCACCTGTTTGATCGGACATTCTCCCCTAGATTTTCAGAAACGGGATTTCTTTATGTAAGACCCTCAAAACTCCTGCAAAAATTTAGCAGTGGTGGAAGCAGAACGATAACAGAGAATCCCGATGCAAGAATTTGACAGAAAAATGAGAGGATTTTGGTTAATTGTAAAGAGAAAGGGATAAGTAAAAAATGGTTGAGGAACTAGCCGTTGCAAAATATAAACTAGGACCAGGGATAACGGTTCTATTTCTTAGTATTCTATTTTCCTACATTATTTGAAAATTGTTGTGTGGACCGGGCCAGCCCGACCCGAATGCAATGTCCGGATGGATAGGAGACGCTAACACGCCAAGTAAAGAGTAAGACAAGCTTTATTTAGTGGAATATTTGCATTAAAATTCACGAACTTCAAGTCGTTTTGTAATTTTTAATTTTCATGAATTTTAAAATTTTGTAATTTTCTTCACGGACTTTATTATTGTTTTCAATTGGCTATGAATAAATTTTAGTTATAAATAAAAATACATATTGCTAGTATAATAAAAAAGATGACAAGGGTTGAGTTTTCATTTCTTCGGTTCAAAACACAGTTTTTTATATTTCATTTTTTTCCTGGGTAAGGGAGAACGTACAAGGAGAACAACGCCAACAGAGATACAACGAAAAAGACTTTTTCAAGCCGCAACAGTAATTGCAACCCTGTGAGATTGCCTTTGTGTTTCGTGAGCGATGTTGACTTAGATGGTAATAATTGCATAACCTCTTCAACTTTCACTGATTGATATTTGGAAGTAGTAAATGGATGAACGGATATAAATTTTGTGGTTCATACGAGGGACTCAAAAAATAATAAAAATGTTGATCAACTTACCTAATTAGTATATTAGTATTGATCAACTTACCCAAATTTTTTACCAATAAATCAATAAACAAAATAATTAAGTAATTTTATAAAAATTACAAACTCGTAAAGGACTTTTATAAATTACGAATGGCTCAAAATTACTTGCATGCCTAGTAGTTTTTTATTAAATACTTTGTTATTTGATCTTTTTTCTCCATCTTAATTTTCGTTTCAGTTATAATTTTGTCAACAAATTGTAATTTGGGTGCAACATTCCCAACAGCTCATCATTAGAAATAATTCAAAATTAATTTGAATCTCAATCTATGCCTTTCATATCGTTACTAGTTTCGCCCTCATTGCGCACACTGGACAAAATTGCACGCTATAAAATTCCAAATACCAATTGCTCGAAAGTTCATAATTGAAAAAACAACTCGAGCATTATCCCAACGCAATACACAACTTAAAGGTTCAACACTTCTGATTTACGTTTTCCTGTTTTGGTGTGTGCCAGTATAGCATGTGTTTGTTTTTAGCAACCCTCAAACTTCTACATTTCATTTCACAACAAAATGGTTAATATTTCCTTGAAAAAGGACTGGTCGAAATATCAAAATTTAAATTAAAAAAAAAGGAAAAAAGAAAGCACAAATCTACTAAAATACATTAGAAGTAGAGGATGCAAACTTTACACATCAAAATTAGTCAAGAAATAGATTCAGGATCATCTCCAAGTCCAGCTTTTCATCAGCATGAGTTAAGCATACAGCTATTTTCCTGCTAAGATCAGATATTCAGACTAGTCTATTGAGTATGGACAGGCAAGGGAAGAACCAACCCGGTAATGCTGTTGCCACCCTAGCCCAATTTTTTGCACCTCCATTTCTTAGTCTATTATAACACTCCTAACTTGACACAAAAAAACATTACCCCAAAACATTTGAAGTGAAAACCAGACAGACTAAAACGCACATGATATCTCAGGTGGCATCGAATTTACCTGCACTGGCATCAAATGAATTCCTAACATCCAAATGCACCACAAATCAGTTTCTTATATCATATAAAAGTCCATGACAAACAAGAATAAGTCGAACATGTAAAAGTAAAAACAATCAAATCATCTCTTACATGTCGTGTTTTCAAGTAATTTCGTATACAATCTACAGAAGCTAGTTGGCTCTGATTAGAAGGCATTGAATGATGCTGCTGATAAAGCCCTCATTTTCTACCACAATTCTTACTCTAATCTACAATTGTATGGCAGCATACTTCTAGAAGATACAAAAGATTAGGTTTGGTACTAAGCAATCCTATCTCCAACTTGATAATCCAATTAACCATATACAACTGGAATCAATTGTGTCTTGCATAATAAGTAAAAATCTTCAACTATAGGATCCTCTCCCAGAATCACTGAAAAGCTCATCTGTACAACATGAACAAAAAGAATATGGTAAATAAATGGCATGGTCTCCAACTAATGTAACAGTCAAATCACCATAAAATGACCATACAGCCGTATAGGCTTCACAAGGACACACAAAGCAACCCATTCACCAAACAATGCTTGGTAAAAGAGCAGGCCAATTCGATGATACAACCAGCTATTCACACAACTCATGACTAATTCTAGAAGTATATCAACAATAATACTTGATCCAGGCAGTGAACTTACCATGCTCATCCTCATCACCATTTTGAGTCGTAAAAAATGGGGTGAGATAGTGCTTATCAATTTCAGTAAAAGAAGCAGCACTGCAAGAAGGAATTGAGAAAGTCACACTAAGAGACACTTGAAAAACAAAAGATAAAGAAATGGAAATGAACATCACTTTCCACTACCTTTTCCGCAACTCTTTAAGTTTCATCTTAAACCGGTTCCCGGATGATGACTCCCCCTCATAAGTAGGAGCTCTGTAGCCACTGTTTTCATCAAAGCTCTGAAATTGGAAAGAAAAATATTCAATATTCCAGAGGCCAAAACCATATTTATTTTAGTTCTATTTTTCCAGCATACAAAGATATTTGGATTTAAAATAAAACATATGTAACATGATGAAGCCAATTATGACAGGTAACAATCAGTTGGACAACTCCTGCCAGGGATCAACATATCTAGAGGTTCTGATTCCTAAAGCAACCCATTTCCGTTAATAGCCAAAGTGGGAGAAACAAAGCAAGGAGAGAATAAACTGCAAATGAAAGATTTGAGGCAAAACCTTACAGATCCTCAGAACCGAACTTGCATCTGGTTCATCAATATGAAAAGGGATTAAAGATAATTACGATAACATATGCTGCTACAACAATTACTTGAAACTATATTTTCCATTTCCAGATTATTATTTAGCTAAGACCGCATGATATAGTTGCAGCTAACTGGAAACATCAACTACAAACTATTATTCACCAAAAATGTGCAGGAGATGAACAATTTTGAGTTTTGACTTACTTCACCCAATGGGATTTCATGAGCATCACCTACAACATGTAAAGCTTCAAGCATGGTTCCAGTTGATCCTCCTATCAGCAAGACCTGAAAAATGTCAACGATTGTAAAAATTTAGAAACATATCAATAAATTATATGAAAGAATTAAAGGTTCACAAAGTAAACCTTCATATCAAGTGCACCCTAGAATTCAAATGAGTAGGGCTACAATAAAGAAATGTATGATAATGTTTTTTTTTTTTTTTTTTTTTTTAATTTTGGGAGCAAATGTATGATAAGAAATTAACTTTAACATATCCAGGAAATAAGGAAGAGAAAATCCCATTTTACACTAAAGCAACAAAGAATGCATAAATTATTGTTCACGTCATTAAGGACTTCAATGATAAGTTTGGTATCTAGGATAATTATTTACTGATTGACATTATCCTATAACTAACGATTTAGTGGACATGGCCAAAATTATGTTAGCTCTCATTCTAATCAACAAATAATTAGCAAATGCACGTGTGGCTCAATAATCTATCAGGATTCCACAATGATATTAGTTTTTTTTAGATTAATTGTGGATGCTTACTGTCAGAACAACTATTGCTGTTGTAGCAGTGAATATTGTCTGACCATGCCCTTCCGGAAGATCATGAACAGATTGCAAGGCAAGCGCAAAAGCCATGGCCCCTCGGAGACCTGTGATGGATATCTTATGTAAGTTTGGCCTGTGTAAGAGTGTCTGTATGTGCATTATATTGCTAACCACAAGGAGGTTGCACGGCAACTTTTAAATCTTATCCACTTACCACTATACCAAAGTGCTTTCTGATGCTTCATTGGTATCTTTCTATGGGCAGGTCTAGCCAAATTCACCAAATAAGCACACGAGAATACATTTGCAGCTCTACAGACAACAAGTAGGAGAAAGTTTAATGCTGGTTCTCAACAATTTAAAAATCATATCTTTCCTCATACAATCACCAAAACAGCATATGGCAGAATATAACACCAATATTCCTTGACAGTACAGAAATGGTGCAACTGCAATCTTTGGGAGCATAACATACCTTGCAATCCCAATGAATAACTGGTTTGATATCAAGCAAGTTAAGGAAAAATATCAGTTGGTCTCCTCAAATTAAACTACAAGCCATTCAAAATTCAGACAACTCAAGGATACAATTGAAAAGAAGATAAATCCAATATGAGACCAGCTGTGCTGTTCCATGGCAATGTCAAAACCCATGTAAATAAATCTGCAAGATAGACAAACTTAGAAATTTTGGCTGAAGATACAACTGAGACATCGTAGAAAGTAAATAACTGAATGATTGCTCACACGAAAGTCTCAGCCAATGATGATATCAGATGGAAAAATGCAGATACAAATTTCTGAGAACTGTCCGACAAGTTTGAGAAACTGTAGTGCTTCATAACCTAACACATAAATAACCAAAATGTTTTTTTCTGGAATCTAATATCAAATTAAAAAATGGAAGGAAAAAAACAAAAAAAACTCCATTAGCTTCACTTACTATTCCAGTGAACAATATAGATACAATACCCGATAGACCAAGCCCTTCAGCCAGCATGTATCTAGATAAACATGAAGTTGATATATTAAAAATAAATAAAAATGTGTCAGTGAAACCCAGAAAATAAAAAATTACGGGATGCGTAAAACAAAAGGGTAAAGCTCGAGAGTATCTTACGAGAAATATGGGAAAAGAACAAATAGACAGCACTCCAAGTTCTGAAGACTGTACCAATATTAAAAAGAGAAGTGATGAGCAATTCTAAAATATAAGCCCTTAATCAAAGCCCTTAATCAAGAATGCTAGAACATTGGGAATATATGCTTACTTGTCAATATCCAGACCAGCATACTTGAAAAGGTACTGGAAGTTAAGGCTTCACAGAGCATGCAAGGGGCTTAAAGTCATTGAAAGAAAGTATTGGCAAGAATGATAAATGAAATTAAAAAAAGGATATTAAAGCAGAAACGAATCCAACTCCCACCCCTGCAGATTTAGAAAGAAATGATATTTATTAGCTTCAACAAATGTGTCATTAATGACTAAATAAGTATGAGTTAGTTTCCTATGGGAAGTAACACTACACTAAAATAAAATTGTTGTGTAAGACCCAAGAAATATTTTCTTAAGTTGTTGGGGGGAATGTGTGGGTTCCGATGACGTAAAACAAAACTATAATACTGTTTCACATATGACAACACAAGCAGAAAAGACTCAACAAATAGATTATCAGTCGTAGGGACACCACAACAATCACAAAAGGCTACAGTCCAAATATTTTACTTATGTGTTTTGGTAGGATCCACAGGTTTTACGTATTTAAAACTTACAGATGCAGCCTAAGGGAAATAGTTATACAACTAATTCATAGCGACAATGATAACTTTGAATCGAATAAGCAAATCATCTATAGCTTCTACAGCTAAAGCTTTTAAACAGAAGTTATAGATATAAGGTTTGAAATATAGCTCAAGGGTATGCAACAAAACAAAGATCAAATGATTTATCTTGGAGAGCTATCGTCACCCATCACTATGACCTATGTATCCTTCATCTCACATCAGGTTTTACACATTATGAGCTCCCAAAAATATGGTAAACATTATAGTAACCCAAAAAAGGGTAAGTTCGTTTATTTATTTATTTTTGTGGTGGTGGGGACATCCTGATAGGCTTGTGTCATTAGGAAGAAATTGAATCACTACTATAACAATAAACTGGGAATACAAAACAGAGTCTTCTTGAATCACTACAAGTTGCTATAACAAACCTGCTGACATTGAGCCAACAAAAGTCTCCAGAAATCGGACCACGATCATGAAAAAATTTTGATCTGATGACATATGACTCCTCACCAATGACATTGTCCTACAAAAGTATAAAACAGATTGTTAAGACTCATTTACAACATACACATACTCATTATGGATCGCTGTAATTTGACTGACCTGTACAGGGAGATTGCCATCTTCAAATAGATGAGGACCCCAGAGAATTAAAAAAAAAAAAAAAAAAAGTAAATTAGTATAATACTAGATGAAGATTATCTATATTTTCACAATATGGTTTTCAAGCTTAAAGGAAGAAACAGATAAAAGCAGCAGAGCTTACTGCATCATTTAGCACAGATTCGCCAAAGACCAGAGCATACAGATTCACATCCGTCCCAAGCTCCTACAAATGTCATTCACAGAAATTCAGCTTACAATTATGTATGTTGCGAAGTATTTGACTTAAAAATGAAGGGAACTATTATATAACTTTGCTATCTCACACATGAGATAACCTCTAAACGAATAGGAATTGCTGAAGTCATTTTAATTTAAAAACCTATAAGTATGATCCACCAGTAGTCAATATCAACGAAGAAATATACAGTTTCCCATGCGTTTCATTTCACATGGGAGCCTGATAGTGACAGAACTAACTCCAGCTTTGAAGTAAAAAGCTGCAGAGAAGGTCACTTTACAATCCATATAACAATAGTTAAGACTTTATCCCAGCAAGGCAGGAAAATGCATGCTATTTATAATTATATCATAATGCACAATTATCATCATTCAGATAAGAAAACTTTGCTCATTGAATGAACCATGGAGGGTAACTATCAAACTAGTCCACAGTAAACCCAAAAGTTAGTACCTCTGCCGTACAGAAATATATTCAACTATTCCCTAAGTGATCTGAGAGTTTAAAATAGCAAAGACAACATAGACAGAACTGAGTATCTATGTCTAAGATACCAGATCACCTGAAATATAGACAACACGGTAACAGGATCGGTAGCTGAGATCAGAGCACCAAACATCAGGCATTCAACAAAAGGAAGTCTGTAGATGAGATATGTTACTCCAGCAAGGTATCTGCATCAGAAAACAAGGGATCATAAGGCGAGAACACCAGTGACAAGATAAATATTGAAACAGAATACAAGGATTTTACAGAAACCTGAAGTTATTAATAGAAATGACACTCACACCAAAATGCCAGTGACAATTGAAGCAACAAAAGTTCCGAAAATTGCAAATGTGACGATGGCACCAAAGTTAGAAAAAAATGGTTTCTGCAAAATCAAATTCATAATAAAGGTCATCTTATAGAGAGCAATGATAATGATAAGATTAAATTTAAAAAAAATGAAAGAGTCATTTCAGCTCATAGTAAATTTTCTTTGGATCTTGGGGAAAGTGATGTCCAAGAAGAAAGAGATAGAAAACAGATCTTATTCTTTGTCTTAAGTTTTGTCATATTTGCTGAGAGGAGTTGCGCACATCTCCTCTGAGTTCACCCCAGGACTCCAGACCACAATAACCCAGGAAATTTTTTAAAACTCTCTCCCTTCACCCCCCCCCCCCCCACCCACCCCATCAAGTTCACTAACCTTCAGGTCCAGCCAAGCTCTAATCTACAACAACCTTGAATTAAATAATATTTGTGGACGAATCTACATATCTCCAGTCTTGTATATTTGATCAGATAGGTCAGACTTCCATATCAACTTCATATAGGCTAGTTTATCACAAGAAAACAAATATAAATGAAGCAAGACACATCAATGTAATAGTCCTCTATGAAGCAGGTGGATATTTCTTCAGGCACTTTTTTCTCTTTTCCAACTCTGACGGACATCTTAAGGAAAACATTACAGGAAAAGTTAAGTAGCAACAACTTACAGGTTGCAGACTGAATCCAGACTGAGTAAACACGAATGCCAAGTTAAGGAAACACTTCTCCAAAACCAACAGAAAAGAAGAGAACAATTAACTAAGTAATTAGCTTAGATTCAGAATAAAGTCCATGACACAAGGATATAATATGATCGGGGGCAGCAGGAACAAGAAGAAAAACTCCTCATGGAAGTTGAACCATGACCTACCAAATCAAGAATTCCATTCAGTCAAACAGGACGACATAAATATGATGAGCAACACTAGGGTTTAAAGAAGAATAAGCGCAATGAATGAATAAATGGAAGGTTTATACCTGATGCTATTCTCTGTATTGGAAACATTAGCCAGCCCACCCACAATTAGACCTGTATCCACATCCACATTATAGCACATATACATTCACAAACATAATCACATTACTAAAGTAATTAATGGCGCAATATTCAGGGAAAATATAGATTAAAAAACAATAAGAGAAGCAAATTACCGATCAAAAGGGAAGCACTAGCTTCAGGAAGGTAATAGAAGCGATGACGACGAAGAACGTGGCCGAGAACAAACGAAAGAACGAGCATCATAATCTGGAGAAGAATACCCACACCGGCGGCCTGCTGCTCCTTCGCCGGGCTTCCCCTCGGATCGGCCGGAGATATATGCAACTCTTCCATGCCGATTCCTTGGGATTTCCCTACTTCACAATTTTACAAACCAATATATGTCGGTTATCAGTCGAATCAACAATCGCGAAATGATATCTCTCTGTTGAATTCTGATTTTTTTTTGGGGCTTTAGTTAAGACTTTTCGCCCTTTCCTTGTTTGAGAATTTGAGCAGTGTGATTCTAGAACAGGAATTTGGTTATTTTTCCTGCACTGTCACGCTTTCTCACTTAAAATATTCCTTGTTATTTGCAGTGGAAACTGGTCAACAGGGTTAATCTCCAATCCGGTCCTCGTATTTTTGTCTTAATATCAAAGTAGTCCCCCAAATTTTATTTTAACTGGTTGTGGTTGGGGCACCCTCGTGGCACGAGCCCGACCGCGCCGCGTGTCTCATAGAAACAAAAATTTACTGTGGTGTTTGGTTTGTGTGCACCAAATATACTTCTCGTTATAAATGAAGGAAATCTGAAAAGTTAGTTTTTTGGCACGTATTATTTAGCCATAATTTTCAGTAATTTTTTGCAATGTTACTTTTTTATTTTTTTTCAAAAAAATATTTAATTTTAAGTGTTACTTTTTCTTTTTAATTTTTACTAAAATTAAAAAAATTATTCATTTTTAAAATATGATATGTTAAATTATTTTTCTTTTTGTTATCTTAATTTGACACAAATATTGTATATATTAAAATAAATAATTATATTTAAAATTATGAAATATAATTTGTATGGCTAAAATATAAAATTTTATACATTAAATTATTAATTTTAAAATCTATAAAAGTATATATTCTTCTCATTACATCTCTCTTTAGAATTACTAGGTGGTCGTCCGTGCAATTCACGAGACATAATATATGTTTTTATATTAATAGTATATAATAAAATTATATCATTATTTATAAAAATCTACATAATAATTATTTATATCAATTATATTTATATAAATATTATATAATTTTATATTTTTATTATGTTATATTGCATTGTTATTCTCTCTAAATAATAAAAACCTTACACCTAATCACTATTTTATTCATAATTTATATATGTATTCATGCACAATATGCATGCATGCATATATAATATATATACATATTATGTGCATGCATACATAGATATATGTATTCATGCACAATATGCATGCATGTATATATAATATATATACATATTATGTGCACCCATACATATATAAATTCATTTTAGGCTTATTGTAATCTATAACTAAGTTTCTTTAGTAGCATCCTACGTTAAGGGAATTTGAATTCCCGCCGATTTCTTGAAGAAAGATGTCCTAAACCACTGAATGATGGGGATGACTTGACCAAATACCTATAATGTACACACATTTGTTATATATTTAATTATATATACATGTATAATTTATTATTATATACAAATAGGACAATTGTAAAAATTTATAAAAATATTATTTTCCCATTTAAATCATATTTCTATTTTTATAAAGTATAACCAACATCCAATCCATTTTTTTTCTTTGTTTTTTCACTATAATTTTTAAAAGTTTACATATTTTCAACTCAATTCTGTTTTTAATGAAAAATATATCTAATTAATTATTCTTATATTCAATTTGATATTCATATTACATATATACAAAAAAATTAATTTTTAAGTATAGAGTATTTTTTCATAGATTAATTATGGTATATTTTAATATTTAATATATTTTTATTTTAAATATTTTTATTAAAAATATGTTTTTATAAAATTATGTACTTTAATTTAAAAAATTATACTACTATCTTTATAGTAACTTATTAAATTATTATATTATAAACAATGCAAGACATGGGAGAAATACTAATTCTAATATATATTTATGCATGCATATATTATGTAAACATATTATTATATATAAATAAATATGGTAATACGTAAAATAATTACATATTACCATATTTATATATATAAAAAAGTTACTTATATTTATATTATATGATTATTATTTTTTAATTTTATAATTTAAACTAAATTAAATTTTAAAGCAACTATGTATAATATATATACATATATATCTTGAAATATTATATATGCATCTATTTTTCAATGTTACAAAATATTACATATAAAACATAAATCTATGCTACGTTTTGAAATTTCTTTTGTTAAGAAAGTTGTGTTACAATAAACGTTTAACAATAACACTTGATATATTGGTTTATTGCTTATATTCACTACGTAGGATTATGTGTTCGAATCTCACTTTCAAGATATAAAGGTTTTCTTAAAAAAAGAAAAAGAAAAAGGAAATAACAGTGTGCCTGACAATTTAATGAAAAAAGAAGAAAAAGAGTATCTGAAAGAATATTATATTATACATACATATATAATATATACACAAAAATATGTATGCCTAAATGCAAACATATTTATATATCTGTATCTGCTGGTTATATATATATATATACACATATACGTGGCAAAAACTTGTATACATAGATGTTGTGTTGTAAGTGCATAAATATGAAATCTATGTACGTGTATATATATTAGTCTAAGAATATAAAATTATTACTACATGATGTTTCTATTATGTGGGCTTGATGTTTTTAACAAAAAAATATCATGTATGTTGATGTTTTATAATAATTTTTTTTAATCCATCATAAATTATGAAATTTGTATTAAAATATGATATAATTGTAATTAAAACTCTTTAAACATATGGGAGGGGGAAAAAGTTAAAATATTGTATCATCACAGCCTTCGAAAATAAATTAAACAAGTGGGGAAGAAACCAACAAATTATATCCATTAGCAAGTTGAAAAATAAATAAAAAATAGAGTGAGTCTCCTGTGAAACGGTTGTACGTCTTACATGATTTAAGGTATTATTTATGTAATTATAAAATATTATTTGTGTAATTATAAAGTATCATTATTTTTTAAGATAACTAATCAGCAGTAATACACTTAAAAAACTAGCGATACTTTATAATTAAACAAGTAACACCCTAAATCGTACCACACGTGTAATTATTTTACATGAATTTTTACGTAAAAATGAGGTAAGCTTGCTAAGGCAAGCGTACAAGCAAATGAGAAAATCACTTTCGTCCGGCCCCATCTTTAGAGGAATTATAGCTTTCCATAATTTTTGGAATCAAAATGCTATCCGTACTTTTGATTTCCTAGTACCAACAAACTTTTATTATTATTATTATTATTATTATTATTATTATTAAATACAGCCATTCTTTTTAAATATTTAAACAAAGCACTTTTAAATATCATTTTAATTTATTATCTAATACATTGTAATTTTATATATTCATTTTGTAAGTCAGCTTAAGAGTTCAGCATAAGTAATAATATGGTTATACTTAAGGTGAAGTTTTGTAATGAACGTGTTAAAAAAAAAAAAAAAAAGTAAGATTGAAACAAGTTTAGGGATCGAAGGACGATGATGAATTGAGTGAAAAAGTAATAATGTGTTTGTTTTGATTTTTGTAGATCGAGGTAGATTCAATTTCTGAAAATTTTGAATTTGAAAATCGTAAAATCTCGTAATTGCATGTGTGTGTTTGAGATAGGGTGATATATGATTTTACTTCAAATGTCAATTTACGTCCGTAAATTTGGTGTTTGTGTACTGTTATATTGTATAAATCAAAAGGTATTTAAAAATTATAAAGTATAAGAAATGTGGATGGATTTAAGAATTAAAAGTTGGTGTCAATATTAGATGTAAATTCTAAATCTTAACGTAGGCCCCTTAATTAAATTGTTGCTCCAAAAATTTGATTCTCAATTCAAATTTTAAATTGTTTACATAATTAAGGGTTCGTGCTATTTTAGTTGCCAGCTTTCACATTTTTTTAAAATTTAAATTAATTTTTGTCGTATCATATATCAAATTAGTCTTTATATTGTAATTGTTAAATTAATTATATTGGTATACTAAAATCAAATATTAGAAAATATTTAATTTTATTTTGATATATATATTGAATTTTAATAAAATATGGATAAAATTATCATTTGTATTTGATCTATAAATATAAAAACATTGAATATTTTGTTCTAAAAATAAGAATTTTATACTATTTAATTTATATTTTATTGGTTTCACTTTAATAATTTAATGAGTTAGATATTTGTTCTGAAGAATCATAATTAGTCAGGCAATTTGTTGTGTTTAAGCTATAAAGTTTATTTAAAAATATTATGCAATTTATTATTTACTAAATATAATATTAAGATAATGGTAACGCATTATAATATGAAAGCTATATTTTAAAGTAAAAAATTAATTCTATTATTTAAAAACAAATTATATGTGATTGACAAAATACGGAATCAAAAAGTCGAATAAAACAAATTTTATGTACTTTATATAATTGCCAAAAATAAAACAAAATTTGTGTTTATAAAAAAACTATATATTATATGATTTATTTCTTTATTTTTATTTTTTAATAAAAAATATAATATATATAAATAAAATATATATAGTAAAAAAAATAATTATTAAAATTTTATGGGATATATTTAAAAATTTTAGGGTAAAATTAGCGCACCCACATATTGATACCACAGGCGGAGATCCAGCTAACATATAACTCTATCCGTAGCCAACCGCCCAAGAGAAACCGGATCGGGTAAAATTATTTCCCTCGAAGTTGACCGCTCATTTAAGCGAAGAATCAAGAGTACACCACGGGTATTTCTAGTTCTATATTGTTCTCTGTAGCCCAGACCTACTTAGGGCTTCACAATTCGGTTTTCCTAATGACGAACCAACTATACGGCTATACCTCCAACACCTACGGCGGGGGAGGTGGAGGCGGCGGCGGCAGTCTCTACAGCTCTCGATCTGCCGCCGAAGCCTACATCCCATCCGAGTCTTCATTGCTCGGCACTTCTTCTCGGTACTTGAGCGGTGACCTACTATCATCTTCATCCGCCCTCTCGTCTTCACTGCTCTACAACCCTGAAAGCTACTCAACTAGGATTGCTGGCATCTCTTCCACCACTCCCACTCGCTCCTATGGGCCACCGGGCGTGGATGTGTCTGCTACAGTTGTCCCATCCGACTCGCTTTATACTGGCTTGAAGCGGATTTCATCTGAATGTAAGAATTCATCACTAGCTCTTATATTTTTTCTAATTGAGTTTTTTTCTTTTGGTCTCATTGACCTAATTTTTCATTATTGTCGTGTAAGGATTCAAGTTTTGATTTCTTCTATGTGTCCAATTATGACAATGTCTATATGTGAGTAGCAGAGATAATTCACTATTGAGTATGAGGGGTCTCCTGAAGCAATTGAGAAAAATGTGTGCTCTTTTTGGACTATCGTTTCTGAATTTCTTATAAACTGGAGGAGTTGGAGAGTTTTGTAGTGAGGAAGGAGCTGGTGATCTTGCCAGCTTTTATCCCTATGATTTTACTGGTGTAGGTTTCAAACTACCGTTAACACCAGCTACCATATTTTAACTCTCTACAGTTCTGAATGTTTCCTTCCCTGACATCAGAATTCAATCTTGGCTGATAATGTGATATACTAAATACATCAATGAGTGATGTTAGATCTTATACTGTGATATCCTGTTTTCCTGGTGAAATCAATTCGAGATTTGTTCTTGAGATGTTGTGGTTCCATATAATTATACTGTTAATAAAGTGCATTAGACCATTGAATAACTTACCTTTTCTTTTTTATGCATGAAATACATGGTTTGGCATCACCACCTTTTAAACCAACCTAATGGTGAAAGGGAAAATGCGATGCGTCTATAATATATTTGCTTATTAAGGTATATAACTTGAAGCTTTAATGTACTTTTAGTAGCTTCGTCACGAAAGTAATTTGAAACAGAGTTGAAACTTTCTCCATGTAGATGAGTTTCCTATAACTATTTCATAAACTGATATTTATATAACTATAGTATGGTGACAATATTGACTAGTAATTTTACTTACGTAATCTAGTAATTATTTTTTGTCAATTTGAACTACATATATAACTGGCTATTTGAAGCTCCAATATGATTTTTGATTTGAACAAGCGTGAACTTAATAATTTTAAGCAGTCAATACAATTTGCCTTGATTTCTTTTAAGATATATAAGTAAATATCCTATTTAACTAATAACATATATGATGGGTTTTCTTGTCATACGTGCCTACTATCTATCTAGCACTCTATCACCAGACTCTTTTGGGTGCCCAAAACAAGATTGGGCAAACTGAAGCTTGGTATTCGACAAACCTATTAGCCAAGCGCCCTAGATATGAGACTACAAGCCATTTGCCCATTTACCCACAGAGGCCTGGAGAGAAGGACTGTGCCTTTTATATGCAAACAAGAACCTGTAAATTTGGAGATAGCTGCAAGTTTGATCATCCTATCTGGGTCCCAGAAGGGGGAATCCCTGATTGGAAAGAGGTGATCTTTTTCGCTACTTTATATTTACTATATTTCATTACCTCAGTTTCTACTATACTTTCTACTTATATCATATCTTTACATTCTGGTTACTTTACATGGTTACCATACAATTACTTTATTTTATAATGAGGAACATCTACTATTATTTATTCCTATGTCTTATATATATAATACATCTCTTGATATGGAGTTCCATCGGCAATGACCGTATCTTTTTATCATGCCATATAGTAATTTAATCTGATAAGAAATATTGTATTTTTATCCATTCTCTATGTACTTTTATGAAAATATTGTAGTTGGTTTATATGATTATTAGTCAACTATTTAATTTATGTAATGAGATGCAACCCATAGTATATGACTTGATTTTGACAATGCGCTAGCAACTGCATTATGTGTTTATATGTTAGTCGATAATGTTGTAATCCAATAAAAAAATTATTTTCCACTCTTCTACATTTTAGAAAATATGGAAGTCAAAAGTTATAGCACTTGATGCATGGTGATGCCTGCCTTGTTGAAAACAGAACAGACACAAACTGCTCTGCCCCCGTCTTTTGCTCAATTTTAATTAGTTTTAATATGCATTTCTTTTCTTTGGTAGTTCTATATCTGTCTTGAATTTGTATCCTTTATGGCCGGTTTTCTAGTATTGTTGTGTACAAAATTATTCTGTTTATGGGGTGAAAGCTTATATACGTTCTTTTACATGGGGCATGATTGATGGGAAACTTTGTATTGATTCAGTGAGAAGTCTTTGAATGGAAAACTAAGAAACTCTCGCCACCATCTAGTTCCATTTCTTGCCTTAACTTTATAGGCTGTAACATTCATGGCTGCATTACTTGACCTCCACAATGTGAATATAATTTTCTCTTTCCTTTATCCTCATAATGCTTGTTATTTATTTTACTATTATTTTTTAATTTTTGGATTGATGTTTTCCTTATGTTACTGGAACATATTTGCAATGGTTACATGTGCAATCTCTGTGGGGGCATTTGAGAAATTCTATTTCAAATTTATACAAGATAGAGTTCCTCAAGAGAAAACATGTCAATAGTGCGATTATCTACTATTTTTGCTGAATCATATGGTATCTCTAGATGTATTTGAGAATCTAATCTACAGATAATGGTCATCATTGTGTGGTCTATTTTCTGGACTTAGCTCTGACAAGCTAAGGTTTTGTCTTGATCTATAAAATGTAAAGTTGGCAAATTCAAGCTGTTGATACCCACATGTAAAGCAAATTCTTAATTTGTACCTCAACTATGGTGCTAAAATATCTGCAATTAGAGACTCATTGATTAAGGGCTATTATTTTTCTGTTGGTTTACTTTTGGCCTTTTGTTATATCTTCTTTTAAATGCCATCCTATTTGGTTTACTTATTAGAATATAACAAGGATGCTGTTTATTCCATTGAAGTTATATGAATTTATAGTAGGACAGATGCACATGTATTTGTGAAGCAAGGTACTAATCAGTTATTGTATGGAACACTTAATTGCATTTTTTTTTTGTGAATTTTTAACATTCCAAGATCTGTTCTAAGATTTTAAAATTCTAAAAGCTGTTCTGTTCTTTTGGAAGCTTTTGTTAAAGTTTGTGATGATCGATTGAATTACCAAAAACTTGATGGTTATTTGAACAGAATATATTGAATAATGTACAATTTGTAAATTAATTAAACCAAAACTTGTGCCTCTTGCAACTTAAAAGGTTTTGTTAGCATGTCTTCTCATTAGCAGCAGGAATTTGAATCTTGCATACGGTGTAGTAGTAACTTTTGCACGCTTCTGCTGTGGTGGGTTAATTGGAATTCTCTCTCTCTCTCTCTCTCTCTCTCTTGTTTCCCCATCATCACATATTTTATAAGATCTTTTAATTGTGATTTAGGTTCCTCTTGTGGCAAGTGAATCCCTTCCTGAGAGACCTGGCGAGCCTGATTGTCCTGTAAGATGGATTCGATATTATTGTGCCCTATGGACAGCAATGAATTTTCTGGACTTAAATATCTATTTCTCTGTTAAAAAATGTTACAGTACTTCGTGAAGACTCAAAGATGTAAGTTTGGTATCAGGTGCAAATTCAACCACCCTAAAGATATGATCATGACTTTGGTAAGTTCTTCTCTTGTAGTTTGTTTATTATTTCAACACGACAATTAATGCTATCAACAGATTTGGCTGATTACTTGCGACTCAATTTCAGGGTGCTCCTGAGGAAGTTGATGTTTCAGCCTTACCTGAGAGGCCCTCAGAGCCTCCATGTGCTGTAAGATATTTTGCTGATGAAATGCATTTTTTTGTACTGGTAATTTTGTAATTTAACTCGCTGTAATTTAAGCAGTTCTATATGAAGACTGGAAATTGTAAATTTGGTGCTACATGCAAATTTCACCACCCCAAGGGCGTGCAGATACAGATGGCTGGAGATGAAAATGTCAATGGGCTGCATAATAATTTTCTTGGAGATGCAAAGGCCGCACAGCCACCTTTTGCCCCGGCATTGGTGCACAACTCCAAGGGCCTTCCCGTTAGACCAGTATGCTTATTTAATGAGATTACATATTTTTAACATTTGTTGGCTTTAAATTTAATTATGCAGAACTATTTATATCACATTATTATCTGTCTTTTAGAGTAAATATTAAGCCAATCATGTGTGTTTCTAGATTTCTTCTGTTTAATAAATGGTCATTTAGGGATGGAATATTGAATAGCCTGCTGTAATGCTCTTATGCTTCAATAACTCTCCGGCTTTGTGATATCATTTCTGTATAGCCTCCCAGACCCTGTCACTGATGCACCCAAAGGAAGTGGAAATACTGAAACTCATCCTTTTGTTGACACCTTCACTTTCCTTTTCAACCCTTCTGTCTTGCAAGATATCCTTAGGTACTTCCATTGAATTTTGTTTGGGGGTCAATGGGAAGTTTGTTGCTTACTTGATCACCTGACCAATAAAAAGACTTGACATCAGGAAAGATTCTGTGTTTCAATTGAATCTTCACTAGGCTATTAAAAATTGAAAGCTTGGAGGCTGATGAACTCTCTTGTGTTGCTTCAAAGGTTGTTTATTCCACCACTATGACATGTTTTAAGGGATTACTGGAGTAGGAATCTGAATCAATGAAAATTTTCTCTCATAAGTTGTATTTGGGTTGAATCGAGTCCATTGTTACAGCTTATACCTTCTTGTTACACATTTGTTTTTGGTGTTCTCTTCCTCATGACATGGTGGCTGCAATTGACAGGGGGAAGAAGATTGCCCATTTTATCTTAAAACTGGCAGGTATGTGAATTCTCTGTTCTGAATTGCTTCACACTACCTCATTATTGGGTCCCACTTGGATCCTACATATTGATAGTGATGAATGACATATTCTAATATGTTTTATACCATTCAATCAGCTGTAAGTATGGAGCCACTTGCCGCTATAACCACCCTGACAGATATGGTAGGTGGTGATTTTGCATCGCACCAATTTATCTCTGCTTGTAAAGATTTACTCATAAGCTTATATTTTATGTAGTGATCAATCCACCTGCTGCTATTGCTCCTGCTCTTCTGACCTCTCCCTCAGCACATTATAATCTTGGTGTTGTTACTCCAACTACCTCTCTCTTGCCAACTTTTGATCCAAGGCTCAGTCAGACAACGGTATGCTTGAATTTCTTTACGGTATTCTGATTTTGTAGTGTATAAACATACAGAAATATTTAGATGTATGATGTATCAGATTTCTGACTTTCAAGTGTTGCTTAAAAACCTTTATCTTATCTTTTCTCTTCTTAGTGTATGTGACAAGAAAAAACAGGAAGGGTATCTGACATCTGACGCTATGTTACTAGTGTGCATTTGGCTTGTGCCAGCTCTAAGTTTTTAATTAATTCTGTGATTGATTGAAGATTCTTGTTTTCATATCTGATGGCTCTTATATGTTCCTTAATTTTTCTGGTTGCAGCTTGGTTTGGCCCCAACTGTTTTCCCTCAACGACCTGGACAACAAGAATGTGATGTGAGTTTCCACTTTATTTCCATTATTTACTGTAATAAATTCTTAGGATTCTGCAATATCCTATTCTTTAATATGAACATTAGTGTCTGTATTTCAGCCTTTTTCTTAAATTTTTGGTGTTCTTGAATACTAAGCACATTACAATATGTTTGGATATTCTTTCTAGGCAGTTTTTCTTGATGGTTTGCACCATAAGCTGTTCGAATTGTATAACAATATTATGTCCCACACATTCATATGACTGCATGCATAAGCCTGGCGAATATTCATTTCTCTGAAGCTACATTTTTTATTTTTATTTTTTATGACTACTATATTGATTTCTTTTCTTCACCTTTGGTTCAAGTATTACATGAAAACTGGGATATGCAAGTTTGGGAATAGCTGCAAGTTCCACCATCCTATTGACCGTTCCGCACCCAATGCATCAGCTACAGAATCACCACATCAAAATGTGAAACTGACACTTGCAGGCCTGCCAAGAAGAGAGGTACCTTTTGACATCCTATTACTTGAATTGCACAACCTTTTTCAGTTCCACACCATATTATGGGTGAATTTTAGAAACTACCCTCACAAAAAAAATCTCTGTTTTTAAATTACAAATGCTCCCTTGGGGGTATTACAGTCACCCGCTTCAGATTTGTATTTTCCCTACAATACCCCACCTACTGGTGCATTTGGGAAAAAGAAAATATCAGTGGTCTTTGGAAGTTCTGAAAGAGAGCTGCGTTTTTTTTGTTAGGCTGAACCTCATGGCAGATTTTGTAATTATCCTTGACATTAATAATGAATATCAAGTTTGTTTCCCTTCAATTTTGTTACGACAATCATAGATACAATACCTTCAGTAGGGAAGAAAATCTGTATCTATGGTTGACCCCAGAATTAGTTAATATTTGAGTGAGGTGGTCATATGCTGACATAAGAAAGGATGTGTGATGCTAATCATGCTAGCTTAAATTGACAACACTGAAGTCATAAAGTTTTCTGAAATGCTTTAGAGGTGATCCTTAATGGTTCAACCATTTGCTTCTTTTCAGCTATTTTCTAGCCATTGATTCTGGTTGCATGTTAGTTTTGCTAGACTATATGAAAAAGGCCAGCAGTGAGTCTGTTCCTTTGGGTATCTGATGGCTAATTAGTCTTTATTGATTACTTGTTAATATAGGTTCTTATGCTCCTAGCTTTCTGTTAGGATGACTCAGAAAGCCAAAAAGTTGAACGTGTGGACTTTATGGCTCCACTCTGTGCTCCAACTGACCATCTTACCTTATCTTGGGATTTTAGTTTCTGCACCGAGTTGAGTCAAAATAGGGCCACGATGAGTTCGAATTGAACAGAAAATTCGGAGCTCAAACTTAAACTGAACTCAGTCGAGCTCAATTTTTTTGATCTTGACACCACGGTGAACTTAAGCTCAACCAGGCTTGACTTGGTTACTTATATACAAAAAATTATATGTAAATAATTAGATACATTAAGGTATAATAATAAGATGCTGTAGTAATGCTCGCATGCCTATTGAGTTCGTTATGAGTAGCTCAAACTATAGTTGATTGGCTTTGAGTTGTGTAGGAGTTCATAGTAACAAAACATGGATTTGGGTATTATTCGGCGCCACTAATAATTTGTGTTTTGCATTTTATTCGGGAATAAATGGATATAATTGGAAAAAAATCCCTGCGTCAACTAATGGAGTATTCTATGGGAATAATCCTGGTTTAATTAGTTCAATTGATTTTTTTAATCTTAGTTATTTTCTTATTCTCATTAATTATCTTATGTTTAACTTTAATTTTTAGTATTCTAATCTATTAATTTGATATTAACTTTTATTTGATTACTAACAAGTTTATAATTTTTCTCATTTGAATTCTTGTAATGAAATATCTTGAATCTAATCAGTATGAAAAACCTTAATTTATTAATGTCGTTTCTAATCCTAAGATTTAAGAATATTTACCTGATTTGTATCACTTTATTACTTAGTACAATCTGCTCTTAATTTGTTGAGTGTTTTTTTGAAGTGCTTATCTCAGAAAAGAAAATTGAAGTCTTTTTAAGTACAGCAAGTATTATTTATTGTTATAGGTCAAGTAGAAAATATCCCATATTTAAAAAAAAAAGTAGTTGGTTCAGTGGTACAAACGTGGTGCATTGAAATAGTGGTCAGAGTTCTAATCTTCAATGCTGCAAGTTACTATTACATTTATGTTTGACTTCTACTAATACAATATAACCAAATTGTTGTGTGTTATCCGAAAACTTTTGAGAAATGGAAAACTTGTGAATTTATAAGGTCTATAACTTTCATTTAGAAAACCACTGTAATTTCATGATATTTTTAAATCTTGGTGAAATTTATTACTATGAGTTTTTGGTAGAGTCGATCTGGAGTAGCTCACGAAGTGTGTCGGCTTGATTGCACCCCTTGCTTTAGATTTATTACTTATCATTACTTAATTTTGTTTATGTTTTTTATATTTCCATTTTGTACGCCTATTGATGTGTAAATGAAATCAATTATTGTGGTGATTATAGGGTGCCATACATTGCCCATATTACATGAAGACCGGAACTTGCAAATACGGAGCCACGTGCAAGTTTGACCACCCACCTCCTGGAGAGGTGATGGCCATTGCAACATCACAGTCGGGTGAAGGGAAAGAGGATGCAGATGTCCAAACTGGTTTAGGACAGCAGCAGCAAAGCTAATCGGAGTCACCCTTGTCCGAGACTTCCTTTTCTGCATAGTGCTTTTGGCTGCTCATTGAAATATTTGTTTGATGCGAACTTAGTAGGGTTCAAGTCGTGTTGAGGTTTAGTATGTTTCTCTTTTGTTGATTAGTGAATGTGTTTTAACTTCGTAGGGTTAGTTATGATTTGCAGTCCGAACTCTGGTTATATGCCTATTATCAATTCTCTCTCTCTCTCTCTCCCCTTCCATAAATTTTTCGTCTCATCTAATTTTTTTCATAAAAAATATATTAGTTTAATTATTTATATTGTATATATAAATATAAATTTTGTAAATAAAAAGTATTTTTAGGTTAATTATAAAATATTTTGATATAAAATAAGATATTATGCAAAATAAAATGTTATTTAGTATAAATAGTTTTTTTATACGCAATATGAAATAATATGTATAATTTAAGATTTATATTATTATTAATTATAATTTGTTATTATATTTTATAAATATTACAGATTGTGTAATGGGGATAAATGTGGTATTATAATAGAGTGGGCTTGCCGCAATCTTCCGTCAGCGACATTGGTTTAATGTATTCGACCAGTATAGATGGATCATTGGACCCGATTCAGTTAGTGAAGGCCTTGTCCAACAAGCATTTCCCCCTAGCCCACTGGCCCGGTACTGCTGTACACCAGCGTCTTTGCGGACGTGGCGTATCGTGAGCTGCGAATTTTCGGATAATTTCCGTTTAACCGAAAGAAGAACAATATAATTAGCAACAAAAAATATACGCCACCAGTAATTTTGAATGGAAAAGGAACTGCGCCACCGCGTTAACGTTCGCGTTCACCGTTTCTTCTAAAATTCTCCGTTCATTCGGCCACCTACGATCCTAGGAAAATCCTCTCGCGCTCGAAGGATTTGATGCGTTGGCAATTGCGGTTATATCGGGCATAATGATCGGACTGGACTTCCCAGCCCACCTGCCAGTACAAAAATTCCACTGTTCGAGTAGCTTCATTCTTAGCAGCTGCCATGGCTATAATTTGAAGTACAACAAGTTCTGCCACTTCACATTAGCACCTAAAACTTTGTTATTCGTCCCTATTAGTAGGAGAAAGCTCGAATTTACTTCATCTTCAGTTTCTGTTAGTAATTCCTCATTGGCTTCGCCGGAGCCGCCGCCGCCCTCCCAACCTAATCAGGTTGGGTGTTGGATACTTTATCTTCCTTTTGTTTCAGTTTTCAATGATCTGCCTGAATTATGTGTGCTTCCATTGGCGAATTTAGGAGGAACCACAGAGAAAGGTTCCAGATGTTCAAACTCTAGTGAGGAGGTTTTGGGAAGTGGCCGCTCCGTATTGGTCCTCGGATGATAAAGTAGAGGCGAGGTGGCGGCTTGCTGCTGTTTTTGGTCTCACTTTGGGCACAACTGGAATAAGTGTTGGCTTCAATTTTCTTGGCCGTGATTTCTTCAATGCGCTTGCCAGTATGATTTCTTGATTTTCCACGCCTTTTTTTTTTTTTTTGGCTGCATTCTATGGTTTTTGTACTTTAATTTACTAATGACACTGATCTTCTTTCTGTTTTGATTCTTGGAAGACAAGGACCAAGAACAATTCAGCAAGCAGTTATTGTACTACTTGGCTGCTTTTGCTGGTGGAATTCCGGTGAGCACATTGCTCCACTTTTTTAGGTGTTGACCATTTTAACTCCTTTCTGCACTATTTATTGGGCTTCGCACAGCTTGTTGGTTCTGCCATTATACTCGCTTCAAGTTCAAGTTCAATTCCGCTCGTGTTTTCCCTGTAGCTGTGCTGTGTCAAGGATCATAGACATTTCAGCCAACCCTTGAGAGAGATTTCAAATTCATCGATTTTTTAGTTGATTGTTTTTCTGAACAAATAGGAAAATACTCACCAGCTCGTTTGGAAGTATCAACATGCATATTTGGTATTGAGTATGTCTTTTCTGAATTCTCATCAAGAAATATCAATGAATATTTTACGCCACTTAATTGCTTATTGTTCATTATTGATTATCTGCTGGCAGTGCGGTACCACTTCTCTGGCGCATGCAGCTTTTCCATTTATTTTAATACCTAACTGAATATGATAATCTCATGTACTTTCTTCTCAAGCTATTGCTAAATGTCACGAAAATAGAATTGAATTTACTTTCTTACATCTTTTAGGAATGGGAAACTTAAATGTCTAAACATGAGAATTCTACTAATTAGAACATATGTGTGTATCATCAACAAGGAACAAATTTGCTTCCTGGAACTGCTTTCTTTTTCTTCATCAAAAGGAGTTTAAGTGTTTTTTAGGTCAAGGAATGCTTCTCTGACTTTATTCATACTCATTTGCTTTCAATTATGGTTATAAAGCTAGAATATATGTTGAATTTGTTGTTTTCAGGTTTTTGTTTTGAGAGATTATGCAAAAGATACTCTTTCTTTAAGATGGAGATCTTGGATGACAAGCTATTACATGGATCGGTACCTGAGGAATCAAACCTTTTATAAGATACAATCTCAATCGATAATTGATAACCCTGATCAGCGGATAGTTGACGATTTAAGTTCTTTTACCGGAACCGCTCTTGCATTCTCCCTGACATTCTTCAATGCTGCTGTGGACTTGATATCTTTCAGTAATATTTTGTATGGTATTTATCCACCACTATTTGTTGTACTTCTTGCATACTCACTTGGTGGAACAGCTATCAGTATCTTCCTTGGAAAGGTAATTATTCATCTTTAGTAGTCTTGTAATTATTGTAGTTGATCTATTTATTTGCATCTTTTTAACTCCAGTCAGCATCCATTTTCCTTATAGTAACAAAAACTGTTTTTCCTTAGGGACTGGTATCTCTTAACTTCTTGCAAGAGAAGAAAGAAGCAGACTTCCGATATGGACTTGTCCGCGTTAGAGAAAATGCTGAATCCATTGCATTCTACGGTGGTGAAGAAAATGAGATGCAACTACTGCTGCAGCGGTTCAACAGCGCATTTGAAAATCTTAGCGTATGAGAAGTTTTAAGAATTTTTTTTTTAACAACACAAGCTTTGGAATCCCATGTCCTTTCGAGTCACTATGCATGTAGCTTATGCTTCATTTATACTTGTTGGATACGTAATATATTATTTGTGGTTGTATCAGAATTGTATTTGGGGGGTTAGGCATGAAATACACCACTGAATTTTTGTGACTTGCATTCAATCATTATCTTCAGTCTAGAAAAGGGGAAGTAAACAGATAATTCTGAAAAGGGTTCAGATACAGGCAACTTCTGATCAAAATTGTCCCTTGATCAGTCCCTAAGTCGACCTCAAGCAATATGCATTTCAGTATAGGATCTATTGCTGGACTGGAACAGGTTTGACATACCATTGCAAAGTGCATGACAAAATTTTGCACATTACAAATTCTGCAATTATTTAGCAGATTTGAATGTGCTCATCCAAGTTCCTTTTTCTCTAACCTGAGTTGGTTTGAGACAAAGAAATGTTTAAGGTGCTCCAATTTTTGTATGGGTCTCAGCAGGCCGTAGGAAAGAAGCAAAAAAAACAATGCCACAAAAACAGAAACTGAAGCAGCATGAGAATATGTGTTGCTAATGCACTGTTAAGCTGAACCTTAACAAATTGTTTATTTTATTTCCTTCCCATCTTCAATTTTTTACACTCATTTACCATCCCCGTTATATGCTAGTTATCATTATTATACTTACTATATTCAATTTTTTTTTTGTGTGTGTGTGTGTGTGTGTTTTTTTTTTTTTTTTAACAGAAATTGTTGATATCTTCAAGAAATCTGGACTTCTTCACCAGTGGCTATCGATACCTGATTCAGGTTCTTCCAGCTGCAGTTGTTGCACCCATGTATTTCTCTGGAAAGATTGAGTTTGGAGTTATAAACCAGTCCGTATCTGCTTTTAATCACATACTTGGAGATGTTTCTCTCATTGTCTACCAATTTCAGGCTATCAGCGCCTTTTCTGCTATCATAGATCGACTAGGTAATGTTTTTGCCCTTCCCTTTTGGACATTTTATCATTTCACTTATCTATAGAGTGCAATTGAAACAGCCTGTCATGTGTCAAATTATGAAAAACTCTCCTCTATGTCGAGGGAAACCTTCATTAGAAATTGGATTGCATAGTTCATCCACCCATCGATCACCTCTTTCATTTATTTGTTCTCCATCACAACAAATTACAGACCATATTCCCCCCCCCCCCCCCCCCCCCCCCCCCCCCCCCGCATATTGTTGTAAATACTGCTTTCATGAAGCACTCTGAATCTATAGTCAAAATGTTGACATATTTTATATGTCAGGTGAATTTGATGATCTTCTAAGTACCGCTGAAACTAGAAAGGATAGCAAATCAACTGAAGAAATTTGTCGTGAATTTTGCTATATAAACAACACATCTAATGGTTCAGTCCCCCTTGGAAGAGGTTCGAAGTTATTAAGTATTGAACATTTGACTCTATTGACTCCAAGTAAAACAACTCTCATTAGGGATTTGTCTTTGGAGATCTGTGAGAAGGACAATCTTCTGGTTAGTATTTGTTATTTCATCTTCTAAGATTTCAGCTTATGATTTTAGAAAAATTAGAGGAAGGATTGACTGCTGGTGCATAGCTGCATTAACAGATTACAGGACCTAGTGGTAGTGGCAAAACTTCATTACTGAGAGCTATAGCTGGTTTGTGGAGCTTTGGGAAGGGAACAATCACATTCCATGACAGAACTGCAAAGGATTCTTTGCCATGCCTTTTTGAAGATGTGGCTTCTCCTGAAGCAATTCCAGTGGATAAGACGAAGCCTGATTTCAATAGACGTGAAAAAAGAAGTTCAAGAGGTGTATTCTTCCTTCCTCAAAAGCCATATATGGTTTTGGGAACACTTCGTCAACAATTACTTTATCCTACTTGGAGTGATGCCACAGCACCCATGTCTGAGAGTGCTAAACCAACTGGTATGATATCTTCTGTTATGTCAACGTCTCCGTGATAATTGCTGTCTTGAATGTTGTAGATTAATACTTTAAGTGCGTGTTTGCTGTGTATAATAGGATATATTCGTGATCAAACATGTTCTCTTAATGGGCAATTCCATGAATTATAAGTAGCTTAGTATGCAATATGATTTTCTTTGATCATGGACCACATTTAGATGTAATAGGGGGTAATTCGAGAAATGGTCCAACCCAATACCTTAAAAACCATCAACCAAATAATATATATGTATACATTATATGTATGTGTGTTAATCTGTATTAAGATATACATAAATTTTGTATAAATAATATTATTAACAATGGTAATATAAATAATTTCCATAACTTATTATTTTGTATAAATATTGATAATCTATTTATTTTTGTTGTCTAGAATGTAGGCATAGATAAAATAAGCATTATAAACTAATTGTTATATATTGTATTCTTTATAAGTAAATTATGACTAATACATATTAATTTTTATAAGATATTACATATTCTTTTGCTTTATATGTAATATTGATCAACTAATGAAAATTTTCATATATACCTAACGAAAATATTCACATACACATACGATTACAAATTATATGTTTTTATATGTAAATCTGAAGAGTATAATTAATACTAATATATGTTTACACTATTTAGTAAATATATGTCTATTTGGACCTATATATTGTGTTTATAGATATGATTATCACAATATTCGTAATATTATCAGCAAATTTTTTTTATAATAACATTATCAAGTTAATAAATACTTACAATATATATAATTTGTACGTAAGTATATTATTATGGGAGTATTTAGATAAATATTGCAAAGCATATGCATTATTATATATTACTATGCTGTTAGTATTATAATATAATTAATGATTATATATTATATTTGACATATAAACAATATCTGTCATTACATTTCTAGTGTTAATATATTCTTGCTATGCATAATTTCATTCTCTCTCTCTCTCTCTCTATATATATATATATAGATGAACATAAAGAATATAATTTGATATTGATATAACTTTTGTAAACTATTTTAATCATGTCACAATTGTAGTATATATTATATATTGCCATCTGATAATATTTGTATTTATATTTAAACAATACATTTTTTATATTTAAAAATATACTTATATTATTTATATTATATGAACATGATATATAGAATCCTATGCACAATTACTTTTTATATAAATACTATATCTATTTATAGATGTTATTTATTAATATTGATAATTTGATATCGTATGGATAATCATGTATTAAGTGTTTGTGTAATATCATATATGTACTTATAAAAAAATTAAGCTAAATATAAGTTGGTAACCTTTAAATTACTAAATACTTCAAATTAAAATAAATAAGCAAATACTAATTCAGGAGCAGAGAGCCAGACAGGTACTCCGTTGTTTTTTTTGGGGTGGGGGGAGGGTGGCTGATGCCTCCAGAGCTTAAGGAGGAAACAACCCCTGTTGAAATTTCCATCCTCCAAAATAAACTAGCCCTAAGGGAATAAGTAGCAACTTTGTAAGCACAGTTACATTCTCCTTGTGACTTGATAATTTTGATCTATGAAGAACTTCAGTTTCAGTATAAGATTTGGACAGAAAAAATACGGTAACATTTACTTTAAAAAGTTGAATAATTTAGTATTCTGATAAGTATGATGTGCATAAGCTTTTTATTAATGAGAAAAGTATCTGGAAATGTGAACTGGTCTTACTCTGTCAGCACCTCATGGTAGTTGGTAACTAAGTTGGAATTTGATCATTAATTTATTCTGATATAATTTCCTAATTGCTGATCTATTGGTTCTGTTTCTTTTAATGGTTATTCATTGCCAAATTGTTATTGGTTTCATATTGCAAGTTTACTCTGTGTATTTTATTTATATCTTTATTATTCTACATTGGCATAAATGTGGAGTGTGGACAAGAAAGAAGTCTTGTAATTAGCCAACTCAAAAATGATCTTATGGAGGTTATAATAAGTTGATCTACTCAAATTCATAGGTTGAGATATAGTTTTACTTTTTAATGATCTTTTCCCCTCGTTCTTATCCCATCCTTGGGCAAGTTATGCTTGGGAAGGCCTAAGAGGTGTCACGTATCACAAACAGTGAACCTCAGAAGTATCTATACGTTGCTAGTATCAAATAAACTCATCTAGAAGTTGTATCTATTATTATTTTTTAAATATAAACAATCATTAAAAGGTGAGTTGAGAGTTGGACCTATACCCATACATGTTTGGGGATGAAGACCTTATATTAAGTTCATTATTGGTGTCCATAATGGTGAATGAATCTTGTCATCCATCATCATAGTTATATGAATCCAGTATCGTCATTCCTCATGACCGAGCTATGTAAGGATACGATCCATATAATTGACCCCACATAAGTTGAACAAAAAGCCAGCTTATTGTTGTATGAGCTAATGAGTTTTCACACTAAAATTTATACTATACTCCCGTCAATTAGTATTCGTAGAGTGAATTTCATCTTCTGTGGTTTACATTATCTATTTTGTGTGGATCTTAGCCTAAAATTGGCCAATTTAGATAATACATAGACAAGTGAAGGATTGTATCCAGAAAAATGTGATTACTGCTCAACTTTGAAATTTTAATAAGTGAAGGATTTTATCCAGAAAATCATGATTACTGCTGATATATATACACATGCTCTACCCTGCTAAAATTGCTGAGGCATTTATTTCAGGTTCTCTGCCCTTTTTGATGCCTAACAATGAAATGGATGTAAGCTCAAAAAAACCTTCCACTGATGATTTAATCCAAGTTCTTGAAGATGTTCGACTTGGCTATATATTAGCACGATTTCATCTGGACAGTACATATGAGTGGTCAAGCGTTCTCTCCATTGGTGAGCAGCAACGCCTGGCATTTGCTCGTTTGTTGCTTTCAAAGCCAAATTTGGCTTTATTGGATGAATCTACTAGTGCTTTAGATGAAGCCAATGAGGTAATGGAAATGCCTTCTTTAGGTTACCAATAATTTTCCTTTTTCTGTTAAACGAAATAAATATTATCCGTTTCAACAGCACAGATGCTTTTTTAAGGCTAGACCCCTCCGAATATTGAGGAGACTGATCATTTTGTTCTATGCATGTATTGAACTCTATGCATTTGAACTATGTTTGCAAATATTTGGAAAGTAATACCCATAATGACAGATCAACTTTGCTTTCCACGCTTGCAAGCTCCATCTTTTATACTTTCCTGTGATATTTATTGGCTTGAGTTGCCAGGCAGCTTTTTCTCTCAAAATAAACATATCATAATTTGTCTACTTGAATCCTTAGCACGTTCGTTCCCGCTGCTTATATAATTTATGTTTTAGCGTCTTGCTTACTCATTCTGTGCATCGATTAGTGTGTATTCTCATGTTCCCCTAGCTTACCGGTGCAGTTAGTTTCTGTTCTAGAGTGCTGCTTATTAGCTGGAATCAGTATCATTTTGACATAACTATCATTATAATGTAACTTGATATATGCTTTGTCTTTAAAATACTCGATCTAGATTTAGGCTTTGTTTGAGACATCTGTCACATCAATAGTTCTTAACTTTTAGAAGCAACTTGTGCTTGCAGGCACACTTGTACGAGCTAATTGAAGCTTCAGGGATCACTTATGTAAGCATTGGTCACAGGAGGACACTCTACGAGTACCATAAGTACACGTTGCATATATCCCCATTGGAACCAACAAGCACCGGCCCTAATTGGCGGTTTGAGCCCCTAAATAAGGATTCACCGTACAACCTATCTAAGCAGTAAAAACTGGCTCAACCAGATTCAAGGTACAACCGTTCTGCTTTCCGTTGGATGTGCATGATTAGGGATAAAGATTAATGCTCTTCTGAAATGGGGAACCTTAGTGATCCATATTACCCACATTGATGATGTGTGGGAAGGCTGTTTTTATGCACAACATGGGAGGCGGCATAATTCATGGATATCCACGTTCTTTCCCCCATAGAAATCATATCCCAATTTCTTTCTTTTAAAAAAAAAAAAAAAGAAGAAAAAGAAAAGAAATCGCATTAGCTATGTTGGTGTTGTTACATAGACAAGCATTAAAAGCTGCAGGGAAATTGATGCATGCATATGGGTAGCTATTAAAAAAAAAAAAAAAAAGGGCCATGTAGGATTGGGATTTGTATATTGATTTGTTGAAGAATAGAAGTTTCTGATTACCTGGATATTCACCTATCCCGTGAAACTTAAATATGGGATCTCCCTCCCTCCCTCAAAATTTCAACCCCTGCACTGATTCTCATGGGGAATTCATTATCATATAAGTGTTCGTGAAGGCGACGGCACCTTTATGCTATAATTCACATTATACTAATTACTTTCATTGTAATTATGCAACCGGATTTAGTGTCCTTAATTTAGTCTCCGTGTTTGACCAGCTGCTATTCTCTATTTTATACTGGGATTCTTGTGGTGGGTGGCCCCTTGGGGGCTTATTGGCCTACAGGTCTTAAATACTTAAATACTCTACTCATGCTCTCAAAGATAGTATAATATCTAGCTATAACTTCATATATATATATATATGTATCTCTCTCTCTCTCTATATGTATATATATAGACTTTAATATGGTTCAACACAGGCTGTTGAGTACCCTGTGAGCACTGCTGATGTAGTAAATATATTTATTTGTTAATGATAGGATATATATATACACACACAAATAAAATGCACGGATAATAATAAATATGGGCGTTCAAAAATAGGAGCTTGGAAATTGAAATTGAAATACTAATAAAGGTGTTAGTAATAATATTTAAAAAAGTAGTACTACTAATGAAGCTGTGATTAACTGGAACCGGGTTGGATCCCTGTAACCGTGTTATTCTCTATATGGTATAATCTTGCGTGTCCGTATGTGTATGTCTCAATTTACCGTATTTTATAAGCCTAATTAGGTGCATCATCTATTATGAGATTGCAAGCTGCAAAGACGTGTGAGACGAATTAAATATTTTTTGTATAATTCTTTATGTTTAATTAATTTAATAAAGACATAATGCTCTAAAACCTATAAATTTTTGTACTTGTATAATTTATTTTTATTTGTTGATTTGACTAATTCAATCATTTGTAAATTATTGTAAAATAAAAATTTTTATTTTTAGATTTTTGCTAATGAAAGGAGACATTAATTTTTAAAAATATAACTTGGTTTAAGACATAAATATTTTCAAGAAGAACTTTTTATTTAAAATAGCGTAACAATTAATTTTATTTTTTCCTTATGAATAGGCATCTTGTGAGACATTCTCATAAATATTTAGTCCCATAAATATCTTACATAAGATCAAGATCCCTAGAAAAATAAAAGAATTGAGGAAAATTGAAAAATAAAAATATTAATATAGAAAAATAAAGAAAACACTAATACCCAGAAAATTAGAAAAAAAAAAAAGAAAACTACAAAACACTGGGAAAAAAACTGAAAACCTTGAATAAAAAACTGAAAAAACAGATGACTGAAACTTGAAATTTTTTTAAGAGAACTGAAAAACTAAAAAAAGTAAATTTGAAACTGTCTCAAAAAAATACATTTTATGAAACAATTTAAAATAAGTTTTTACCTTTTTTTCATTTCGCTGGAAATATATTCATATTAATTCAATAGAACAAATCTGAACGAAGAAACAATTATGCTTGTGATTTTTTTTATAATAATAATAATAATAATAATAATAATAAAATAATAATAATCTATATTATTTATTAATAATAATAATAATAATATTATCATTATCATCATCATCATCTCACCGTGTGAATTTGTCTTTTTGTTTTATTTTATTTTTTGAGCAGCAGCACAGGAAACATGGAATTGCGGGCAATTTGAAATTAACCAAAGAAATGGGGAAAATGATGGTTCCGATTAGATCTCATAGAAATTTGCTCCAAACCCATATATGTGTGTGTATATATATATATATTCATGTATGTATAGTTGGCAATGAGGGTGTACGCAATTCACCACTTTTAGTCAATTGCAAACGTTATTGCCCGTAAATTGGAGCCTATTTGGGTGCTTATTGCAAAACAGCTGTTGCTTTTTTTTTTTTTGTATTTTAATTTTTGTATCTGTTGCATCTGATATCTATTTTTATTTTAAAATTTCAGACAAACAAAATTCATTTTTCAATTGAAGATCCACATAAAAAGCAAAACTATATTATTTTTGTAATGCTATATATACAACAGTAAAACCTCTATAAATTTATATAATATCATATCTTAGATGTGTGTTGTTTTTGTTTGGTCACAACTTGATATTGGAAGAATAAATCAATATTTGTTAATTAATAAATTTCATGTGACTTAAGAGATTAATTTACCTTAATTTACCTTGATCCCGCTAGATTAGAGTCAATTCAGTTTTGGTTACCAATTTTGTTTTTCAATACTTTCAGTTCCACTACTTAAATTTTAATCTAAACAACTAACGGTTGACTAACTGTATGTCAGTTGACTTAGCTCATTCATGATAGTTTTAGTTCTTCGGTTAGTCAAATATTGTTCGTTTAACTTAACACTGAAAAGGGTAAACAAAAAGATGCACGAAACAAAATTGAGGATTAAAGATGAGAAATTAGTGACAAAAAAATTGGATCGACTCTAATCTATGACATAAAAAATAAATATTTTCAGCGATTTCAAGATTATAACTTTATAGAAGTTTTGTTTTGTTGTATATTCAACTATTAGCAACACATTTTGTGTGTGTCTATATATACATACATATAGTTGTATGTTTGTCTCTGTCTCTGTGTGTGCGTGGGCATTTTGGTTCTAAAAATGGGTGGTGGGGCAAGTGGTTTGAATATAGAACATGAAATGCAGTTTTGAATTGGAAAAAAAACAAAAAGAGAGGGGTGTTTCTGAGACATAATTTATGCAATGAACATAAGATGTTGAGGAATAATGGGAATGAAAGAAATAATTTGTTGTGAGTTGGAATTAGTAATGAAAATGAAAGTTTTGACTGAGAAAGAAAGAAATGACAGTAATGCAGATATTCATCAATTATATGCGGCGATTTCTGGGATGGGGTCTCCCGTTCAACGACATTTTCCTAATTCTACCCCTCCCCCCTTTTCACTCAAATATTCCTATTTTTCTTACGTACTCCACACACATTTTTTTTTAATATTTTCTGCAAAATTTAGTTTAACTACTTAAATATGTCTTCAATATATATAATCAAGACTATATATATATATACATATATATATTTTCCATTATTTCTAGTTCTGCCATGAGCGAGTCTCCTGTAAAACGGATGCACGTATGACACGATTTAAGGTATTACTTGAGTAACTCTAAAGTATTATTTGTTTTACTATTAAGTATCACTATTTCTTATGGTAACTAATCAGCAGTAATACACTTAAAAAAATAGTGATACTTTATAAGTAAATAAGTAATACTTTATCTTTAAATAAGCAATACCTTAAATCGTGTCACACGTGTAATCGTTTCACAAGAATTTTTGCGATATATATACATATATATATGTATGGTTTAATGATGAATGTAATCTTAATAACTTTTATATATACGGTACTTAATCCATTAATTAATCTATCCCCAAGTAAAATGTATATGTTTTGGAGAATTTTATTTTATGTCCGTTAATATTGACTTTCTTCAATATATGATTTTTAATTTTACTGATTTTTTAATAACCTCTAGTTTTTCATTTGTACAATTTATGTCTGATTTTATTAGAATTTCAAAATTTTGTTAAAAATTATTGACACGATGCTCCTAATTTCACTTGCCACGTAGGTAGTCCAACCGTTATGTCAACAATTTATGATCATTGTTTGAAATTCATGCAAAATCAGACACATATTGGACAAAATTAAAAGGTAAAGATCGCTATATGTTGGATAGTACCAAAAGCAACGGGCGTACATTAAAAAATTTCATATCTTCTACACCAAATTTAGGTGAATAAAAAAAATTTATTTTTACGGAATATTTATATAATATCTATGTTTAAATTGTTTCACTTCTCCTTACGTCTCAAAAAACTATGTACACTCCAACAATGCGGTCGATATTCACATGAGATTTGTTTTGGTGCAATTACAGTAAAAATAAAATACTATTCTCTTGTTTTAAAATAACCAATTGCACTTGAATGAAGGTGGATTTCTCAATAATATAAAATATAAAATAAAATAATATTTTAAAGAAATATTGCAATTAGAGTTTGTCTGAATTTGTTTAGAGATCGATCTTATCTGTTATTACAGCCTCAACATTTGTTAATTCTCTTACTCTTATGTGCCGCTCTTTTTAACGACACTCGATTTGTGTGCTCTCAAACCGCAGAATTTGGGCAAACCCTCACCTGCTTCTTTCTTTGCCTCCTTCTCCTTGTCTTCTTTTCCCTTTGCCAACTCTCAACGCAACCCTAAATCAGGTCTGCCTCTTCTTCTTCATCTTCTTCGTCGTCTGTTAATGTTACATGCATGTAATAGATTAAGATTTTCTGTGTTTATCTTTGTCATCGAAACACCGCAGGAGCAGGGGGGAATGAAATAATTGGTTTTTGGTTGTGTACACTTTTTCGGGGGTTTTTTTGCTTAATAAGAGATGATGGGTCCTATGTCATGCATGTTTCTAGAATAGTCATTGAAAACAAGGTTCATCAAGATGAGCATGTGCTAGGTTTCATTATCTTTTTGGGAAGGTGTAAGGTGAGCTCCCTTTCGTATATACATTCTGTTTGTTAATCGTGTTTAACGACGCAGAATGAGAAGGAAAGAAGCAAAAAATTGTAGATCTTGAATCCTGAACTACGTTAGTTCTTGTCTGTTGCACCAGGTTCATGTAACATAATTAAGCCTGCTGAAATCTCAAGAAATGAAAACCTTGTTGCTGCATAAATCTCTCTCATCACCTCATCATCATCATCTCTCTCTCTCTCTCTCTCTCCATGTATACGTATATATCTATATATATATGTTGATTTGGGTCCTTATTTTTGCATGCAGGACAGGAAATTAAGTTATACAAATCAGGGAAATAATTAATATGATGGGATCAGGTGGAAATGGAGCGCTATCAGTTCCACCAGGGTTCAGATTCCACCCAACAGATGAGGAACTACTCTATTACTACCTCAAGAAGAAGGTTTCTTACGAACCCATCGACTTCGATGTTATTAGAGAAATCGATCTCAACAAACTTGAGCCATGGGACCTCAAAGGTTACCCTCTTTCTCTCTCTTTCTTTCTCTCTCTCTTTCTCTCTTCAAAATTTCTCACTTCTTTCTTTTTTAGTTACACACATACATAAACTGCAGTACGAATATATGTTTCCAGTTCAAGAAATCTTTATTTTTTTGAGAGTAAATATATACAAATAATTAAATTTAAAGTCTTCTCGATCGTCTGGTGCATTTGATCATTTAACTGAATAAAGTATTTCAAAACAGTATTAAAATGATGAATCTGAGAGAAAATAACTGATTTGGAAGGAAAATATTTCAAATAATATAGATTGTAATATAATAATAACAAGAATAGTTCAGTGATCACTGTGGGGATGGGGATTTGCCCAGCCTAATTAAAAGAAAATTAAATGTTAATTAATTCCTAGAGATTATAACCTGTAAACTGAAAGCAAAATCCACTTCTGACTCTGATGGTAATGTGGAAATGTATGTCACAGGATCCCATAAACTCTCATAATTATTTTATTTTCCCATGAGAGTTAGTACTAATAATTTATGACTAAATTTGATGTAATTAAGTTTTTTTGAGTAATCGAGAAAAGATTTGTTGACTACAGAAGTTATCTAATTAGTCACTAAAACAGCATCCTATGGTTACTTAGTTCTATCATTCAAGTTTAAATACTCCACTATAATAAAATTGTGCATTAACAAAATTAATGTTAAGTTTAGTGATAAAATAAGTTATACTCCCGTTGTCCAAAAAAAAAGAGTCGAGTTTGTATAACAAACATTATTCGTTTTTTTTATATGTTTCTTGATTGATCTTAATATATTATAAGGTGTTTGAAATCTTAATATACATTGTGTTTTGTGATACTGTAAATAAGAGTGGAATTACTAATGTAAATAGAATGAATGAATGACAGAGAAATGCAGAATTGGTTCGGGCCCCCAAAATGAATTTTACTTTTTCAGCCACAAGGACAAGAAGTACCCAACGGGAACCCGGACCAATCGTGCCACGGCCGCCGGTTTCTGGAAGGCCACCGGAAGAGACAAGGCCATCCTCATGAGCAGCTCTAGGCGAATCGGGATGAGGAAAACCCTTGTTTTCTACACGGGCCGGGCTCCTCACGGCCACAAGACTGACTGGATCATGCACGAATATCGTTTGGATGATGACAACGTTCCTCATGAATTTCAGGTACAACTTTTTGTTTTAAGTGAATCATATGGAGTAAAGTATCACACAGTTTGAGGGAAATTATTATAAGTATATATTTGCGCAGTTTAAATTAGGATAATTGGTGGTTAAATTTGCAAAAAAAAAAAAAAAAAAAAAGAAAACTAGATTTCAGAATAAATACAAATGCATGCTGTTTATTATTTATTTCCTTTATCACCTATTTGGGCCATCGGGCCGAATTGGGACACCATGTTTTCTTCGACCACTAAAGATAAAGCTAGTTCCACATTAATCGGGCTAGTTTTCAAGTTAAATAAATACAAAATTTTCTCAGGTTTGTTCATATTTAACTTTTTATAGTTTGTAGTTTAGTTCTTTATTTCACTCCCATCTTTTATCTTAAACTGGATTGATATAGACCAGTCTTTTGTGTCGAGCCCGAATTGGCAGCTCTGCAAAATGCAATGGCGGGCTAATATTTTAGCTTTGATTCCATGTAGTGCCATGCACTAATTTTTTTTTTTTGCACAAAAACTGATAAAAACAGGAAGATGGGTGGGTAATCTGCAGAGTGTTCAAGAAGAAGAACCACACCAGAGGGTTCCACCACGACGTGGATCAAGAAGAGCCGGTTGTACCTTTCCATGCAGCTGGTGGTTGTACCATGGAGCCCAAACACTACTCGGGCGAAGCCCATTCCAACAACTTCACTTTTGATCACAACAATTCCATGCATCTCCCACAATTACTGAGCCCCGAATCAGCTGTTCCATCTTCATTCTTGCAATCACTCCCACTGACCAGTACGATGGACTTGCAGTGCCCGCAGAATCTGCTGAGGCTGACGTCAGGCGGCGCCGGGCCTTCCACCGCCGCCCCCACTTCCGGGTACATCCAGCCGGAGAAGTTCTCCGGAGGAGACTGGTCGTTTCTGGACAAGCTTTTGGCCACACATCAAACTATGGATCATATCAGCAAATGTCACCAGTTTTCACAGGTCCCCGTTATGGTCCCACCGGGTCAGAGATTTCCCTTCTCTCATCATGGTTTCGAACCAGATTTCTCCAAGTTTCCAAAGTAGTTGCGTTCAGATTCAGCGTCGAATCTACTCAGTAATTTACATGTTTTTTCGAGGGGATTCATGTTAGAATGTTCCAAGCATTTCTATATTATCTTGAACCTCTTATGTTTGATCATCTGATGCATCCAAGAATTACACTGCATCAAGTTTAGCTGGGAATTGCTCTCTCTCTCTCTCTCTCTTTCCTCTAAATAACCATTTTGGTTTCTGGATCATCTTTCTGTGTGATGATACAAAAACTAATGCTTGTTTTTTAAATAAAATTGTTACACAAGGAAGAACCTGATTCAAATCAGTGAATTAAGCTAAATATATTACAGTTCAGCTTCACGAAATGAGAAATAAATCTGAAAAACTGAATTAGTGAATATACAAGTGCTGATCGTGTCCAATTTCATGCATACACTAATCAACAGTTACATACATACATATACATACATATAAACATGATCACAGTACAAAACGTGCATCTCAATCCCAACATCACAGAGTAGAAGAAAAAGTGAGCTACGAAAACAGGAAAAACATCTCATAATTAGGTGGCAGGCAATCTATCCGGTGCCGGTAACGCCCAAATCATCCTTGTCATCGTCCTTTCCGGCGCCAAAAACTGGGCCGCCAGTACCGGCAGCGTCCTCCACCTTATCCTGAAGTTTTTCAATTTGAATTCCGCCTTCATCTTCCTTGGAGTGGACGTCAAGCCGCGTCTTGTTCTCGCCGCCTTCCACCGACTCGTACGTCGTCGCCGTGAATGACTCCGGCGGCTGTGCACCCTGCGCCCCCGACATCGATTCTTCAATAATGCAGTTTCAGATTCCTTGATTGATCAGTCTCGTTCGACGGACACTATGCTAAATTTTGTTCCGGCGGGGTAGAATATATGCAGGGGTATTGAATCGGCCAAGCTTATCTGTGGTGATGATGCACGTGGCGGTGAAACCACTCGGCTGCGCCTCCACGTGTTTCGGCTCTCGCTTTCAAAACATGCGTCATATATTATATAGGATATATATATATATATATATTTAATTAATTGAAAGAAGTATTGATTTAAAACTTTTTATTTGGATTTAAAGTGATTTACGAAATGATTTTGATATATATATAAATTTAACAGGAAAAAATATATATATATATTGTCAATTTGGAAAAAAAAATATATATATATATATATTTATATTTATAAAATTTATGCACTTCTCTTATGTCGACTTTCGCTTACCCTTTATAGTCTACTGAGGCAATTTAATATTTCATGATGAACAGTGATGTTTTAATTGAAACTTATTATTAGAAGTATTTTTAATTGTCAATATTTAATTTGAGGCTAATTTAAGTTCCCACAAAATTATGGACAATTAAATTTGCTAAGAAATTTATTGTCGCGGAAATATTGTTTTTAGACAATTGATTTGCTATAAATGTAATTTTATTTTACGTTAATATGATTTATTATGAAAACAATGTGTTCGATTAGTTTAACTTTAACTTTTTATTTTTTTGATAAATTGAATGTGCTGAGGTAACTATATTTGTATTTTTACCAATTTAATTTGCTTCTACCTTATTTATTTATTCATACATGTAGCTCAATGAGTTGAAAAGTTAGTGTGTTGTGTGTATCAATATATAACATATGGTTTAAATTATAGTAAATGGTACAAATCTGCAAAAATAATTTAAAAAAATGACCATTTTGGAGATGTGTTTATGTTAATATACTATGATGCCGAATTTGATGTAGACTAGTTTGAAATCTTACTTGATAAGTTTATTTCAAAAGCTGGAATAGCTCAGTTGGTTAGAGCGTGTGGCTGTTAACCACAAGGTCGGAGGTTCGACCCCTCCTTCTAGCGTGTTTTTATATTTTCATTTAAAATTAATAGTTAAATTAAAAACTTTTTGTGACGCTATCATGATATTTACCTGCGATGTAACTTGCAAAATGTTAAATATGTGCATATATAAAGAATATTGATAATTAGTTTTTATTAGAAAAAAAAAACCTGATAAATTTTTTCTATGGTTAAAAATAGAGATGATATATAAAAATGTTCATAAAATACCTATTTTTTCTTCATATATATATATATGTGTGTGTGTATATATATATATATATATATTTGCAGTTTAAAAATAAATCAAGTAAAATATTGAACTTGTAAATATGAGATAAAGTTAACCCCCTACATATAAAATAATTTTTTTTTATAAATAAATTATAAACCTGATGTATAAAATCAGAGACATATATATATATAGTTTTACTTTAAATGATTGTAAGAATGAATAACATATAAACTCTCTAAAAATTGGTTGTCATGAATCATCCTAATCAAAGGACTAATATTGTAATAGAATAAAATTAAAAATTATATTCTTTTGAAACATGACTCTTTTACCGGATTGAATAAAATATATATTGTTAATTTTAATAAGTTCATTTACAAAATTTTATTTGATTTTTTTTCTTTATGAAGCTCGTGGCGTACATTACATTAGCTTATTATATTTGTACAAAAATATATCTTATTCGTCAAATAGACACATCACTTTCACTTGACAAAATTTAAATTTTACTGTCTGTTATTTCCATAATGTTATTATCCAGTAATATGTCAGATGGCAGCATACTGCCAAATGCCAATCTCTTTGTACAAAAATTACCATCAACGAAAATATGTATACATCATGCTAAAATTACCAAGAAGCGGATTCCTAGAAATACTCGAATTCAACATATGAAGAATCACTAGAGTTGTTCTTGTTCTTGTCTTGTGCAATATCTGCAATCTTCTTGTCTGTATGTGCGGAATCTTTACTCGCAAACTGCCCAAAGTCCACAACCTCAGGAATGTATGGAGGGGCACCACTTCTTACCAGAGCCCAGTTCACACCCTCGAAGAAAGGATGCTGTTTAATCTCCGTTGCCCCCCTCTTATACGCGATTCGTTTCTGTGGTTCCTTCACCAACAGCCCTTTTATCAGGTCCCGAGCTGTAGCGCTCACCTGCGGAGTTTCCGGAAACTTCAACGGTTGGCCAACCACGTTGAAGAGCGTTGCGCGATTCCCATTGCCCTTGAACGGTGTTATCCCATGTAAGAGCTCGTACAAGAAGATCCCGAATGTCCACCAATCCACTGCACTGCCGTGACCCTCTCCACGGATAATTTCCGGGGCTAGGTATTCGTGAGTCCCTACGAAGGACATGGAGCGTACGTTTGTTGGCTCGGCCATGAGCTCGGGAAGTGAATTGATGTTATTCCCCAGCCCGAAATCTGATTTGGATTTGCGGTTCTTTTTGGGGAGGAGGCGGGGGAGGAAAGACGACGGCTGCATGCACCCACGCACCGCGTTTTCATCGTTCAAGAGGCCACCAGGGTTGTCGCTTGTGTTCCCATCGTGAACAGATGAAGACTTTACGAGCGTTGGACAGACTGAGCAACGGAGGGAGAGGTCAAAGTCGGATAGCATGATATGCCCCTCTTCTCTCACTAAAACATTTTCGGGCTTAAGATCCCTGTAAACGATTCCTAGCATGTGCAGATACTCGAGAGCCAACAAGACCTCTGATGCATAAAATCTGCTCAAAAGTTTCAGTTAAAAAACACAATGTCAATCCGGGTTGTGTCGACCAATAGGTTTCACTTCATCAGAAATCTCTATGGTTATTACAGGTTGACAAGTAACATAGGAAAAACATGTGATGCTAATTAGCAGTCAATTTTTTATATAAGGTCACTCAGGTGGATAAGCAGTTGGTGATCTATGAAGCAACAGGCGGAACATCCAGATCAAGAATGGAAAACACCGAGAAATACCAGTTGCTTCTGTCTGATATATGATGATAGAAAATCCATATTCTTTGGTTTTTATTGAAGAAGCATATTCTTTCAAAGTCCCACTTCTTTTCTTTTCCAATTCAGAGAATCAGGTTATGTTAATTGCTAGGATTATTGTTCATCCAGCTCTTTCAATTTCTCAAGCAATCTCCATCACATAATGGAACACAGACATTAGGAGACGCGAATACCTGAATAAAGTTATTCATTGACTGCCAAGTTACATCCAAATACCAAGACTAATGAAATTACCAAATTTAACGCAACGGACAATGAAGAAAAACTAAGAAAATGAAGATACCTAGCAGCTTCTTCTGTGAAATGTTTGTTGGGCTGCTTTTGCCGAAGAGTATGAAGATTCCCTCCACTACAGAACTCCATCACCAAGCAATAAAACTTATCAGTCTCGAAATATGTATATAAGGTAGGCAAAAAAGGGTGGTCAAGAAGGCCAAGAATCTCTCTCTCCGTTTGGGCTCGGAGTAGTTTATTTCTGCTTGCTAAAGAACCTTTATCCATAACTTTCATGGCAAAGAAGGCACTAGTTCCTCTAAGTTCAACAAGGTAGACACTTCCAATGTCACCATAACCAAGCCTCTTCAACATCCGGAAATTGGTAAGACCAAGAGGTGATTCTTTTGAAGAAGAAGTAATGGCTTCCCATCGAACATCACCGCCAGTGTGTGGCCTGAGAGGTGCACCAGTACTGTCTATACTATCACTACGGTTGCTGGTGCGGGTGGACCAGCCCTGTGAAAAACTACTCGTAGTATTGTTCGTCTTTGAGGTTGGTGATATTGCGGGAGATTGAATTGAAGCCGTACTGAATGGATTATCCGAATTTGTATTTCTTTTAGGGCTAGGCAGAGGGCATGGATTCACACCACCCTCAGTCTTTCTATGTTCACTAGGAGATTTATAGGTTGAAGAAGGATTTGCTTGGGCATTGGGATAAACAGTTATAGTTTCGCAAGGTGAAGCACGGCTAGGATGGGCACTCGATTTTGCCGTCTGCTCTGAATTCTTCAAGTCATGAGGTACGTAATTAGGAATTGAACTTTTGGCATCAAGATCAATCTTCCCAAGCACATGAGCATATTCTTCTGATGGTGTGTGAATCATCTGCAATTGAACCAAAAACATACAGACAATGCAGTTTTTTCCCAACATTCAATAGATAGAGAGCTAACATGCAAGAATTGAAGAACCTATACAGACAATGTACTTTTGAATTCTGAGGCAACTTCAATTCTTGGAATATCAAATTCAAATGTAAACATAGTACAAGAAATTTCAAATCCATTTCTTCCAATTTTCAACTAGTATAGAGCTTTCACATCTATAACAATCCAGCATTGTTCTGATTAATTCCAATTATTTGCATTCTACCAGCAATTGTAATCGGATCAAAGGGCTAAAAATACAGACCTCGTCCATCTTTCCACCCTGGGAATCAATTGACACTGCCAGGATCCACAGACGAAATTCTCAAATAAAAATATCTGGAAAACAATGCAAAGAAAATTCCACATTATTCTTGTTGGTTCATCATTCCAAATAAATACATGACTCAACGATTAAATGTTCAAGTCTACGCTCCAAACTATATACAGTATGCGTATCTATGATCTTTGGCATGCAGATGTCTTAATAAATGTACATCTTAATGTACATTAATCTCATACCTCAAAATTTTGCGCCAATGGGCGTCGCTGAATTAGCAATTCCACGTAGGATCATCCGACAAGCTTTCGCATTCTGAATTAAGAAACAGGGCAACCAGAAAAGGAACATTCCGACAGGATCAAAGGGTCTTTCAAAAAATCCATTGTGCCTAATTGTTATGAATTCTGGCTTTTCGTAATTGCGACATTCGTTGCCGTAGGTTTGGTCGATGGGTGGGGAGAGAAAAATCTGGAAGAAAATAAATAAAAATAGAAATGGAAAATCCATTTATACGAGGATTGAATGAAGACTGCAAAGTTTGTGAGAGAGAGAGAGAGAGAGAGGAAAAGGAGAACAGTGGTCAGGGAAGGCGCCAACCAAGATTAGGGGGATACGCGAGCATCGCCGTTTAAAACTCATAAATCATGGTCGGAATTAATTTTATATATTTTCTTTTCTGCCCCCATTCTTTTCCTCAATTCATTTTGTTGCCAG